>CM077447.1:5294973-5834973 GCA_039654765.1 Mylopharyngodon piceus
AAAAATTACCTCAAGTTAGCATCAGCTAGCTAGTTAGCTAGCATCAGCTAACAATACTTTTCAAATAGTCTATTATAATTTTGTAATTCATAATTATTGGTTATGGTTAAGACTTCATTACTGATTTAGTTTATTTTAGTTATGGTGGTAATAGTAGTAGTAGATTTTGCTGTAAATGTATAAAGCAAATAGTTTTGATAGAGTGGGGGCATTTTACGCCCCCTTGATACAAATGCATTTTTTGCTAAAAATCTAATAACATGAAAACTCTGGACATACTTGGTTTATAATTTATGATGTAATTGTCAGTAAAACTATGATAACTATTCCGGACACATTTAACTTTTGTTTCATAGAAAAAAATGACAAAGTCCTTAAGGGGGGCGTTTTTCCCCACTCTACTCTATGCGATTTCGGATGCAGCCATTGAGATCCGCCAGAAGCCCTCTCCGGAACACTTGTAATTCGTCGTTTGTTTCTCCCCGGACCGGTTTCCATTTCCGCCTAAACATTGCCCTTGGTTTCCTCTAGGAGGTGATATGGAAAGTTAAGTGTTCTGACTTCAGAAAAGCCTGTTGTCTGGGAACATGGGGCTTCTACCTGATGAAGCGAAACGTCTGTCTCCTCCGGGGATCGTTAACAGAAATTCGGTGTGGCTCGGGCTGTGCGGCTGGGCGTCCGCGATGCTGCACAACAGCTTGAACCGCAGGCCTGCACTCAAAGCCGGTGAGAACATATATCTGCACCAATGCAATTCTAATAAATTATACTGTAACAAACGCATTGTGATTTGACTCCATAGTAATATCAAATGAATACGATTTGACTTTGCAGCCCTTACACAAATGAACTTTGGTTGTTCAGACATGGAGGTAGTTTGACATATGCTATACATTGTAGTGAATGAACACCACATTCATATACCTTATTTACATGGTACTATGTCAATAAATAAATAAATAAATAAAATACCATGGTTACTGAGACATTTTATTACCGAGACCCGTGGAATTACTATTGCGCTCGTTCTTATCACCTCAGCCAATAATATTGCTTGTGACTGTATATAATTTGCATTCTAGCACTATATATCGAGTCCATTTATTAGCTTAAATGTTAAAATGTGATTATTTGTGAAATTAATGCAACAGTTATACCAGCTTTAAAGTTCACATGAAACTGAAGTTGCGACAGTCTTTTTTTTCCCTCTCTCTCTCTACTGTGACGTATATTTGAGTGAAACTGTTTTGCGAACAAGAAAAAATGTAGGGCGGGAAATTGATTTTTTTTTTTTTTTTTTCCATGGGGAAGTAATGGATTAGGAATTTTCCATTTTGATTTCATGGTGACTTAATACATATAAAAAAAATGTGCCTTATACCAGTAAAGTTAACAGACTTTGAATGAAAATTAAAACGTCAATAAACAGCAAGCATGCAAAACAGTCATTGGTTTATGCAAACATATTTTGTGCTGTGCTTTGACTTTCCGCTGTTTTTTTTATATACAGGTGTTCACCGCCAAGCACTGTTTATAACCGTTGGATGGTTCATTGGCTATCATCTCACAAAGTATGAGAATTACAAATATGCCACATTGGACAGGGACATGAATGAGTACATCCGGCTGCATCCTGAGGAGTTTCAAGAGAAAGGTAACAGCACATGGAAATCCAGCCACATCAATGTGTTACTTTCTGCCGCATTAGTGTGTTTTCTCCAAATATTTAAATGTCTGTGTATGTTGCCACAATACTTTCATTCCTTTTAACTTTTTCATTTCTCTTTCTCAAACCAGAACGGAAGACATTTGCTGAAATTGTGGAGCCATTTAATCCAATCCGTTGAATGGATTTAGTCATCACAAGGAATGTGAAGACTATAGTTGAAAATCTGGTTTAACAGGCTTTTCTGTTATAAATACTCTTATATTGATTTATCAAGTTGTGTACTTAATGTCATTAAACTATTTAAAAAGAAAATCTGATTTCTTTACTTGGGCTTTCATTTGTTTTCCAATGCACATTCAGTTTTTACATAATCAGATTAGTTTGGTTTTAGGGACAGTCAACACAAAATGAAACCATTATTTACCCACCCTCAAAAAACAAGATTAACTGCACTTCAAAATGTATAATCTGTGGAAGATGTGACATAAGGGTGATTAAATGTTGGAAGTTTTTTTTGGGTGAACTGTTCCTTTCACAGTTTAAATTTTTAATACATATGTGAATGTAGGATACTGATACTGATTATGTAGTTAAAGCCTTTTAAAGTGTGTATGGCATAATGTCAAAAGACATATTGCATCAGTCGAGGACATACTGATCACCAGAATCCCTGAAATGACCTTACAAATGATTGTGACACGACTGTAAATAGACTATTTGGGAGCAGACATTACAGTTACATCACTGCAGCTGCTCGCACATTGTGGTGGCAGGAAAACGGACAGACAGACTAATGAAAACTGACGATTAAAACACGAATTTGATGTAAACAATAGATCTACATAATATTCAAATAAGCAGTCCATAGGGGACATAATGTATATTAGCCCTACAGTTACAGCATGAAGTCATTTTTAACTTTTTACATAGATAACATTTAAACCTGTAACATTTTAATTTCACAGTTCGGACTTTATACCTCGCAACTGGCATTTTATATCACATTTCTGAGAAAATAATTTCAGAATTGCGAGATAAACAATTCTAAGGGGAAAAAGCAGAATATCAAGTTTATATCTTGCAAGTTGCAATTCTGATTTTTCTTCTCTGATATAAATTCGTAATTGCGAGAGAAAAAAATCAGAACTGTGAGATATAAACTTGAAATTACCTTTTTAAATCTTTCATTCTGTGGTTTCCGTAGACTGCTACTGCAAAACTGTCATTTTCTGCCACCAGATAGGCTCCGCCCACAAAACACTTTATCGCTGTTTGCAAACACCCAAATGGTCTATGACAGGGCTGTCCAAACTCGGTCCTGGAGGGCCACTGTCCTGCAAGTTTAGCTCCAACTTGCCTCAACACACCTGACTGGAAGTTTCGATGCCCAGTAAGACCTTGATTAGCTGGTTCAGGTGTGTTTAATTGGGGTTGGAGCTAAACTTTGCAGGACAGTGGCCCTCCAGGAGCAGGATTGGACATTAGTCCTAGACTCTGACATTTGAGTCTGTTCTTTCATGTCATACATAATATATTTATTATCTGATAATTTTTTAACTGATATGCTTTTAAAAGAGACATGCGTTGTATAAGAAAATGTACACAATGCCCATAAATTAAAATCATAAGTATTTTAAACTGTTGTTCATTTGTCCCTAAGAGGGTGGACATTTCTGATCTAACATTTCATTGATTTTGTTTAATAAATGGTTAAACTTATTTACCCGAGCTTGACCGAAATTATTTTTCAAATGTTTTACATCACCGTATCATAACATATCATCTGATTTTCTAAATTGTATGTCCAAAAGGCACCGAATGCCAGGAATGACCCAAATGATTTCAGATAGACTTTGGCATGGATATTGTACAGATAGCACGTCTTATGCAACAATGCACAATCCCAGGAGTTTTGCAACGGATTCAGTTGCTCTTGGTTTACTTTGGAAGGTTTCATCTATTTCTCATGTGACATAAATTCACAGTTAGAAACAAGATTATTCCAGTAAACTGAGATTATTACAGGACTTTGTATAAAGTGTGTACTTTAGGGTTATTATCATTAATCAAACCTAAAACTATATGGTTAAATTAAATAAAGCTATTAGATGGAAAACCTAAACTGAAATGAAAAATTGAAAATGTAGCCTTGGCAACTAAAAAAAAAGTTGAAGAAAAAAAAAGTCAAACCTAAATAGTAATATTTAAAAAAAAAAAAAAAAAAAGAATTATAATAAAATGGCAAAATCATAAATTTACGAAAAAGTTAAAATAAAAACTATTATAGGATATAAATAATACTAAAAAAGTACTGGTGTATATACAGTAATCTTGCTAAATTGACTTTTATTGAGAATTTTGCAAAATTGTCTTTTATTGGCTTATATTTGTTGCATCTGAGTGATGATTTCACTAGCACATGTATTGGTTATTATGGCTGACATGACACATGAAGTCATATTTGTAATATATACACAGTAATTTTGCAATATTGACATGAATTGTCTTTTATTGGCTTATATTTGTTGCATCTCTGTAATAATTTCACTAACACATGTACTGGTTATTATGGCTGACATGACACATGAAGTCAAATATGTAATATATGACATACAAATGATGTACAATTATGTCTTCTGAAGCTCTTTAATAAGTGTTTCCATTATCTTGATTACAAAATTGTGTTTATTAAAAATGAATGACAACTTATTATTCTGCAACCTCTCATATTTAAGGGAAACAGTTACTTTTTTTAGATGAATAGTTCACTAATAATAATTACTAAACTAATATTACAAGCCAAATGTAATAGATGAAAAAATAACAGAACTGTTAGGAGACATTTAAATTATTTAAATATTAAAGAAGAAATTCTTTTAAATAAAATTCTAAAACAAAAATTATTTTTCAGACTTTTTATTGCATGTCACACAGATAGTGACAAGGATGTAAACAGCTTTCCAGGTAATTGCTTCCACCTGAAGATGGATTCTTCTTCAAGATGTGCTGAATCCTAATGGCTGACCCCAATGATGTCCAAGTATTTCTCAGTCAAGTTCTGGGACTTCTTTGCGAGCGTAGCCATGACTGTGAACAGGCCTCCCAGATGGAAGTGGAAAAGTGCCTCAGGTTGGGCCTCCAGCAGGGGCTCCAGGCCTTTGTGCAGGGCGGCTTGATTCTTGGCCTTGGCGTCGTCGTGGGGGATGAGGCCGCTCTCCACCGTGTTCTTGATGGCTTTCAGCATAAGGTAGTACTCGTACAGGTCCATGCTGTTGTCGGCGGCCTCGCAGTCCGCAGCCTCGTCATACGGCACATCCCTCAGGAGGCTGGGAAGCAGGACGGTCTGCTCCATATCGCGCACCACTGAGCTGTAGCGCCTCAGGGCCAGCTGAAGGGAGCTTCGGCTGAGCTTAGTGTCGGCAGACTGCATGGTTTCTCCGGTGGGTTTCAGACTGAGGGCGTCTCTTGGTAAGATGGTAAAGTTGCCGGGGCCTGGATGCAGTGCAAGATCTGGAGAAACAGGCTCTTTTTATAGTGTGTCTAGGGGACAGTTTTGCAACACAGTGGCCTGATCTGGCTACAGCTAAAGCATCCCCTTGAGCTAACACACCCCTCCCTAAAGTTTATTTCTTCACAGCATGACATTGGGGCTGCCATGCTGAGACCGAGCAGTTTACAGAAGGACACTGACCTCCAAAATGGTGGTGTACATCAGACCCTCCCTTGGGTAAAAGAAGTGCGATAACTGTATTGAATGTGCACTTGTGGTGTAATAAACTGCACTTGCAGAAAATATAAATTTTTTATATAAAAAGCCACTTAAGTGTAATTAAAGAGAGTACACTTTCAAGTTTCTTAACAGACTTAAGTACAATTTTAAAAAGTGTCCTTAAAATTGTCAAATTAAAAGTATTACTGTAAAGTACATTTTAAAACATTGTTTTAATAAACTTTTGTAGTGCTTTACAAAAGTACACTTATTTTATTGTGTTGACTAATGTACTAAACCACATGTAAAGTACTTGATTAAAATATTAACTGTAGTAGGTGTTATTTGATATTTAAAGTAAATATATATTATATTAATCAGTTGGGGTAACATTACAAGTAACGTGAGTTATGTAATCAGATTAACCACCGGAGGCCGATTTAGGTAAATAAATAAAAAGGAAGAGGGGAAACATGCAAAAGATAAAGGCATGCATGCAGCTATTACTCATATCGTAATAATAGTACGCAAATAATAAAATATGGCCTATCACTTATGTTATTGCTTGCTATGCTATTACACATTGGGACAGTAAAATGTGATTTTGTAACAATGTAACTTTTTTAAACAAACATAATATTGTAAAGTTGTGCAGTTTTTGGGGATTTATGGTATTTATTTTATTTTTTTTTTTGTTATTTATTTGCCTCAATTTGTAATAATTTAAGTATATACATTTATATAAAATAGCAAAATTTTTATGTTAAATCCACTTTAAAAAAGATCTGCATTTCTCAATTTCATTCAAAACCAAAAAAGACATGAAAAAGACATGAAAAGTGGGCCTGGGTTTAGTGGACGATTGCTGCCATCTACTGGAAAGCAAACACTTGGGGGGGGCAATGCTGGGGGCAATTGGCAATGCTGTTTGCCAAGCTTTCGATTAAATTTCATATTTGAAATCACCAATGAAATCTGACAACAACTGTCTCATAAATTTTGTTTAATGCATAAACAGATCATGACAAATCATGACAAAAAAACCCCCAGTATTTTTCAGGCTGGATCAAGCTAATACGCATGCGCGGTCCTAAGTGCGCGTCTCTTGTGTCTCATTCTATGGTCTCATTTCGGAGGCGCGTGTCTGACTGTTACTATCCACAAGTTTCCTATGCCCCATGAGGCCTTGCGTCAAAAGTGGGAGTGTCTTCCGGTTCGAAGTAAACAAACTGGACGTGACACTCATTCATTCAACAGTTGACAGTCATTCAAGATTTAGCGATCCAAACTTGCGAACGTTGCTTTTACTTAAAGATTTAAGATTCCAGCATCAATATTTGAACAATGTTTTACAATAAAAAATGTTACAGTAACAGTAATTTATTAATTTATGTCAGGAGTGCACATCAGTCATGCTAAATCTAACTGATATTTATATTGACATAAAAAGAAAACACATACCTATTCAGTTGCACCTGCTTCCATTTATTTACGATTACAAGAATGCACAAAACAACTCCATTAAGGCTTTTAAGTCCAAAGGCTTACACATTTAGAAATATATTGATAACATACCCTATGTTTACGTCACTTTTCTGAGCATTTCTATTAATTTTCCTCTAAATTATACGATGATTACAATCCAAGGACGTTTGCGCAATCTCTCCCGTCTATCTATCCTGATCCTTTCAGCCAGAGCAACAGAGGGAGCTCATGAGAGGAAAACAGGAGTTATGAGTTATACGAGTTAAGCGGAGTGTGTGAATCTGTGAAAGATATGCGTATGCATTTGTCCGGTATCAACAAAGGCACAGGGAAGAGACAGATAACACATTAAACCAAATAAATACACGATTATAATCATATAAGAATTGTCTACATTCCTCAAGCAGTCTGTGGTATTTTCCATAAACGTGTGTATTTATTATTGCAATGGTTAACATAAATAGCCTTTAGCATCGCATATATGACAGTGGAAACGTGACTGGCTCTGGCACGCACGACACCAGTAGGAGTAAAATAAAATAAATAAATCAGCGGTTCGGAGCGCCAAAGTCACGTGATTTCAGCAGTTTGGCGGTTTGACAAGCGATCCGAATCATGATTCGACACAAAAGATTCATAACGCTCCGAAGCTTAATGAAGCAGTGTTTTGAAATCGGCCATCACTATATAAGTCGTTATTTTGTTTTTTTGGCGCACCAAAAATATTCTTGTCGCTTTATAATATTAATATTGAACCACTGTACTCACATGAACTGATTTAAATATGTTTTTAGTACATTAATGGATTTTGAGAGAGGAAATGTCATTGCTGGCTATGCAGGCCTCACTGAGCCATCGGATTTCAACAAAAATACCTTAATTTGTGTTCCGAAGATGAACGAAGGTCTTACGGGTGTGGAACGGCATGAGGGTGAGTAATAAATGACATTATTTTCATTTTTGGGTGAACTAACCCTTTAAGCCTAGTAGTGAATGTTTTATGAGCAGTAGGATATCCATATTCATCCGCACCATGCACAGCCGAAGCACAACCAAAACAATGTTCTTCTGCAAAATTCATGCAGTTTCAGTTTAAAGTTACATAGTGTACCTTTAAAATATATATATTTTTAAAGTATGCTTAAGTGTACTTTTTCATATGGGATTTATTTCCTCAAATCAGGCAAGATCACAATAAGTGACGACACTGTATCATCTGATAACTAAAGTGGTTAAAGACACCGATGCTGCTTTAAAAGTGTGCGTTATATTTGAAAATGTAAAGTCTGAGAAATTTTACAGCATTGAAAGGCTATAAATGGAAAGATAAATATAATCTAAGAGTATATTTCTAATCAATTAAAGTGCAATGACATTCAAGGTCTTATCTATTTGGATTGGCTCTGATCTGTGATTGTGCATGCATCTTAGTGCTGCTGTCAATACAACCAGACTGTACAACATCATTCATGTTTGCAAAGGACAGTCAGACTGTTTACACAATGTCTGTGATGAAATAAAATTTCAGACTTCATCAATTTTAGGAACATAAAATGGGGTTATGAAATCTATTTAAACAGACTTTTGGCATTGCGAGTCAAAGTTCATTTCTAAGAGTTAACTTCACCCAAATGTTTAGCACATATCATTCCAAAACCCAATATAATATATAATATTCTACATAATATATTTAAGATTGCACTGTGACATACATCAGACACATATAAGGGCCTTTAAAGTGAAAATGATTGGGAAAGTTAGTGTACAGTGCTGTGAAGAGCTTTAGATGAAATATGAGACATGTGAAGGTAAGCATCTCTTATGAGCAGAATATATTTAGGCCCTATGAGTCATTTCCAAGCTTCAAATTATGCAAAAAAGTGAAAAAATGATCTAATTTTGTGTATTTACAAAATACACAATCACCATAATTTCTATCACAAAATGCTGTTATACATAATGCATAATGTGTGATGTGGTGGAATATCCGATGGCAGGCGCAAACACATCATATCAGATTTATTTCTGAATGAGGCCTGAAACTGATCTGAGTGCTTTTTTTCCTGCTTACGCATTCGTGGGTCATATCCGGTCTGTTCCACATGGGAGGAAAAAATCTGATCAAACTCATCTGTCTGTAGCTTTCTAGTAATCCTGAAGATTTTGACTAGGTTGTTCAGGTGTGTTTGATTAAGATTGGAGCTAAACTTGCAGTAGGATAATGTAGGATAACTTGCATATAGTGAACACAAGACTTTGTTTGTTGTGGAGTTCTTGTAGCTCAAACAGTAAAGTATGGCACCAGCGAGGCCAAGGTCACGTGTTCAATTCTAAGGGAAGGCATGAACTGATAAAGCATATAGCTTTAACACAATGTAAATAACTTACTGTTTTCTCCTAAAGCAGGAGTGTAAAACTCAGTTCCTGGAGAGACACAGTCCTGCAGAGTTTAGTTCCACCAACACATACCTGTAGTTCTCAAATAATCCTGAAGGACTTGATAAGATGGATCAGGTGCGTTTAAGTTAATTAGGATTGAAGCTAAACTCTGCAGGGATGTGGCCCTCCAGGAACTGAAACTGTGCCCGAAAGCTTAGAGAATGTTTACACGACACTGTTCAACTAAAAATGGAAAACTTTTTATGCGTTTTGGCCATTCATTTACACAACAGAGTTTTGGTAGCCTGAAAATGCAAACTTTTGAAAACGGGTGTCAAAGTGCAAGTTTTTGAAAATTATACCGTTATCATCTCAGTGTAAACTGACAAACGCTAATCTGTGAAAACGTTGACGTCATGCACATGCGTATTACGTCTATCCACCTTATTTTTCAATGCGGAAATAAGGTGTTTCTGTGAATGTGCGAGACTTCCGATTTATTAGCCGCTATAGGAAGAATAAGAAGAATATCAAAGTGCAGGAAAGTGTAAAAATGAGGTGGATAGGCATGCGCGAGGTGTTCTGTTAAAGAAAGCGTATGTGCGCAGGCGCGTAGTCATTGTTTACAACGTGACATCGCCAACTAATTGTCTGGCATGCATAATACATACAGCGTTTTTGTTGTTTGCGCGGATCCGTGTGAACAGGGATAGTTTTGATAGCGTTGTCATCTGTACAAACTACAAAGAAAAAACTTTTCCGTTTTTAGTACATCGTTGTGTTAGGCAGCTGACTTGTTGCCTCGCTGCCCTATCAGGCAGCAAGTTCACAGGCAGCGTTTGCACACGAAGATACATACAGACTTCTGACACAGCAAAACAGATTAATGATCTACACAAAATAGAGAGGGCGAGCAACTAAGCAAATATTTAATTACTAAAATACTAATTTGTGGAAACTGTTGGTCAAAAATGTACATTTGCACACAAACTGACAACCAAATGCAACGTTCAGATTTATTTTTAGCTCAACTGGCACGGAATAGAATGCACAGGATTGCCACCCCCATGAAAAAAGCAGTGCATGTCAATCAAATAAGGAATGAAAGTTCATCTTCAATTTATACACATTTATACTAATGTGCGATATATACTGAAACACTTTTTTTTCCACTTTGTTGCTTGACTCTTGTGCTTTCCAAAGACTAGAATGGGAATATTTTTAGCTTTTGTTTACTTTAAAATAACCCCCAGTAATTTATTTATAAGGTAGTGTAAATGTATACTTCATGATTTTTAAACCATATTTTTTCATAATTCATTTATTTAGGTAAACTTTTAAAGGCCTTTCCTCTCATTTAAAGCAACAGTGACAGTGAAGACAGGAATCAGTAGTCCAAATGTGCATTAGACTGCATTTATTTATAAGGCAATGGTTAGAATTGCAGAGTTGTCTATACAATTCAGCACAAAATCTCAAAATTCAGAATTAAGATTACATACATCAATAGAAAAACTGTACAATTATTTATAATACTGGCCCCTTCATACACAGTGTCCCCAAAACAGTATTTGGACACTTATAAGTCTTAAAACGTCTGAATGTTTATTCCATTAGATAGAAAATATCAAACAAAGTGGTAAACTTGGGCTTCAAGCCCTGTTTTTCCAACTTCACTTTTCTTAATGCCCAAGTTGATGACACTCACTCACATTAGACAACCAGAAGGTATTTGTAGTCTTCATTTTGAACAGTATATCTATTGTTTTATGTTTTATGTTCAATTTAAAACCTTTCAAATTTCTATTTGTGAAATGTTTTGCTTGAAAAGCGTGCTTGTGCTATCTTTAACATTACAATAATAATGAACGAGAAAAACTTAAAGAGCTCTGATTTACACCACCTGACTGCTGCAAATTAATTTCAGGGTGAGCAGCTCCAAGTAGAGCGCCACAGGTTGCCATGTCTTAATTACGGTAATTATGACATGGCGTGAACGCAGCATAAAGTCTTTGTTTTGTTTCCGGACCGAATGCAATGATTGGAAGATTTTTTGGTCCTGAAACTTGCACAGAAAATATATATGTAAATGTTTTGATATTTAGACCACTTCTATTATTGATTGCTATTAGGATGTGAAGAGAGTTTCAAAGTGTTTATGAAAAACATTGCCTACCCTAACTTTAAACCATGAATTCATCTCCTCTTGCGTCATTTCTTCCTGCAAGAATGACATTTTTAGACTTGCAGAGGTGATGCAGTTAAAAGTAGAGGGGAAAGAGAGCTCCGCTAACTAGATATCTGAGGCACAGAGACAGAGAGAAAGTGTTTGAAAGACACAATCACAGATGATGATCGCTCATGTCCACCTCTCTGAGATGCTGCTAGAAGGTTCCACCCTCTATCGAGTCTGTTTTACGCATTCCAGCCACAGAGTTGATCATCTTCAATTAAGAGGGGATCCTTTTTTTGTCCAATGCATCATACATTGGCAGTCACTCCTTCTTTTTCTGCCCATTGACTATGATCTCCAGGACATGTGTGAGGTCCATCATCTTGGTGAGCATCTCCATGATATCAGGATGTTCTTTAGCCCCTGTGATGAACTCCTCCAGCGTCAACTCACCTGCCAAAGTACAGACATTCTATTTTAAGGGTGACTCCTTATATTATTATATATAAAACATAATAAATAAAAATATACACATATATTATTGTATAAAGGGCACCAAGGACGATAACTATAATGAAATGATAAAGATAGTTCTAAAAATTGCTCTAAATATAAAAGAATAATAGAGTCCACACCACAACTATAACGGTAATGGCACAGAGAAACAAATATTGTTTTTCAAGCTGATGAATGATAAAAACATTGAGAGCCAATCAGAATCTATCCTGCTTTAAAGAGCGTGAGCATTTATAACGGTAATGGCACTCCTATCCGGGCCCGTCCGCATGGGAGGTGGGTGCTCTAACAAGGAGGCTAAAGACTGCAGTCTCTAGCGCACCTCTTGAGTTTAGGGGAGTGAGGTTTACACGCACAGCTCTTACTGGCCTGTTACACTCACCCCCCTAAACCTCACTCCTATCCGGGTCACGGCACCAATGTAGCCCCTCTAGTTTGCGCCTGCCCGCTCCAAGCAGGACGCGAACCCCGGCCTGTCCGCATGGGAGTCGGACGCTCTAACAAGAAGGCTAAAGGCTGCAACCTCTAGCGTTAGTCGCTAGAGCATCTCTTGAGATCAGGAGAGAGAGGTTTACATGCACAGATCTTACTAGCCTACGTCTGTTACATATGGTTACTGATAAGAAAATACGGGCTTGACTCCCGTTGCACATTCATACAGACAGTGTTTGAGACTAAGATGCTGTGTGAACGGGACATTTCAAGACTCAAACCTGTAAGTAAATGCAGTTGTCAATCACAAAAACTGACAGTGTGAACGTAGCATGATCTGGCAGCTCTTACCTTCATTATTAACATCAATCCTCTCATAGATCAGAGTCACAATATCATCTGGAGGGATTTCATAACTCCGGGTAATGTCTTGAATGGCCTGGCAAAGATGAATAAATACTGATTTAATATTTTGTATTTTACTAACATCACTGTCTTACTGACCCTGTCTAATTTCCATCGCCTTTGAACCAACATCTGTCAAGTGGCTTCAGAAGTTTTTAATGAGATCAGATTCTTCTATCATATAAACATTGTGTGTCCAAAAATCATTAACTTGGAGGCAGGGTTATTATCGTTAACTAAAACCATTAACATTTTCATGACTTGACTAAAAAATTACTTAAAAAAGGGCAAAAACACAACAAAATGACTAAAACTTTAACTAAAATGAAAATTAAAACAAAATATAAAAATTAAAAACGAATTAACATATAAATAAACTATAATAGTATATTAATGACTGTCTGGAAGATAGTTGCCAGAATATTAACTTTTGACTATTTAAAATGTATTCCTTATTGTGATCAATGCACATACTGTCACTTGACCAAGTTGTCTTATTTAAAAAACACAGAAGAACAAAACTGAAAAACTGGTTAGGAATAAATACTAATCACTTTCCCAAGTCTAATCTCTACTGCAGTAATAGATTTAAAGGTACACTCAGTCTTTTTCCATCATTAAAAAGTTTTGAAATTTGAAGAAATTATTAGTAAGTTTGGAAAATATTTTTAAACTGATGTAGATCCAGACGAGAGGAGTATTGTAGTCATAACAGAAGTCTGATAAATGTTTTATTCCATATGAAGCAGGTCACCTCATGTCAGGTCACATGATCAGTCAGCTTTATCTCCATTATCCCCCTGTTACTGGACACTTTTGCTTGTGGAATAAATGAATCATGGCTAACTGTGAATAATGCATTTCTACAATGGCATCGGTAACAGAAAACCATTTCTTTTATGACGGAGTGCACCCTTAAAACAGAACTCTAGTGTGAACTAGTGGTTTTACATCAAAGAGATCATTGAGTACAGGAAAAATGAATACTTTACTTTGAATATGGTCTCCATTTCATCTCTGTCGATCTTGCCGTTTCCATCTTGATCAAAGAGTTTGAAGTACCACTTCAGTTTCTGGTTTATCTCTCCTTTCAGTAGAAGACTCACAGCTGCGATGTATTCTACAAAATCTATATAGCCATCCTGAGGAGAAAAAGGATGAAAATTAGAAAATAAAGAAAGAGATATATGAATATTAATCTATTTTATTATATGCTATAACATAATAAAAAGCCTTTCAGACAGAATGTGTTGTTATGTTGAAAACCGAGATGAAGCACGGCGTAATGGAACAGACTGCAGGGGTCTCAAGATGTGTTTTGAATATTTAAACTTTTAACCTGATACACCATTTAATAATGTTCATCTTCAGCACAGTCTGCTGATGTCAGCACACAGCGTCCACATACACACTATAGCCCGATTTTTGACATCATTGCATGTGCAAGTGATTTAAGTGCTTAAAAACAAGTGTCCACTAGATAGTGTGCACACAAGGACCCTTTTCACATTTCCGGGATTCTCAGAAGCGGAAATCATCATAGTTGCGTAAACTTCTATAGCAGTGAATGGGAGACTACAGCAAATATTATATGTACTTTTCCCATTTGCTCCAATAGAAAAAGAAAAAACCCATGATAGCGTTTCCACGACTTTCTAAAAGAGGAGAAAAATATTGGGAGATTGATTACAGCAGTCAGAAGAGGGAATGATGTGAAATTTGCCATCACTCCCTCAGTTGTTATATTAGAAACACCATCGCAGCAGTGTTAATTCATTTTTTACTGCCAAGTTAATATAACACAAAGTATAGCGTTATAAATGTATATTACATTTAAAAAAAATGAAAATATGAAAAACTTTACTAGATTTGTGATGTTGATAACTGTGGAAATGCATCATCACAGACTGTGAAAAGGGTCCAAATGCTGCGTTCACGCCATGTCTTTATTACCATAATTTCGAGATGACAACAATTGACGTTCTACTCAGAGCTGGTGATGTCCTTGGACTGGGAATTATGTTTCTATTGCAACATCAACGCCTAAATGAATCTGCAGCGGTCTGGTACAACGGTCACATGGTACAAGTAGGAGCTCTTTTAGAAAATTCCCAGCTTACAAGTTGTAATTATGAGCTCTACAAGGAACCTGAATGCTTTTTACAAGTTGAAATTTTGTAATTACGACAAGACGTGAATGCACCTTTAGCCTACATTGAAAGGCAGCACGCAAGATTACAAGATTGTGTGTGAGACCCAGCGGAGTGTACCTGTGGCTTTATTCTATGACTAAATGTACATTAATGATTAATCCAAATATAATTTGAAAACTGAGTTTTCGTTTCATTTTACTCTCCGTCCACATTAAGCCCAAAGTATACTTAGTGATACTTAGTGTACTTAGTGATTCGTACAGCCAAAAGCACAGCCTTTCAAAATCTGTCGCTCAACACTTGCGCACTAAAATTTGATCCTTGTCAAGTGTCTAAGCTATTTCTCTCCACAAGGTGTGATTGTTAAAAATGTCTTCATACTATTTGCATGTATTTCAACCCTTTCACACAATCAGGCCAAAGGCCAAACATGCACAAAAAAAGCTTTTACAAACCCATTGCAAATGTTTTATTGGAAGTATAATCTATCAAATGCAATTAGCTAATCATCTAATACCATTAAATATTAAGTGTATAATATGTGTTCTTTTATAATTTTCCAGGGCTTGTATTGTTTGTTCTATACATAGCACAGCTAAACAGGCCAATAAGAGGCTATTAAGTACTTTTATTTCTTTTAATTATATAAATGCCTCATTAAAACCTCTACAAATGTATAAACCTAATCAGAGATTAGGTAAAAACCATAGAGACTTGTTCAACGGTTCGCCGCTGGGGGGGCGATCTCAGTGAATCGGCATGATCCATGGGTTCACAGAGATCGCCACTGAAATTTAGAAACATTCGACGAAGGCAACGAAGCCTCATTTACTGAAATCATGTAATATAATATAAATAAATAAAGCACAATCATTTTATTAGCAAAATATTCCACCAATCATTGGTTCATCCAAGTCTCACTCAAAATCACCGTTCCACATATGGTTGAATACGCAATTGATATATTTTGGCAATTGTGAGTGAATTTTCTGTCAGGAATGTAATATCTGCAAAGTAACATTTATCTTTAACAACATTATGAAAGTGAACAGCAAGATAATACTGATACAACTATTCTGTAGATATCTATGGGAATATGCATCACATGACTAAACATATCATCGTTTTTGAATACCTCCATTTTCACAGTCCACACTACAATGCAAAAACAGCATTTATCCACGTCTCATTGTGGACAGATGGCCAAAAACAGAGAAAAAGACGTGTTTTCAAACTGATCTGGATTAATGTGGACGTAGCGAACCTCAGACAGATTAACTGGATTGTAAAAGGATTCCTGTGGACTGTAGGCCAGTAATAGGCTTATGTTCATTCATGTAGAAATGACTTTCGATGATTTAATGATTTACTCATCTTCCACAATATTGTAATGTCTTTTTGTTTAAGTTTAGGGCTTTTCTCAGCAAATACTGATATGTTCAATTAATTGTGATTTGATTAATGAATCATATAATTAATTTTATTAACATTATAATAGATTTTAAAAAATCATTCACAGTACTGAAGAGATTTTGGAGTCCTCCAAGAGCAAATCAAATGCCGAAATGCATTATATACCTAAATGTTCCATTCACACATTGATGTTTGGGGAAAAAAGCTGAAGTTTTCTCTCACCCCATCCATGTCGAAGGTGAAGAAGACCTGGTCCACATAGCTGCTGGCTTCCTCAGTCATCCCCTGCATCTGTAACATGGTCTTGAGTTCAAAGAGCGTGATGAGACCTGAAGGCGATTCCCTCATGAATTTGTTGTACCAGTGGTGCATGTCCTCAGCCAAGACTTCATCCAGGCTGGATCCGTGGGCACCCATAACTCCTCAGAGGACCTCTTTCTGAATGAAATGTGGAAATGGTGTGTCAAATCCAGAAGTCCAGCAGTAGCAGCAGTTTCAGTATGAGAAGTGAGGAGTGTTGCAGCTCCAAGTTGGGATTGACTGTTGATGACGGCAGAAGTCCTAAAGCCCTACAGACTAGGCAACTAAAAGCAGAGATAACCCTTTAATTGGATAACTATTGAACACTTCCAAGAACTAAAGGACATTTACGGCTGACAAAGAGAGAACTCTTAAAGTCTAGTGACGGACTTACCCCTCCCCCTCGGTAGGATAGGTCATGATTTGTCGTGATCCTGAACTTCCTGACCTGGTCTGAGAAGGCTTATCGTAGAATGATCAATCACTTTCCATAGAGAGGTCTGCCAATAGGCTTTAATATTCCTGGCTGCTCTGAGTAAACCCCGTCCAGCGTGACTTGTTTCTCAAGCCGATGTAATTGACCAGAGGATTTCTATGGATGGTGAGTTCTCATATGGGGAAACCCTTTAGAGAAGGCTATATTTGAGTTCACCAAAGTGTGGAACATAACTAGGGCGGAGGATATTTTAAGAAGCGAAGATTCGACTGTACCAAGGAGCTCCGCTAAATTTAAATGCACTTAAGTAATGAATTTTTTGACTCTCTATAAAACTGTTTAATTTAGGTAAGTATTACTATTATTATTGTTGGGTTTGGATTTTCTTTGAACTCATCCGCCACCATTTGTGATATGAATTATACTTTGTTGGTTAGAGGTGTGGTATTGCTTTTCTAAATGAAGACTTCTGAAATTTCTGATTGCTTCACTAACTAGTGACCACTCTCCTTAGAAAACATTTAGAACACCAGAGTAACCGCATAGCAACATTCTAAAAATAACTCAGAACACCTTAGCAACTGCATATAAACACCCTAGCAACCACCCAAAACACTCTTGTGCATTGTGACAGCAAGTTTAGCATGAGCAAACACATTACAAACATTACATTATTATAGTACTTGTTTTGTAAATCAAAATTATTGTAAAACTTAAGACTTAAATAGTATTTTCATGTAAGATGTGGGTTAAAAACAACCCAAAAATGCTGGGTTAAAAACAACCCAAGTTGGGTTAAATATGGACCAACCCAGTGGTTGGGTTAAATGTTTGCCCAACCTGCTGGGTAGTTTTATTTAACCCAACTATTGTTTAAAAATTACTATATGCTATATGGCTTAAAATGAACCCAGGTTGGAAATTAAAAATCAGACATATAATTAATAGAGGCAACAGTAATAATCAAAAGATGAACATTTATTAATAAGCAACTAAATTAATGTTTAGTATTAAATTATTATTTAATAGACTTATTAATAAATGTATATTTTTAAACATATAAATAAATGTTAATTTCCAACCTATTTTGGGTTCACTTTAAGCAAGCAATATAGTAATTTTTAAACAATAGTTGAGTTAAATAAAACTACCCAGCAGGTTGGGTCAAACATTTAACCCAACCACTGGGTCAAAACAACCCAATCATTAGGTTTGTTCATATTTAACCCAACTTGGGTTATTTTTAACCCGGCATTTTTTAGAGTGTACCACGTCTCAACGTCTACCACAACACTGTATTGTGATAAATATTATTCTGTGGTTAAAATCACATTTTAAACATTTTCGGAATAAAACAGCTGACTTATTTTTCTTGCTAATTGATTTTAATTGCCATGACTAATTTGACACAGTTACTTACAGCTTAATTAGAAATGACAGACAATAAAAATATCATGTTCACATTAAGTGATATTTACATTTTTGTTTTCTTCACACATTTGTTTCATATTTCATCCCATGCTCTTCACTGACGTTGTATGTTTGATAAAAAAAAAAAAAGGTACAAACTCTTGAAAAAAAAATTGGAAATGTGGTGGAAATTACACCACAACTGACATAATCTTAAAAAAAAAAAAAAAAATCAAACAATAAATAATGACTTTTTTATATACTGTATGTCACTTATTGTTTAGATTTTCATAGCTATTAAAAATAGTTCATGCTTTAAGTTAATGTTTAAGTGGCATTTAACCCTCTTTGGCTACAAGAACACAGCATGTTTATCCAACACGGCTGACCCATATGTGACCCTGATCTCTGATCTGCATGAGCTTTCACTGGCATGTGCATGATCCACTCAGGATCACAAAGTGTCACCACACTGAGATCAGATGCAGCGGATAAATCAATCAGACTATCAAAGATCAGTGTTCCTGTTATAGTAAATCTGGCTTCAGACGATTAACAATTTCCAAAACAGATTACATTCATTCTGTTGAGATTCTTGGGACTTCTTACATAATATCCCCTGCAATGTACACTCATAAATGAAAACATAGTATCTTATAAGATGATAATAATCAGAAACATTCTGTAATATTATGGAGATAAATTAATAATAATATTAATTATTTTAGGATAATTTTAAAAGTATTAGTGGTTTGAGTAAAATGGGTCTAATTTGAGTTTTTTATTTTTAATTTTTTTTTTATTTTAATCTTAGGCCATGCTAATGCAGTTACTAAACAGTTTTAACCCGATGAGGAAAATTGAGAAATCAACAGTAATAGTTTTTGAGTTTTACATGTAATGGAAACGGGTAAACATACTTTGTGTTGAAAACATTTGTCCAATACAATTTCAAGTCATCTATTCAGGATTTTCTATTAATAAAAACAGGATTAAATAAAGGTAAAGTTGATTAATTGGACAGATGGTGTGGCCAAAGCATGCCACTCCTGCCAATCTGATTTAAGCAGTACTATGCTGATTAATGAAGTAAATCTCTTTAGATTTCAAATAACCTTTTTGCTGTTTACTGTTCATTATTCTATGCTCATGTTTTAGTTCTATTTTACTCATTTAATTAATATTTAATTGTGTATTTATATATCCTCCACTGTCCGTTCTGTACATCCTTTAAGTGTACAGATATAGTATGAATCGAGACATTCTACATCTCGCATGCTGGCACTGATCCACTAACATACTAACAATAACCACAAAAATAATTTACTTGGGTATTATAAAAGCACGGTCTCTTGGAACTGTTAGCCGAACGGCTCTTTTCAAGTGCTATTCTGTTACTTTAAGGATGGTACAGTTGTTGTAAAAGCAAGCCCAGTTAAACAAATAATGTTTTGTTAAACTTACGAGTAAATATTTTGTGTCAGATAACTACTAGTTAGCAATAGTGCATGTTAGTATGTTTTGTTTATTATTAGTGTAATATATGGGATAAGCAAGACAAGAAGTTTAGATAATTGCAGTTATCTGAAAATTTCTTAGTTAAAAACTCAACTAAACTGGACCTTTTTGTGTCTAAATAAACTCACCGGCCACTTTATTAGGTACACCTAGCTAGTTCCAGGAGTACCATTCCTCAGAGATTTTGCTCCATATTGACATGATCGCATCACGCAGTTGCAGCAGATTTGTTGGCTGCACATCCATGATGCAAATCTTCGTTCCAGCACATCCCAAAGCTGCTCTACTGGATTGAGGACATTTGAGTCTAATGAACTCATTTTCAGTTTGAGATGAGCTTTGTGACATAGGGTGTTATGCTGGAAGTAGCCATCAGAAGATGATACACTGTGGTCATAAAGGGATGGACATGATCAGCAACAATACTCAGATAGGCTGTGGTGTTTGAACGATGCTCAGTTGGTACTAAGAGGACCAACGTGTGCCAAGAAAATATCCTCCACACCATGACACCGCCTCCAGCCACTGTTTATACAATGCAGGATGGATCCATGCTTTCTTTTCTTTCTTTTTTATATGCTAGTTTCTGACCCTACCATCTGAATGTCGTAGCAGAAATCGAGACTCATCAGACCTGGCAGCGTTTTTCCAATCTTCTATTGTTCAATTTTGGTGAGCCTGTGTGAATTGTAGCCTCATTTTCTAGTTCTCAGCTGACAGGAGTGACACCGGTGTGTCTTCTGCTGCTGTAGCTCATCTGCTTCAAGGTTTGACATGTTGTGTGTTCAGAGATGCTCTTCTGCAGACCTCGGTTGTAACGAGTGCTTATTTGAGTTACTGTTGCCTTTCTATCATTCTCCTCTGACCTTTGGCATCAACAAGGCATTTTGTCCCACAGAAATGCTGCTCACTGCATATTTTCTCATTTTCGGACCATTCTCTGTAAACCCTAGAGATGTTTGTGTGTGAAAATCCCAGTAGATCAGCAGTTTCTGAAATACTCAGACCAGCCCGTCTGACACCAACAACCACGCCACATTCATAGTCACTTAAATCACCTTTTTTCTCCATTCTGATGCACAGTTTAAACTTCACCAGATCGTCTTGACCATGTCTGCATGCCTAAATGCAAGTTGCTGCCATGTAATTGGCTGATTTGATGTTTGTGTTAACAAGCAGTTGAACAGGTGTACCTATATATGTACTCATATAGTATTAGTATACACTGATCAGTCATAACATTATGACCACCTTCCTAATATTGTGTTGGTCCCACTTTTGCTGCCAAAACAGCCCTGACCCGTCGAGGCATGGACTCCACTAGACCCCTGAAGGTGTGCTGTGGTATCTGACACCAATATGTTAGCAGCAGATCCTTTAAGTCCTGTAAGTTGCAAGGTGGAGCCTCCATGGATCCGACTTGTTTGTTCAGCACATCCCACAGATGCTCGATTGGATTGAGATCAAACTTCTTGTTGTGCTCCTCAAACCATTCCCAGCAGAAAATTGCCCAAAGCAGGGGTTCCCAACCACAGTCCTAGAGGCCCCCCAACACTGCATGTTTTCCATGTCTCCTTAATCAAACACACCTGATTAAGATCATCAGCTCATTAGTAGAGACTCCAAGACCTGAAATGAGTGTGTCAGATAAAGGAGAGATGCAAAAATGTGCAATGTTGGGGAGCCTCCAGGAATGTGGTTGGGAACCACTGGCCCAAAGCCTCTGCCTGCCTTCTTCCCATAGTGCATCCTCGTGCCATGTGTTCCCCAGGTAAGTGACGCACACTCACCTGGCCATCCACGTGATGTAAAAGAAAACGTGATTCATCAGACCAGGCCACCTTCTTCCATTGCTCCGTGGTCCAGTTCTGATGCTCACGTGCCCACTGTTGGCGCTTTCAGTGTGGTGGACAGGGGTCAGTATGGGCACCCTGACTGGTGTGCGGCTATGCAGCCCCATACGCAACAAAACTGTGATGCACTGTGTATTCTGACACCTTTCTATCAGAACCAACATTAACTTCTTGAGCAATCTGAGCTACAGTAGCTCGTCTGTTGGACCGGACCCCACGGGCCAGCCTTCCTTCCCCACGTGCGTCAATGAGCCTTGGCCGCCCATGACCCTGTCGCCGGTTCACCACTGTTCCTTCCTTGGACCACTTTTGATAGATACCGACCACTGCAGACCGGGAACACCCCAAAAGAGCTAAAGTTTTGGAGATGCTCTGACCCAGTCGTCTAGCCATCACAATTTGGCCCTTGTCAAACTCGCTCAAATCCTTACATTTGCTCATTTTTCCTGCTTCTAACACATCAACTTTGAGGACAAAATGTTCACTTGCTGCCTAATATATCCCACCCACTAAGAGGTGCCGTGATGAAGAGATAATCAGTGTTATTCACTTCACCTGTCAGTGGTCATAATGTTATGCCTGATCGGTGTATATATCCAAAGCAGAGGCATTTTAGCATTGTCAGTGGTACTGAGCTGAGTTTTGCCGTTGTAGTGAACATTAACCATAAGAGAAACTCAGAAACAATCTGAAGCATGGTTGTCAATCCTAATGTTGTCAATTAAAGTGATTTTTTTTTTTTTTTTAAGTCAGTACTGTACTTGAAGACTGTACTGTCAATGAAGTACTGATTTTTCATGACAGCAGAGATGACGACTGAGATGTTTCATGTCTGTAAAACTCTTTCCACACTGATGACGCTCATGAGGTTTCTCTCTGGTGTGAAAGCATATACTTTTTGTGTGAAAATCTTTTTCCTGCACATGTGACAATTTGTAGATTTGTTGACAGGTACAGTGCTGACTTTAGAGAAAATGTCACTTTAATTTTAATACAGCTGATCTGAGACTGAGTTTTAACCTTCCATCAAAATGAGTGAGTTTACTGAATCCAGAACAAAAGAAATGATGTAAGGATGGATTGATGCCATGCAATCATTTGCTCACCTTGCAGTTTAATGAGCAGAATGGAGTGAGATCCAGATCTGAGGAAACTGCACACATCTGTTCAGCTTACAAACACTGTATCCATACTCTGATAAAAATGTGCAACAAGCAGAAAGATACAGATTTAATATTATTATAGTATTAATATTGTCATACATTGTAAATGAAACATTTACAAACATTGCGCTTTAACTGGCCATAATATTCAAAATATACCTTAATCATTCCATTATATTATTTGTCATTTTTATCATTTTATGGATTGTAAAACTGAAGAGAGAGGCAGATGGCGTTGAGAAATGATGCAGGCCAGATTCGAGTCTCACTGTCAAATCTACTATAAAACTGATTCAGTTCATATGCAGAAATTATACAGTCAAAAGGAAAACTTTTTATTCCCATCTCTGCAGGGTTAGTTCACCCAAAAAAGAAAAAAAATTGTCATCAATTACTCACCCTTGTCTTGTTGTGTCTTGTCCTGTTTGCGGTCTCTGGTCTCTCCTAGTCTTGTCCTGCAAGCTGAGCTTCCCTGGCCACTTTCTCTATCTGCCAAGCAGCAAGACCGGTGCAGTGCCTATTTGTTCCCAGAGAGTCGCTCTCCCTGTGCTGTGTGATCCTGCCTGGTCCTCTCTGTTCTCCTCCAGTCTTGCGCTGCTCTTCCAGTACTGCTCCCCAACCTCATCCCTGGGTAGGACTCAGCGGCCGGTCTCTCAGCTTGCCTGTCATTGTGCCTCATCCCTGCCTGCTGTTTGGACTGTGTTCCCTTCCTCACAATATCTTGTCTTGTCTGCTGTTCTGTTAATAAACCCCCCTGAACACTTATTCTGCATTTGAGTCCTCCCTCATAGATTCTGTGACAGGTTTAGTCCAAGTTTTCTGAAGAGACATGATCACTTCATATAATGAAAAGATAAAGTTATATATTTGTGATGAACAAATAAAGTTAGACAATTATATTAACCAAGCTGTTGAAATGGTCGGACATTTTAAATATCTTGGATTTTTTTCTGGAGAATCATTTGAACTTGAAATATGGACTGTATCTATAAGAAGTCTATGCAGAGACTATATTTTTGAGGAAATTAAGTAGTTTTGGTGTGAGTATTGAGTATATACAGATCTTATTGAGTGTCCTGAGGTAAAGACAAATTTCCATGCAAATGGACAGTAAAAATATTTCATTTAATTTCATAATTCCTGTTCAGTTTCTTTGACAGAAGGCAGTTCTTTTCCTTTTAATATAAAGTGAAGAATTATGTAAGAGTCACTGTCATATCACTGCTTTTTGTTGTTGACTTTAGAAATACTTGCCATCAAAAGGAATATGTATCAACATATAGCAATTAGTAATTAACTGTGTTCAGAGGCAGGAGGAAAAACAAGAAACCAGTAAAAGAATGTGACGATTTAGGTGCAAACTTTAATAGCTCATCACATAAAAAAAAAATAACACAAATATTTTACAGAAATAAATGTTCAGTGAAATTATGTGAATAATCTTTGTCACCCTCTGCTGGTAAACAAATTTATAACACCTATCTCTTCTGTAGACAGACACTGTCTACAGAACTTTTCCCAACACTGTCTGTTTTGCACAATATATCTGTTGTCTATGGCTTGTTTTTTCACTTCGCTTTAATCGTTTGCCGCGTATGTTACACCATCTACATTGTAATCACTATCTAACAAATTTGAAACAATTCAAATGAGCTATTTCAGCTCTCATTTTCATGAGCCATTACTATAAAAACAGAAACTGGTGTGAACAGTGTGATCGCTGTGTGTCTGTTTCTTCAGTCTCTGTAGCTCCTTATTCACCATCAGCTGATCCTGAGGAAACTGGACTGACGTCTAAATACTGAGAGTCCTACAATAAAACACACAGACAGTCACATATGAGTATGAGACATTACTGCTGTCACATCACATCAGGAGATCATTTCAGAAAAAACACAGCCAGAGATACTAGTATATTCATTACAGCCAGAGATATGAATGAAAAACTGATTAATAACAGTAAATGATAAATAACTCTCTCTTAATCACATACACACAGACACCGTAAGAGATGAAAATATTCATCAGTCAGTCACATCACAGAATAAAACTCTTATTAAAAACAGTTTACAGAGACTAAAGTGGAGCTGAATTATTATATTATATTCTCCAGTTACACACACATGAGGTCTGTTATTGAACTTGTTGCTGAACTTGGGCCAATTTAAAAGCTTTAAGTAAAAAAAAAAAAAAAAAAAATGTACTCACAATAGTATAATGTCTCCAGTTTATAATGTGGATCATTCTTCAGATCAGAGAGCAACTTCACTCCTGATTGTCCTAGATTATTCCCAGACAAATCCAGTTCTCTCAGGTATGAGGGGTTTGATCTCAGAGCTGAAGCCAGAGCAGCACAACCTTCATCTGTGACTCCACAACATCTCAACCTGTAGAGAACAATGATACAGCTTGAATTGTAGTTCAAGTGTCTGTAGTTTGTTATTCACTCTGGCCTCAGATCAGGAGAGGGGATATAATGACAAGCATTGTCACATACTGCTGCTGATAGAATGAGATTTATGCTTGTTGATGCTCAATGGTGTTGTTTGAAACTGTCATGTGCTTCAGGACTGAACAGACATACAGAGTTAAATGTGAGATATTGTTTTATAATGATATAAGGACGGTTCTGACAAAGAACTGAGAAACAGTCACTTGCACCTCTAATACACTCCTACAGGAGGACATTTGCTTCACAGGACCCACGTGTTCCCCATTGCATTTCATTTATTAACTCTTGTGATCAAACACACAATTGTGTCATGTTTGGTCTCATTTGACAGCTTATAAACTGAATAGAAAAGTGGTGAAATCAATAGAGATATGCAATGTCCTAATGTACAATGTAAGAACTACAGCCTACCAGGGTTTTTCCTGCATTGAAAAATTTTTGGCGGCTGCCAAAATGATTTTTTGTCCCGCCAAAGCCTTATTTGATCAGTTATTGTGATTTATGAATACTGCACTTGTGATAGGGCGCATGTTAACTGACAGAGAGAATGAGCAGAGAGTTCCTCCCTCGTGCACGCTCTCTGTTTTCAAACTAAACACCGTCTTTACTCTCTCTCTCGCGCACATATTAATCTTAATCAACTGGCACGATGCTAAAAGTTCGGAAGACTGAATACATGTTTCACATGGCACATTCAGAGAATTTTTTTTCCTGAATTACCGCTGGGTGTGAATAGTGCTCAAAAAAATGTCACCTCATCTTCTCTGACAGGTGTTCCGCACATGCAGCTGACATAAACCACACTTTCAATAAACGGAAAAAAAAAAATGATGAAGTGTTTTCTGTGTTGACAAATCTTTTGCGATGTCCTAACAGCCGGGATTTGCACACAATGCGTTCACGTCCGCGTTCATGTCCAATTCGCAACCTAATGACTCATTTGAACTGATTCATTTTAATGAATGGTTAAAACAACTGATCTCTCCAACACTGAACTCACGAGACGTCACTGTCTGAATTGGTGTATAACAAACCATTTACTCAGAATACCTCTGAAATGAGAACGCAAGTGTGTTTACCCTATTTAGTGGTTAGCAAGATTTAGCATTAATCCTTAATATAAGCCTTAATATTTTCAGGATATTTATATGACAATGTGTAGTAAATTACCTATAAAATCAGTTTAGATGAGTAAGGTGAAACCAGAACAAAGCAAGTTGTCAGCTAGGTGCATTCAATAGTATATGGTAGAAAATTTGACTATTAGTTAAAATAAAAAAAAACTTTTTCATGCTACTTTTTAATATCGATTATTAATTATTATTAATATATACCAAAATAATTGTCTAGTCTAGCAAAGAAGCATCTTCTCTTACAAAGCTATAAAATAATTTTTTTGCAAAGAGGGCAAGAAAGGATTACAGTAAGAGTGGCAGGTAATTTATTGTCAGTATTGGGCTCGCAGATCACGTGGGTAGGGTACTTTTTACTGTGTGTGTGGATGAACATGTCTGTCAGCCACCAGCGAAGACCATTTTTGGTGTGTCAAATGGGTCTGTCAGATAAAGGAGAGATGCAAAATGTGCAGCGAAGCAACCCAGGAAAAACCCTGCCTACACATGCATTGAGATGATGTTAATGAGCTTCTTTCCCTCTGGATCATCACCCAGTTTACAGCTGTACACTGTATTTCAGTTATGCCCTCAAATTCATGCCATGCTTTAGGACAGGAGTGTCCAACCCTGCTCCTGGAGAGCTACCATCCTGCAGATTTGAGCTCCAACCCCAATCAAACACACCTGAACCAGCTAATCAAGGTGTTCAGGGTTGCTTGATAATTACAGACAGGTGTGTTGGAGCAGGGTTGGAACTAAAGTCTGCAGGACGGTAGCTCTCCAGGAGCAGGGTTGGACACCCCTGCTTTATGACATCTATGAGAACACAATGAGCCCAGATGATTTTAGAACAAGAAGAAAATAAGATGAAAATTAAAAGAGAGGAGCAGGTGAAGTAGTATAAATCATAATTGGCTCTGCGATTTAGTGTGTTTACTGAGCATTTGTTTTATGTTTTAGTTTTAGAATTTACATTAAAGGACACATCTTACTGAGGACAAAGATATGTGTGAATATCAGAGAGATGATCTTACGCCAGTATCTCCATTTTACAGTGAGGATCCTCCAGTACAGCAGAGAGAAGCTTCACAGCCGAATCTCCGAGTTTATTCCCAGACAGACTCAGTTCTCTCAGGTGTGAGGGGTTTGATCTCAGAGCTGAAGCCAGAGCAGCACAACCTTCATCTGTGATTCCACAATATCTCAACCTGTAGAGAACAATGACACTCTTCAGTCTCTCAGTTCAGATTAGATCAGTTTAGCAGTAAATCCATATTAAAGAGAAAGTACAAACTTAAAGCGCAAATCAATGTGTGATCATATGTGTGTGTGTGATTTTACAAAATTCAAAAACAATACTTTAGAAAGTGTCAATGCAGAAAGAGGAATGTGATGAAGAGTGAGAATAAATCCAGCATGTTCTTCATTTCTCAGTTGTGTTGCGCTCCAGTCTGTTTAAAGTCAAGAGACTGAAATGTTGATTGTGTGTGAAAGTGTGTATTTCAGTGTGACTCTCAGTCCTGCAGTATCATGTTACCGAGGAGAAGCTCATGTGTTCAATCATTTACAGCTTATCAGCTGAACTCACAACAGCAGAAAGAGGCTGAACAATTCAAATTTACTTTACATTGTGATTCATGTGTGAGAGTCAAATATGATCTTACTCCAGTTTCTCAAGTTTACAGTGAGGATCCTCCAGTACAACAGAGAGCAGATTCAATGATCTTATTCTGTCAAAAAGATGCAATCCATAGTTGGTTAAGTTGGTTAATAACATAACTTCATCCCCTGGTTTCACAGACAAGGCTTAAGCTAGTCCTAGACTAAAATGCATGTTTGAGCTGTTTTAACTGAAAGCAACTTGTACTGACATGTCTTAAAATATGTCAGTGCCATTGTTTTGTCAAGATGCACACCAGTAATGTTTTTTTTTTTTTTCCCCCTAGTGAAAGTTTATAAAAGCTACTTAAAATGCCCTAATTGAACTAAGGGCTAATCCTGACTTAGGCTAAGCCCTGTCTGTGAAACCGGGCCCATGTACTTTATATTATTTAAGCACCTAAAACCTTGTCAGTTTGACAGAATTTTACTTAAAGAACTATACTTAAAATGTTCTTATATTGAAAATGTTAATTTCCTGTCATCTGCCAGCTTTTTCCTGATATCTGTCATTATTAGCAGAACACATTTTACACATGGGTAAAACCAATTGTTTAGTTAATAATTCAAGAAGGTTCAGACTTTAAAGCTCTTGTCTTGATTCTAACTTGTACTTGGCCTTATGAAAAAGTAACAGTTCTTGTAATTGTTTACCTACAGCATTTGTTACAATAAGGATATAATTACAGGTAAGACCCTTGATGGCTCCTCATGTCCATGCTTAGGCCAATGTTAACTTTTTTCCTTTCTTTTTTTTTTTTTTTTATCTATAGTATTTGTTATGAAAAATAGCAGCCTACACAACTATAGCTACAACATGCCACAGTTGTAATATAAATCTTTAGTGAAAAATCGATTAATCGCACTATTAGAAAAATAACATTGAAATCGCGTTTAAACGATTTGGCTTAGTGCGATTATGAAATCGCAAAGGCTGCGATTATTTTTTTATGCGTGGCTTGTCAATGAAGTATGGCTCCAAATACTAATCCATCTGAAAGCACTGAGAGTTTGAGTCGCTTAATGTGCAAATAATGTGCATTTGAAAAATCAACACGTGTCAAACATCTTTCCAGACATGAGAAGCATTTATTAACATCTTGTCCAACAAAAGACAACATTTAATAACATGTTTTTACTTCAAATTCACTTCATAATGACAGTTGAGCATCCTTCTGTGAGATGATGTGGCTTCTTATTTGCAGTTTCTGCGCGAGAGCGCCCTCTGGTTTTTAGATGGAGAAACATTTACTACTGATCACAGAGCCATACAACTCTGACAAGCTGCACATAAAATAGTCGCCTTTGCCAAATCGCGTGTGGTTTAACTGCGATTAAATTGCGGTTAATCGTGCAGCCCTAAGCAACGCTGTATATGTTAAAAGTGCAGTGTGTAAATTTTAGCGGCATCTAGCGGTGAGGTTGTGAACTGCAACCTACGGTGCTCACCCCTCCCTTTTGAAGCACATAGAGAAGCTACGGTGGCCGTCTGGCCGACACAAGACAAAGATGTTGTCGTCTGAGACAGCAGAGCCAGTCAAGAAATGAGGTTTCTTCTTACTTCTAACAAAGGACGGCCTCTGCGTCTAAAAAAAACAGATAATGACGACTACTACTACTACTTTTTTGTGCGTATTCAACGTAGTGACGATGCAAGCTGCCTCTAAAAACACGAACGATTTAGAACAACAACAACACAGTGAGAAACGCGCTCTGTAGAGTAGTTTGTCCATTTAGGGCTACTGTAGAAACATGGCGGCGCAAAATGGCGACCCCCGGTGTATGTAGATAGAAATGGCTCATTTTAAGGTAATGAAAACATAACGGTTCATTATGTAAGGTCTTTATACAACACTGAAAACATAGTTATGTACATTATATTGCATTTCTGTCAATAGATCCTCCTAAATTTCACACATTGCACCTTTAAAATATCAGATAAAGATAAAAATATCCATAAACAACGTAAAAGAATAATTATTCATTATCAGAATACTATTATGACCATACAAAATGCCACACTATAATCATATATTTTATAGAAATGTTATACCTGAGATCAGTCTGTGTATCTTCTCCACTCTTAAACTCTATTATACGACCCATAGACCCGTCACTCCTCATAGACACACAGCTGGACTCTGGTTCTGATCTCTTCTGATGAACTGAACTACAACAGAGAGAGATTAAAGTGAATGCTTTAAATTACTATGTTCAAATAAACAAAAAAAAAAATTATCTATAGAGTATAGAAACACTTTAAAGTTTGTTTTTTTTTATTTCCACTATGTTGATATAAAAACTACATTTAACTAAGCACTCTCATAGACGTCTGTGTGAGCAACACTATATATGTTAAAATATCAGATAAACATAAAAATAACTATAAACAAAGTACAAGAATAATTATTCATTATCAGAATACTGATAATGATCATACAAAATGCCACACTATAATCATATTTTTATAGAAATGTTATACCTGAGAACAGTCTGTGTATCTCCACTCTTAAACTTTATTATACGATCCAGAGACCAGTCACTCTTCATAGACACACAGCTGGGCTCTGGTTCTGATCTCTTCTGATGAACTGAACTAGAACAGAATAAAACACAATCACTTTAAGAGAAGGTCTTACAAGCATTTATCATCAAACATCTTGCATCCTATCAAAATATCTACTTACCATCTTCCGACCTTTACCATCATATAAAGTTGATTTAATCTAACTTTTGTGTTTATTCAAAGTACCTGCATCCTGGAGAAAGATCTTCATCTGTGGATGTTTGTGTGTCATCCTCATCCATGATGAATCTGAACAGTTGAAACAGAATCTGATCTTCACCACTGACTCTGAATGGAAATGACAAACAAACACAAAAATTCAGCTTTTTCTCTGACTCTCGGGATCAAGAGACGCGGCGTTCACTCCAATACACAATGTTCGTTGTATGTTAACACATGCTAAAATAAACCACAGCCAACACGAAACAATTTCAAAATGAAAAATAACAAACGCATTTCAACAACTATTTACATCCTTCAGAGAAAATATGCTGAAGTCACTCGATCGTAGCCTAATGCTGCCTTCACATGCTCTCTGCAGCCATACCCTTCTCAGTTTCCTAGATAAAAATTGCACATGAACTCGTAATCACGACTTCAGAAGTGAATTATCAAATTTCCAAAAGCATGTGAAGGCAGCATAAGTCTCGTGACCTGAACACTCACATTGATCAACATGTAATTATATATCGATTAAAAAGCCTCCTCCATCTTTTCTATCAAGTATCTACATGTAAATTCATGATTTAGCTTTTATAAAGGTCATAAAAACGATTATATTCCTGTAGAATCGATTCTGATTGTTTAAATGGCGAAACATAAACTGCAGATTGGCTTCCAGCGACACAAGCGAAAGTGACCGTTGGCGACAGAATGTGGGCGTGTCAAGCAACGGCACACACCCGACAAAAGTTCAGAAATTTAAACTTTATGCAAATGAGAAGGGAATTTCGTGAGCGAAGACTCTCTGAGGCAAGACAGACCGGAGCGATTTCACTGTTTTATATGATTTGACTGTAACAGGGCTATAATAAAACGACGCGTGGTAAAGAAACTGTCGTCAGTCTTGTGAGTTTGATTCATACATTGATAATTTGTGTATGGTTAATTATATGATGCTGTGAGCAGTTTAGCACTGCTGCAGTTCATATTACAGTTTCAGTTTCAGTATTACAGTTGTGTTGATTATAGGGACAAGAAAATTGATTGTCAAATTCGAATGACATTATTTTTGACAGTAGGCCTATGAGTGAGTTTAATTTGTTGATAGATAGATTGTTAAAGTCCCCCTGAAATCAAAATGTACGTTTTTTAGCTTTTAGTATGAATATGTTAGCCTTAGTGTTATGAATAAGCTGGTGTGTTCCAAAACAATGACAAAATTCGCATTTAGGAGATATAAGCATTCAAAACTTACAGTCTCTCACTTCCCCTAAAATGGATCACGGATTTTCATGACATCACATCGCACTTCAGCTTCTCGTCAAATCTTCGGTCCAATCAAATGCTCTCTAGAATCTGAAGTTCCGCCCCCTTCTACACTATCAACAGACACTGAAGCTGCGGCTGAAATCGGTCATTTGTTCACACATTTACTAGTTTCTACATGGTGAATGGCACATAGTGCACTATAGGGATAGGGAACGATTCAGACAGTGTAAATATGCTTTCCATTGACGCCAATGAAGTCCGTTTTCGCGTTAGTGACACGTGAACCGCCAAAGCGCGAGCAGTCTACTCTGGTCCAGAGACACGAGAGCACAGAGCAGATCACCGCGAGTTGGCTCAGACCACAAAAGGTATCGGACCCATTTAAATTCTGCACAGGATGCTATATTTTAAAGTGATATAGAGGAGATTGGGAGGATAAACGGTTAGATATTAAAAGGAAACAGGTTTTACTGAGTTTAACGGCTCTGGCCGAGCTGTGATATAAACAAAACGCTATTGGCTATTTTAAAAAAGGGGCGGGGCTGTTTAATATATCACCCTGTGTTCCTGTTTCAGTTGAAATTATGTCAACACATTGAATAATGCTGCGCATTCCAAGACACTTCAGCGGGCCTTTAATCTAGTTAATGATTTAATGCACTGAACTCTGCAGTCACAATACTCTACAACAGAGCGACAGCACTAGGAACGCCCACAAGCAACTTCACACTAGCGACATGCAGCGAAAAAGTCGCTGGCGGTGTGAACGGGGCTTAATGCAGCAAGCATCTATTTACACAACATAAACAGCACCGTTGCCTCGCTCGAACAATATAGGTTCAAAAAGTCTCTTTGAAAAGAAATTTGTAAGGAATTGTTTTCCCTTACTTTTTGCCTGATTTCTGTTTGAACATTGCACGCGGCGGCGTCGCGAATTGCATACATGCTGTGCTCGTGGGAGGCGCCTACACAGACGTGTGCCAAAGCTTGTCAAACGAGCGAACGGAGAAATAGCGCAGACGCAGTGTACGCGCACAATCGTAAAATAATAATAATAATAATTTCAGGATCGTCAAGGGCTCCTCACACGCCAGGGCCCTATGCACTCTGTCACCCTTTTCCCCCCAATTACGACGCCCCTGGGTGTAGGGGTCAAAAAAACTCTTTTTTTGGAATGCACTTCTGTGTCATATTAACGAGACAATCAAGGAGGCGCCTTCATCGCACATTTTGTATGCATTTTTATTTATTTTTATTTATTTTTATTTATTTATCGCACCAAGGCCTTTTACGCTAAATATAATGTATATTGTGTCTATGTATTTGAAACATTTGAATGGACTGATAAAGGTAGCTGTAAAGTATTTTTGTTGAAGTACAATGTTGTTTTGTCCATAATAATGTACCAAATCTAACTCGTATAAATATTACAGTAGTATAGAAAAATACTATACATACATTTATAGGTAAAATCGAACTCTGAGCCTCCTGTACCCATTCTGTGACACCAAACAACTTCCCTGTGCAAAGGATCATGGGGGCCCGAAGTGTACCCTTTGAAATCCTTCATTCGGAAGGGCCCTTTGAAGTGGCCAGTTTTGAGCACTTCGATTTGGAACGACCCTTCAATATGGCGGCCTTGATTGTTTTCACTACGAAGTGCCATTCGGAGGGCAATATATTCCGTTTGAAATGCACCGCGAAAGTGCAGTGTGCCATTTGGGATTCAGCCACTGATTCAAAACAAAAGATTCGTAAAGGTTTCGAGTCTCATGAAGCAGTGTTTTGAAAGCGCCCATCACTAGGCATTGCACGTTTTCTGCATTTGTTCCTGAATAATTCATTACATGCATTGCTTCGTATAATGTTAGCATACAGTACAGTATGGCAAATTTCATGCACGGTAAAGTTAGTTTTAGGTAAATTTTCGCTGGATATTCCCATATGGAGTGCAAGGGACCATCTGAAAACTCCGAACACAGTGGAAAAATATTAGCAACGTCCAATCATTCATACAATGACCTTTAATTGTTTAGATCACCACAGATTTCTTTACATTTTTTAACTACAAGTCAATCTATTGAACCATTTACACAGATTTTGATCTATGAGACCTAAAAGGATTTCTTATTCTGTGTCTCCTTCTTGTGGACAACATTAGTATTACGACCTTCATCCCTCATTCCGATTGATATAAGTGGCTGCTCATTTATAAATTGCTAGTAGTGACAAAAAGAAATAAATGGCAAAACAGTACAAATACAATAGGTTTACAGCACCTTCAGTGCTTGGACCCCTAATTCCAACTTTATTGACCATCTGAACTAGCATGTTTCTTCTGCTGGAACTTTCTCCCTGTTCCAGTAGGCATGTCTTCATTCCCATTGGTCAGAGATGTTGCGCTGTCTCAGTCTCCATCGTCACTGGCTGTGTTCCAATCCTTTTTTTTAAATTAATTTGAATTGGAAAGTCCTGAACCCTTGATCATTTTTCCACTAATGAATTTATTTGATGCATCATCCTATATGCCTATGCTTGGGCTGTTGGAGAAAATATATATACAATTACACAAATAATTAAAATAGCAAAACAATAAACTCATTCATTTTAAGGTAACAAAAAGAATTATGCAGTTAAATCTCAAAATAATAAATAAGTCTCTAAATAATATATATAAATATATCATACACTAGAGTTGTGTGGTGAGGAGTTAAATTAATCACAATCTGCTGACATCACAATCATGTTTCACTGTGATATGGAGCTGTCTGAAGTGTACAAATGAGACTCACTTCCTCAGTCAAAATCGAGGGGTTGAGGGTCTGCCCATGTAAAATTCACAGGGATTCCCGAGGGGAAGTGATTAGGGAAGTTTACGAGTGTGTGTGGAACAAAGTGGAAACGTGAAGTGGAACACACTGATCCTGCTGTGATACTGGGAGGCTTTCGTCTGATTCTTCCTCCTGTAGGCTTGGAGGAGACACTCAAATTATTCAGTTCACTTTCCCAGAACATGTTCATGCTTTACACGAGCAAGGTAGCTATGAACATTTTGCCAGAATAAAGAGCCAAAGAAGGATAATAAAGCTGCTATATGAAGCTCTCCTCATCAGCTACAGGAGAGGAGAAAGATCCAGAAACATCTCAGTCACCAGAGACACAGTTCTGCAGTCTTTACACATCACTGCGCTGCTCATCTCTCCACCAAACACTCGTCCACAAAGTTCTTGGGTGAACCGTTTTTCATATACTCAGGTGAAAATGATGTAAGAGAAGGTCAAAGTTATTGATTTAATGTTACTCATGTTATGATCAACACGTTTTGGGTTTAACCATGCCTTAATTATTGCTTTAAAATCTAACATTTATCACTCTGGTAATCTGATAATGACTTGTAGCTTTAATAGCCTTCTTCATCTGCTCAGCCTCAAAGACTCAGGTCAGCCTGAGTTTTTCAAAGCTTCCACTGCCTCTGCTGGCTTGCCTTCTTCCCATAGTGCATCCTGGTGCCATGTGTTCCCCAGGTAAGTGACGCACACTCACCTGGCCATCCACGTGATGTAAAAGAAAATGTGATTCATCAGACCAGGCCACCTTCTTCCATTTCTCCGTGGTCCAGTTCTGATACTCACGTGCCCACTGTTGGCGCTTTCAGCGGTGGACAGGGGTCAGCATGGGCACCCTGACTGGTCTGCGGCTATGCAGCCTCATACGCAACAAAACTGAGATGCACTGTGTATTCTGACACCCTACTATCAGAACCAGCATTAACTTCTTGAGCAATTTGAGCTACAGTAGCTCGTCTGTTGGATTGGACCACATGGGCCAGCCTTCGCTCCTCACGTGCGTCAATGAGTCTTGGCCGCCCATGACCCTGTCGCCGGTTCACCACTGTTCCTTCCTTGGACCACTTTTGATAGACACTGACCACTGCAGACCGGGAACACCCCACAAGAGCTGCAGTTTTGGAGATGCTCTGACCCAGTCGTCTAGCCATCACAATTTGGCCCCCTCAAATCCTTACGCTTGCTCATTTTTCCTGCTTTTAACACATCAACTTTGAGGATAAAATGTTCACTTGCTGCCTAATATATCCCACCCACTAACAGGTGCCATGATGAAGAGATAATCAGTGTTATTCACCTGTCAGTGGTCATAATGTTATGCCTGATCGGTGTATTTCTTATAGTCAAATGAAATGGCAAAGGAAAACAAGCAGACATGAGTCCACTGCTGAGATGATGAACATTTCATCTGGTCTGTGTTCAAGTCCTGTTCATACTTTCACTTCTTCTGCCCTCATGCCGTCCAGAAGCTCCTGACTGTCCTGCTGCTTTCTCATTATTATGAATGTTGAAAATAGTTGTGCTGCTTAATATTTTGTGGAAATCATGGTACATGTTTCTAGGGTTATTTGATGAATAAGTTCCAAAGAACAGCATATATTTGAAACGTAAATATCTTTACTCTCACTTTTGATCAATTTAAAGCATCATTGCTGAATGAAAGTATTAATTTCTTTAAAAAACTCACTGACCCCAAATTTTGAAAGATATGATAATGGCACATATTTCTTGTTTTCCCCTGTCTAGATGGTATTTAGGGAAAGCCCATCTCATCAAGATGACATATATGTGAATAAAAAAGAACAAATACACATATACATACTACATTTGATTTTAATTAAGCTATTTTTTTTTTAGGTATTTTCCTGCTGTAACTATGGCCGGTACACCTAATGGTTATTTCATAATTATGTGAACAAACAATTTAGCCTTTGTTTACCTTTAGTTTATTTATTGAATGCTTTCATACTGTTACCTTCATACAAAACGCATTTCTGTGACTGAACACCACTGGAATGGTTAGTATCCCACACCCTAATGTTGGTGTAGATCCAAAATTAAAGTGAAAGTAAACTTTTGTCAGGAGCCAAATGTGTGTTCCATTAAATGGAGGTCTTCTATTATATTTACATTTAGTAATTTAGCAGATGCTTTTCTCCAAAGCGACTTACAAGTGCCATGTCAAGTCCCAGTAATTCCAACAAAGTACTCGTAGCAAGGATTTTTTATTTTTTAAATAAATAGAGAGAGAATAGAAATAGAAAAAAGAAAGAGCTAATATTACTGGGTCAAGTGTTGACGAAAAATGTGTCTTTAGCAGTTTTCAAAAATGGGTAGACTCAGATGCTCAGATAGAGCTAGGCAGGTCATTCCACCAGCAAGGAACAGACAAGAAGAAGGTCCGTGAGAATGATTTTGTGCCCCTTTGGGATGGCACCACAAGGCGCCGTCCACTTGCAGAACGCAAGCTTCTAGAGGGCGCATAAGTCTGAAGTAGTGAGTTTAGGTATAGTGGTGCAGAGCCAGTGGTTATCTTGTAGGCAAACATTAGAGCCTTGAATTTGATGCAAGCGGCTATTGGCAGCCAGTGCAAACATGAAGAGATTAAATTAAACAGTGGTTTACATTTCATGTACTTGTGAATGTAAAATTTCCCAGAAAAAAAAAATCTACTAGTCCTGAAAATGTATTATTTGCAGTAAATTGCTTATCATTTTGCCTGAAAATGTATCATCTTCAAAATCACATCCATTTGTTGATGGTGAATAACATGCATTGCATTTCTAACCATTAGAACAACAGATTTCGGAATACATCTATAGTCACGCTTAAAATTAATATAAATATAAAATCCATATTGGCAAAAAAAAACCTTATAACTTGATGAAAACCAGATCATTTAAGTGGATGTTTTTGTAAAAAAAAAAAAAAAAAAAACACATTAATAATAATAATAATAATAATTATCTGGGAACACTAAAACAAAAACAGCCACCTTCTACTACCTTTGTTGTCTTGTCGAAAAAGAGAACGTAGGATAGACAACACTGTTAAACCTTGCTGTAAAAAAAGGGCCAAATTCTGACAGTAACAAACCATTTTTCATTAAAACAGTAATATACTGTAGAAAACAATGCATTCTGGGTAATATTTGTCATTTTCGAGAAAGTAGCCTACAGGAATATACTGTGAGTTAACGTCGCTCAAAGTTGAAACTCAGAGGCTGTGTTCCAAATCACACCCTATACCCTCATTCACTATTCCCTACATTAGCTCACTAATATAGTCCACTTGAGAGAGTGAATGAAAAGAAGTGAGTGAATTCAGACACTGATGAACACCTGATAAGCAGAATCACTGAAGGACAGAGAAACAAGACCAGAAAAAGAGAGGAGCAGAAACACAAGAACTACAACTGACTTCAGCCACACTGAGTGTCAAACCAGTTTACAAACCAATTTGACATTATTTCTTTCATGTACAGAAGCTCTTGTTGAGAATTAACAGATTTGGATGTTGATGTTTTAGTAAAAATAATAATTTATTGAAGTTTGCAGTCACCATCGTGGAGACCAGTGTCTGCTTTAGTTGGGTTCTTGACTCTTTAACATTAGTTTTTTCTGGCTGCTGTAACTGAGTGTTTATAAATCACATTTGTTATGGCATGAAAAAGCCAATATGAAGTTGATCAGGTGTTTTGGCTGTTGTGATGATACTGCAATCATCTTGGACTTGTCAAAACCACTGATCTCTTTCTGTGTCTAATCTTTGATTTGATAGGTATTTTATGTTTATTGATTATACTATGTCTGTGATTCAACAGTGTAAGAACCAGCAATGTTTCAGTAATCAGTTTTTTAGAAGAATATTGAAGCCGTATAAAACATAAAATATTTTGAGCTCGTGCTTAACTTGGACAGCAGAGACATCAACAATCATGATATGAATCTTAACAATGGTGACATTCAAAAGTTAATGTTGCAATGCATGCTGGGTGCCAGCATAGTACAAAACTCCCAGCATACACTGCAGCATGAATAAATTATGCAGCTGAATGGTCCTTTTTTTATTGCCACCATTGTTGAGACTGATGTACTGATTTGTGATATCTGTGTGTTTAAACTATGCTGCAGCTGGTTTTTTGTGCATGGTGTTTAAAAAAAAAAATCTTTTTAACTGATTGTTGTTGGAACTCTTGGTGTAGTTTCACAGTGGTGATAATGTAAAATTTTAGTCTGTTAATAATGTAACACAAGGGATTAAACACAGTATGACTTCAGTGAATCAAGAGACTGTGATGGTTATATCTTTATCAACACATAACTATCAACCCTCAATGATATGCTTCTCCACATTTGTTTCCACCTTAACAAATATGGCTTGCAAAAATAGTTTAAACAGCCAGAGAAAGAACAAAAACTGATGTATGAAAAGTCAAGGGTCAAGAGCTCAACTAAAGCAAACACTGATCTCCTCAATGGTGACATCAAACCAAACATTTTCGATAAAACATCAACACACTTCTGTTAATTCTCAATAAGATCTTCTGTAGAAATAAAGTTAAACTGGTCAGTAATAAGTGTAATAATGTGTAATGGCTGGAAGTCAGTTGTAGTTGTGTTTCTGCTCGTTTTTTTTCCTGTTCTTGTTCCTCTTTTCAGTGATTCTGCTTGTTAACAGCAGGTGTTCATCATTAATGCTCAATCATCACTTACATATTAACTTAATTATCTCACTGCAACACAGCGTCAATGTTACTTTTACTCTGTAGCGTGGACACTAGAGGATGTTCCTGTGGGGTTGAAAGGGTTAAAGGTGTAAGATAAAAAGACACACCCACAAAATGTATTTTAACAGTAACAAACTGTAACACTGTTGCCAGTTATTTACTGTAGTTTACTGTAAAATTGAGTTTTGTGGGTCACCATTGTGCTGAAGAGTAGAGCCTGTGCTTAAGTTCAGGAGAAGATCAAGAAACATTGATGATATGCTGCATGTTGTTTTATTTAACAGATGGTGATTATAGTTGCTGATACAGTGAAAATCTCTTTATTTAAAATGTTTTTAGTGAACTCTAATGAAATACATTCATAGCAATAATATGTTCACATTATTAGCATATAATAAATATTAGTTTGTAAATTTAAATGGCAGTCGGACAATTTGAGGCAGTCGGTTTCTGCAAATGAAATGAGGTAACACGTGTTTTAATTTAGTGCAACAGTGTTGCCAGTATTTTACTGTAAAAAAGCCTGGCAAGGTCTAACAGTGAATATAAACAGTATATTATTATATTAATATATTATATTAAACATTTCAACAATCTGTCCACTTGAATAGATCATTTAGATAGATCATCATTTTAAAAATAATTAAAAAAATGTTTTAGAAATAAACGTTCAGTGAAATCATTTGCATTATCTTTATTGCATTTATCTCTGTTGACAGACACATTTTAAAAAACAAGTTTATATTAAAGGTAAAAAATGTGACTTAAAATATTTGCTTATTTCTCTTCAGTAGTCAGGCTCTCGATGCTTTCTAAAGTAAAGTTTGTCATCTTTCCTAAATTTACACATGTAAACATAAAGGGCCGGTTTCACAGACAGGGCTTATGCTAAGCCAGGATTAAGCCTTATTTCAATTAGGGTATTTAAGTAGCTTTTATAAACATACCCTAGAAAAAAAAACCTTACTGGTGTGCATCTTGAGACAAAACAATGGCTCAGACATATTTTAAGATATGTCAGTGCAAGTTATTTTCAGTTAAATAAGCTCAAATATGCATTTTAGTCTAGGACTAGCTTAAGCCTTGTCTGTGAAACCGGGGGAAAAAGTGTTATATTGATAAATGAATCTCATTCTCTATTCTGTCCTCTGCATGCGTGTGCATTGAGCATGCATATACAGATAGCCAAACATTGTAAAGAGATGAGAAGGCTTCAATGACGACTCGGATGATTAAGTAAATTTTCTCTTTACTTGACTTTGTTGAGTGCAATCAAGTTGTTTCTCTCAATCTCTGTTACATTCTTTTGTGAAACTGCAAAATAAATACAAAAATGCTTACTTTACATATAAACAAACAAAATACACAAACTCGTTCTGCAATGTTTACATTAACATCGCTAAATTACGGTAGTTGTTATGGTATCACATGGCGATCTTTTGAATGTCCGCATATTGCACTTGAAACCGTTGACGTGCTTTCAATATATATAAATATTAACAAGATCCAAATACAAAGTATATAAAATAACAAATATAAATGATAAACTTACAAGCAAAGCTTCTCCAGGGCATTACACAACGAACAGAACCAGCATAACAAATAAAGTTTGGTTGAAAACGGTTTTAACTCAACCTATGGCCAACAGTGCCATCTAGTGGGGAGGAAGGAGTAATGTTAGACATGGCATAATATTCTCCACTTTATAATAAACAAAGTTGTCTATATTGCACAATGAATCTCTTATTTACACCATGTCTACGGCTTGTTGGTTTAAATGTTTTAGTTTTGCCACTTACTGTCATTTGTGGTGGATAATAAGTGTTACAGCATCTACATGGTAATCAATATCTAGCAAATTCAAAACAACTCCAAATTACAGACAATGCTTTTCAACACTCATTCATGGACCATCACATATAAAATTGAGTCTTAAATTATACAGTAAGTTCAGGTCATATGGCAGATAACTGCAGAAATTGGATGACATCTGTAATTCAAAAGAACAGACCAACAAAATATAAAAAGAAGGAACGGGTGTGTCACACAGCGGCTCCGTATTCACCATCAGCTGATCCTGAGGAAACAGGACGGACATTTAAATACTGAGAGTCCTACAATAAAACACACAGACAGTCACATATGAGTATGAGACATTACTGCTGTCACATCACATCAGGAGATCATTTCAGAAAAAACACAGCCAGAGATATTAGTATATTCATATTACAGCCAGAGATATGAATGAAAAACTGCTAACAGATTAATAACGGTAACAGATAAACAACTCACTATTTATCACTTACACACAGAGAGATATAGAAATATTCATATATTCATAGATCAGTCACATCACAGAATTAAACTCTTATTAAACACAGTTGAGATACTGAGACTAAAGTGGAGCTGAATTATTATCTTATATTCAATTACACACATATGAGGCCTGATATTGAACTTGGGTCAATTTAAAATCTAAAAGTATAGTTTCTCCAGTTTATAATGTGGATCATGCTTCAGATCAGAGATCAACTTCACTCCTGATTTTCCTAGTTTATTCCCAGACAGATCCAGTTCTCTCAGGTGTGAGGGGTTTGATTTCAGAGCTGAAGCCAGAGCAGCACAACCTTCATCTGTGACTCCACAACATCTCAACCTGTAGAGAACAATGACACAGTTTGAATTGTAGTTTAAGTGTCTGTAGTTTGTTATTCACTCTCGTCTCAAAGCAGGAGAGGAGATATAATGACAAGCATTGACACATACTGTTGCTGATAGAATAAGATTTATTATATAAACTGTAATGTGCTTCAGGACTGAACAGACACAGAGTTGAATGTGAGATATTGTTTGGAGAAACAGTCACTTGCACCACTAATAAACACCTACAGGATATTTGTTTCACATGACCAACATGTTCCTAGTACATATAATGTATTAACTCTTGTGATCAAACACAGTTGTGTCATGATTGTTCATCTAGAAGTTTATAAACTAAATAGTAATGTGGTGAAATCACTAGAGATGGTCTTTGGTGTTTGTATTTAATCTTGATCAACTTTCCTTTCTTAAATAATGATTTGCTCAGGATATAAAAGGAAAAGAAAATTGCTGATGGAGGAGAAAGACTCAAACTCTGCTGCTCCTGCAAACCAGCATGTTGATTCTTACAGATACGTGTTTCTATACAGGTTCATTCTACTATGTTTAAGAGTCACTGTAAAATAAACAGCCTGACTTTTCTGTCTCTATTTCTCCCTGTTTTTATCTTTATGAACCCTCTCTTCAGTCTGTATTAGGTTGCTGACTTTGGAGTAGGCTACAGTCAGCGATGGGGAGAGGGGAGAAGCTGTTCTTGTTCCAGCACACATCTGTTTTAATGTACTCTCCATGTATGTATGTATGTATGTGGTTCTTTGAAACCAGCCCAGATAGGAAATCTGGATTTGTCCACAACATATACTGCCACATCTGCCTTTCTCCTGGACTTGTTTTTCTTCTTGTCTTGCATTCTATATGAAGTGTAGGTATCGCGTTTAGTTTTTCCTTTTTTATTCAAAATATTCACAAAATTGTTAACTATATCATGTATTTTATGTTATATTCCAATTGTAAAATATGTGGAAGTGAATGTGTTTTGTCGCGCGATGAGTTTGCACTGCAATAGCTGTCGATTTACGACATTTTTCCCAAAATACATAGGCTACAAGTATGTGGCCGGTGAACTGGGTGTAGCGGACCCCGCCCGAATGATGGCCAAAACTTTACTGCTGAGTTTCTTGAAGCTTTATTGAACATTTAACAACGATGGAATGGCCTTTTTAACTTCAGAAATCACCGTAAGAGCTGAATAAAGTACAAAAAATACGTATTAAAGTCTTATCCATATTTCTCCTTTCACATCATTATCTGCACACACAAAGAATCACACAAAATACTCAATATAACTAACAGCATACAAATATACACACCTTGTGCCTTTTCGGGGGGTGCTTTATAAACTGGAAAACTTTAGAGAGCTAAGATGAATCATAACAATGAGCGCGCTCTCCCGTTCAATACTGTTGGAATCCCTTTTTACTCCGAAGACAGCAAAACCCGTCAAAATAAGAGTCCCCGTTTTTTAACACAGATAGTGCAGACTTAATACATAAATAAACCCACTAAAATATCAAAAATAAGTACAAAAAACAAATTAGAAGATAAATTACAATAAGGTCTGTTACACTGGGAGTAAACTTTATCATTTCATAGGCTACACAAAGTGTATCTGATATGAATAAAACACTGTTAAATTATATAATTGAAAGGGTTATTATTGCAGCTTCCATAGATATCTGTGTATGGAATATGACAAGCGCGGAGCGTGTCTGTCTCTAGCTCACATTTGAATTTAGCAGTGAATATTTGCATTTTATTCTTTGTCATTATCCTAACTGAACACTGGGTGTATTATAACTTCAGACTTATATTCGCATATGTCAACAGTGATAAGGTATAACTAAGAGTGATCCAGACCAGCCTATAATAATAAAGTAACGGTACCTCGAATATGCTCTGACGGCACAAACACTTGCTTGTTATGCCATTTTATTATTTTATTAGAATTTGCAACAGATTAAAGATATATTGGCTACATCGCTTAACTTATTGATTTAAATGTTATCTAAAGCGAGCACGTATAGACCTTATGTAGCCCCGCCCCTTTTCAGCGTTGCACTCGTTGTCTTTTGACTTCCGGTTTGTATTTCCACAGCGATCTTACATTTATGAATGAACTGCTCGTTTTAAAATCTTCCCGGTCTACTGACATTTGTTAAGACATCTGCTTTAAACATTACAATGCTCATGATAACTTTCATTAACTCTACAACAAATAAATCCACTTAACCAGCTAATTATTCTTTGACAGCGATGCCATAGAAATGTACAGTGCTACCGCAAAACGGAAGTTCAAAGACAATTTTATAAAGATGGCGGCGTGCTTGTTTCTCTGGCGCATAAGGTCTATACTAGATAAATTAATTCTCCTTTGAAATCCAGCAATACAACAGTTTCTGATGTGTTGCTAGGGAAATATGATCCCCGCCCCTCAAGCAACTGTTTAACAAAATATTATAAAAAGCGAGCATGTACCCACAGAAGGCGACGTTCTCGTGATATTGCGCAACGTTCCCTAAAAGTTCTCTAAATGTGACGAAAATTCCGAACCTTTACAGAACATTAGGGACGTTCCTAAAACGTCCTCTTTTGGTAATGAAAGTGCTGCAGTTCAAGGTTCCTTATATGACTTTAGGGGGACGTGGTTATTTTATGGTCACATAAGAACGTTACAAAGAGGACATTTGGGACGTTAACAGAACGTTCCCACACGGTCCTCTATTGGTCATTTAATAACGTTCCCGATATGACTTTAGGGGGACGTTTTATTTTGGTTATTTTATGGTCGCGCGAGAACGTTACAAAGAGGACATTTAAGACGTTAACCGAACGTAGTAATAGTCCCCTAAACATTGCCAGAACGTCCTGAATGTTCCCTGAAGGTCCACGAAATAACGTCCCCAATTTGAACTCCACATTGTGACCGTCTCTGAACGTTCTGGGAACGTTACCAGGTGACGTCCTTGACACAAAAAATCCTAAAGGATTCCAGAAAGAAAATTGTACAGGATTCTAATTAGAATTTCTATCATATTTTGAAACCATTCCTAGATTTCTATGACTTATCTTATAGACATAAATATCATAATTTCTGGGATTTGGTTCTTATTCTGTTCATTTTCTTTGCAGCATCTTGTTTACTGAGATAATGTACACTGTAAAAAAATAAATAAATAAAAAAATAAAAAATAAAAAAAAAGGGTGAAATGCATGGCATTAAAAAAGATTTAAAAAAAAAGATTAAAAAAAATGATCAATGACTGGCAAAAGCGGCTACTGAACAAAAACTGTAAAATTACAGTAAAATATCCTAATTTATATTCCTTTTTTTTATCTAATATTAATTTATATATATCACACCTGATTCAACTCATGAGCTCATTAGTAGAGACTGGATGTGTCAGATATAGAGAGACATACAAAATGTTCAGGGCTGGATTTCCCGATAACGTTGTCTCTACGAAGCGCTACGAAGACTCTAAAGGTATGCTATACCTTAACTGAAGATATCTTTCTAGGCGTGTTCCCCAAACTATACCTTAGGAGGTTGCTTATTGCAGCTTCCATAGACATCTGTGTATGGAATATGACAAGCACGTCTGTCTCTGGCTCAGCGCCAAAGCACATTTGAATTTAGCAGTGAATATTTGCATTTTATTCTTTGTCATTATCCTAACTGAACACTGGGTGTATTATAACTTCAGACTTATATTCGAATAGACTGTCAACAGTGATAAGGTATAACCTTATCAGCCTATAATAATAAAGTAACGGTACCTCGAATATGCTCTGATGGCACAAACACTTGCTTGTTATGCCATTTAATTATTTTATTAGAATTTGCAACAGATTAAAGATATATTGGCTACATCGCTTAACTTATTGACTTAAATGCGAGCACGTAGACTAGATAAATTAATTCTCCTTTGAAATTCAGCAATACAACAGTTTCTGATGTGTTGCTAGGGAAATATGATCCCCGCCCCTCAAGCAACTGTTTAACAAAATATTATAAAAAGCGAACATGTACCCACAGATGGCAACGTTCTCGTGACTTTGCGTAACGTGAGAGTGGTCCAGACCAGCCTTCCGAACGAATTACTTACAGAACTTAACTAAGAAGGTTTGGGGAAACACGTGTTAAAGTTAAGGTAAGGTATAATTTAAGAACGACGCAGAGTTAGGGAGGTTTCGGGAAATCCAGCCCAGGGCTGGTGCTCCTCCAGGACAGGTTTGAGAACCACTGCTCTAGATCTCAGCATCCGCACTTATTTCAAACCAGTATGACTTTATTTCTTTCATACAAAACTTCTTAATGAGAATTAACAGAGGTTTAGATGTTGATGTTTTACTGAAAATAATAAAGAGTGTTTGCTTTAGTTGGGCTCTTGATTCTTGATATTTTTGCATTAGATTTTCTCTGACTGTGTTCTGATCCTCTCCAGAGTCTGAACTCTGAGAGTGTTAACTGTTAGTTTTGTGTTATTTATATCTTTTCTTATGACAGTAAAATGTTCAGGACAGGATTTTATGCAGTATTATAGGGCTTCAATAACATGAAAGAACTATATGTAGATCAGTGAATCAGGCCACTGTCAGATGAAATCATTAACAATAAGAAACAAAACTCATCTGATCAGATTTTTTTTCCTCACAATTTTTGTTATAACAAATGTGCTTTAAAAACACACAGTTATAACAGATGGAGAAAAACTTAAATTAAAACGTCAAGGATCAAGAGCCCAAATAAAGTAAGCGCTTGCGTCCATAAAGGTGACTTCTAACTTTATTATTTTCAATAAAACATCAACACCTCATTAAAAAGTTTTGAATGAAAGAAATAAAGCCTGAGATCTAGAGAGATCTGTTAGTGTTTAATGTTCTGTTTCTGTTATCTGAGTTTTGTGAGGTTACCATTGTGCTGAAGTCAATGATGAGCTGAGAAGCCCTGATGTTATGCTGCATGTTGCTTTATTTAAAGGCAGTAACTGTGAAGTTGCTGAGGCAGTGACACAATATTTACATTAGCTCATGCATGTGGTGTTGTCAGCTAGTGACGTAAGAGATTTGTGTTTTACAGAAAAGGTTTCATAATAATACAGAAAATACCTGTAAAGTGCATTTTTTTAAGACATTAAAGAAAAATTAGGATTTTTACCTTAATTTTACAGTTTTTGTTTGAACAGCTGCTTTTGTTAGTCAATTTAGCTCTAATTTTCAATTAAATTTTTTGACAAGGGCAGCAGGGACATTCTGAGAATGTTCTGGGAACATCACATTTCCAAATAAAACATGGTTCCCTAAACGTTCAGAGAACATCCTGAATGTTCCCTGAAGGTCCGCCAAATAACGTCCCCCAACCCTTAAAAAAACTCCACATTGTGACCGTCTCTGAACGTACTGGGAAGGTTAGGCAACGTCCTTAACACCAGTGGGGACGTTCTGAGAACGTTCTGGGAACGTAAAATTTCTAGCGGGGTAGTTTCTTGTTTTTATGACATGTATAGACTTAATAAATCATTATCTTGAGCAAAATAAGCAAGCTGGCAGTACAATGTCTTTTGCCTATGTAATTTACATAGGCTATTGTAGTTTGTCAAGAGATTTTAAGCACCGTTTTTGAAGAGTGCGCTTGTGCGTAACGTTCTCTGGTACTGATACGTCATAATATTGGAAATCTTTCCGTTTTAAAACAAGAAGGGGAGCCAATGGCTATCACACACGAAGCAACGTGCAAACTTTGCGCAAGAGTTATGCCGGTGAAAAAGTCTCAACCTCGGTCAGTAAAGTGAAAGTAAAAAGTGACGGAGCTGTCTGACGCTGTATTAACGGAGCACTCAGAGACGAATTTCAACATAATATGCTGATAACGGTATATAACTGTCTTAATTTATTCCATTATTTCTCTTGTGGCCGTACATATAGGCTATAATGAGAATAATAGTATTTCGTGTTAAACAGGTTGTTGTTTTAAAGTCGGTGATTGAAGTAAAGCTGCGCTTAATTTTCATTGATGACTGTCACTGCTAGTGGCAGCTGCCTCTCGACCCGTCACTGTTATAGTACGCGCCTGTCACTCGACCTATGAAATCAGTCATTTTTAAATCAGTAAACCTTAAGTAAAGAATTTAACTGTAAATTGTAAGTGTGTTACAAACCTTCTTATTAGTTTTTAGTTGGTTTTTTTTTTGTGTGTGTGTTTTTTTTAAGTTAAATGTATGGGCTTTTTGTATCTTTATTCTGAGAGGACAGTAGAGAGCAGACAGGAAAGCATTCAGAGAGAGGGGGCAGGATCGGCAAAGGACCTCGAGACGGGAATCGAACTCGCTATATGTAAGCGCATTAACCACTAGGCTATCGGCGCCGACATTAAATTGTTTTTAATAGGTTTTCTTTCTCAAAACGGCATTATTCTACAGTATTATGTCTATAAACTCAATTGGCACACCAGGGTTTGACATTAACGGGAGCTTGTGGCAAAAATGCCATCAAAATTAACAAAAATCTCCGCAAAAATGCAACATGTTTCGTTCCTGAATGAACGTTTTTGAATAAAAAGATTTAAATGAACGGTTCAATGACCAAATAAGACGTGTATTAACGCCACCTACTGGCGGGTTTCTGCTGTGCTCCTGTTTTTCATTTTTGTTTATTTAAATAAATTTTAATAGAAATTTGGTTTGGTCAAGTATCAAATAAAATGTACACTTGCATTGATGAAGTTGTTAGTAGCCTAGTTTGTTAAAAATTACCATGGTAAAACAGTTCCAAGGTAATTTTAATTGTCATCAACCAAACTGTATCCATTTTTGATACCTAAAAAATGTTTACAGGCAATTTAAGCAAAGCCCTACAGTAAATTAAAATGTAAAATCGAAATAATGAAATTATCTGCAGCACATAGGCCTATTGTTTGTTACATAATATGATTAAATAAATAGGCCTACTACACCCAAAGTCACCAGAATTGAATGCTTTGGTGCTGTTTTTGCGAAAATTTCTTCCCGGGGGAGCATGCTCCTGGACCCCCCTACAATTTTTAATTTTGGGACATTTATTGGGGGTCCTGTGCCCCAGTACTGATAAAACTCTAGAAACGCCCCTGGTTTCGGGAAACACTCGTGACTAGTTAGTTGATTTGTTCAACGATGTATTGTATGGTAGTGAAATAGCGAGTTACGTCGTTGTACGGGAAACGCACCCCTGATGCAAACACATAGCTGAAGCGGACTGATATCGTCTTGGTCTGGAGCGAGGTTACGTAAGGTGTGTTTACCTAACGTGAAAATAAGCGGGGCAGCCAAAAATCTGCCCTAATGGCTTTAGGTGGTTGTCCCGCCCTCATGCAAGTAAACACATCATCAGAGAGGAGAAGTGACTTTTCACATTAATTAAAAATAATAATAATGATGTGCATGGATAAATCATTTATAATAAATACGGCAATAGGCTATTCCACAAAAAATAAGTAGGCTATTGTTCATTTTGATTTCATGGTGACATTAATGTAGCCTACATACCGCATGACGTAAAAAAAAAACTACAGTAAAGACATATACCCTGTTGTTATGCTTTGCTTGTTCCAGACTCGCAGTGAAGTTGAAACACCTGCAGGGGACTCCAGCGTTTTTGATTGACATCTACATATCTGTGGAGAAAATCACTGATGGTGCCATTTCAGTTGAAAGACAAAGATAAATAAGCATCTGCATTGGAAATAGAGGTAGGCACCTTTTTCTAGACTCGGGGTCAGGGTTAGTGTTGTCCACCACTACGCTCTGGCCTTCCTTCAGAGCGCGTTCACAGGCTGACACACAATGCTGCCAGGAGCCAAGCGTGTCCTAGAGTTCATGCGCAGATGGCACAGCATTAAAAGGCAGTTAAATCAAGATATTATACACATGTAGAACCTCCAAATCTTCTAAACCAGAAATGCTCGATCCTGCTCTTGGAGATCTACTTGTTGTCTGTGGGTTCTCTGTTGTGTTAGCTATGTCACTCAACTCACCCTGTTCACATATGTATAGCCTTTTGGAATGATGTGTGTCTGGAAGAATGTTGATTTGCACGCTGAAAAAAAAAAAAAAAAAATAACACCGGGGTTATTTAATAAAAACTGATCACCGGGAAGGAGTAAGAAGAAAAAACAAACACTGAAAAAAAGGCTCACATCCAGGGAATCCCACTGCTACAATGACTTCCTGTTTGATATGTGAGGGAGGTGTCAGGAGGATCGTAAAGACGCATTTTAGAGTTTAATTTCCTCTGGACAATAATACAAAAACACAAAATATTATTGCAGATGCTTAGTACAGTAATGTCCAAATGTTTGGGGTCAGTAAGAGTTTTTTTTTTTAATGTTTTTGAAAGCAGTCTATCATGCTCACCAAGGCTGTATTTATTTGATCAAAAATACTGTAATATTGTGAAATGTTTTTACAATTTAAAATAACTTTTTCATTTAAATTATAAAATGTAATTTATTTCTGTGACGCAAAGCTGAATTTTCCGCATCATTACTCCAGGCTTCAGTGTCACATGATCCTTCAGAAATCATCCTAATATGATGATTTGCTGTTCAAGAAGCATTTCTTCCTATTATTATTTTTGATGTTGAAAACAGTTGAGCTGCTTAATACTTTTGTGGAAACCATGACACATTTTTCAGGATTTTTTATTTTGTCAAAAGAACAGCATTTATTTGATATACATTTTTTTTGTAACATTATAAATGTATTTAGTGCCAATTTTGATCAATTTAATCAATCTTTACTGATTAAAATAAAATCGTACTAACCCAAAACTTTTGAATGGTAGTGTAAAGTCCCCAACTAAGGTACAAAACATAAATAACCATACATGAATACACTGCAGAAAATGTCTAAGTGAAACAAAAACATCCAAAAAGTTTACAGGGTCAAACTTTGGCAAGCTGAACTGAGCAGGTTTCCAGCCCAAGAAGTATTCCTCTGGGGTGTAAAACTGAAGACCAATGCTGAGGGCAAACTGAGGGCACAAAAGATAAGAAGAAGAAGAAAAAACCCTGTAAAGCTGTGTTTTGCCAAAAGCCCATATCATTGTACAGTTTCCCTTTTTTGTTATACTAAAATGGAGCAAGAAAAACACAACAATGCCCCCTTGTGGCCAGAGTAAGCTATTACACATGATTTACATCAACAATTTATTATAAAATACAGTAACTCTTAATAACAGTAGCAAATTCAATCTGCTTATGTGTAATGAAGACTGCAGTTAACATCATTACCAGTCTGTCACTGCAGGAGAAGTCTTTCTTCTTTTTCCCCGGGGCCCAGTTAGCAGGACGTCCTGCTGCATCTGTAAAATGAGGGGAAACCATAACTGAGCATATGTTATTGGGTCATTTTGGGCTGTGCTGAAAATAATAAAAAAAAAGATAAAATTGTTGTTAAAACAATGTTTTCTGGTTGCACTTTATTTCAAGTGTGGGTATCTGCAGGTCGGAGTAATGGGTGAAAGGGAGGGGGGCGTTTGAACGGTCTGTTAGAGTGTGGGGTAGGGTTAGGAGTGTACTTACAGTGTACTTACCTATGAAAGTATCCAGTGATATAAACTAACTACATGGGTTTACGTTAGGTTTATGTGGAAGAATAATAAAAAGGCTGCCTAATAAAAATACCATTAAACTACTCTAATTGGCCTCAAATCAAAGTACTGAGACTTGAATTGAATTGAGCTCACCTCCTACATAGAAGCTCTGTGACACGTCTATAGTCACTCCACCATTTGCCTGCAAAAACACAACGGTGTCTTTAAAGGTGCAATAAGCGATTTCTGAGAAACGCTGCTGAAAGTGGATTGGACCGAGCACCAAAACACACTTGTAGCCAATCATCAGTAAAGGGGCGGAGCTATCAAGGGGTGTGATCCTTTTGGGTAGGGGCATGTTTGTTTTGGTTATTTTAAATATCAACAGCATTTCTCAGAAATCACTTACTGTACCTTTAATATACACAGGCTACTGTAACCAAACTTGCTGCTTGTTGTAAGTAAATCAAATGATACAACTTTATAATGCAATTCCTCTAATAGACAACTACAAATAACCACAATAGTGATTCACGTTCTCACACAGATGTTCCCACAAATACAAGGGGCTGTGGAAACAAACACCTGAAAAACACAATATATTACCATTTGTAAATAAATAAGTTAAGAGAAATACATCTACTACACTCAGTTTTCAAACTTGCATTCAAAACTTTCATTCAAAAAGTTTGGGGTCAGTAAGGTAATAAATTAATACTTTTATTCAGCAAGGATGCATTAAATTGATCAAATTGACGGTAAAGACATTTATAATGTTACAAAAAAAATCTATTCCAAATAAATGCTGTTTTTTTTTCTAACTTTGCTTTTGAACCCTGAAAAAAAAATCTATCACAGTTTCTACAAAAATATTAAGCAGCACAACTGTTTTCAACATTGATAATAATTAGTAAGAAAAGTTTCTTGAGCAGCAAATCCGCATATTAGAATGATTTGTGAAGGATCATGTGATCATCATTAGATGAACAAACAAAATGAAAAAAGGAGTATTTATGGGCGTGCTCCCAGGATGTGCTCTTTATGGGTGAGCCATAGTCATAGCCACAAACACTTTCACTCAGTAGTTACACAGAGCTAATAAGGAAAGTCATTTGAGCTTGTTTGTATCTACAGATAAAGGTGAGTGTGTGCATATTACATATATAGCCACAGTTGGGATGGGATGTAAAGTTTAAATTGTTTATATCAGATTTTTGTATAGTATATTAAGCAATATAATTATTTTTTTAACAAAATTTTTGTATTTTTCTAAATATATGCAACTTTTTTTTTTCTCTCTCTCTCTTCTCATTTTCTGTCTTTGTGTAGGACTGAAAACCAATCGGTATCATTTTTCTGCATGCACAAGCTCTGGTTGAACAAACCCAGTGTTCAGACCCTGTACAACTGATTGTTAGTTAAGAGTGATTGATTTGAATTCACTTACTAAACAGAAGTAGTCCACCATGGCACATGAACAGGACTACTACACTCTCATGTCTGGGCTGCAGGAGCTTGATTTCCAAGGGAAAGCAGTGCCCAGCGATCTTGTACTAATAGGTGAACATGCCTTTCCACTTGCCATGAATCCAAGAGGTCAGGTGCTGATGGCTGCATCTCATTACGGTCAGGGACGTATAGTGGTGTTGGGGCATGAGGAATACCTAACACGCTTTCCTGGCCTCATAGAGAATGCCATAATGTGGCTCATGCCATGTACCAGTGATGACGGCATTGTAGGGATAAAGGGGAGTTTACGTTCAGTGGCTGACAACTTGAACTGCTTCCCTATCAAGACAGAGCTAGGAGATTTTCGGGATGGATTAGCTATATATATCACAGATGCTTACAGTGTCGAGACCTGTGCAAAGGATCTGATTGCTTTCCTCAAAGCTGGAGGTGGTTTGATCGTTGCTGGCCAAGCCTGGAGTTGGTCTTATGACCATCCACAAGAAAACACTATAAGGAACTTCCCAGGAAACAAGGTGTGCAGTGTTGCAGGAATTTATTTCTCTGAACACCCAGGAGAAGTTGGCAAATTTCCTGTTCCAAGAAATATCCCTTCTAATTGGCTTGCTTTATCGTAAGTTCAGCATACATTTTTGCTTTTTACCCATTCTTTAACAAACCATGCGTTTCACCATCTGTCTTGTCTTTTTTCAGAATAGGCAAAGACTTCAAAGATGATCTAGAGTTCCTGCTACAAGGTGTGTCCGAGTTTGACACCCAAGGAGAGGCTATAGCATCTGAGGTGATGGTGCACGGACCATTAGCATTTCCCATTGCGGTCACTCCGGCTGGAAAAGCATTCATTGCTGGTGCCTATTATGGACAAGGTCGAGTAATTCTGGTATCCCATGAAAGCTACCTGGGCCGGGACTCTCTGTCCACATTCATGATCAATGCTATCAAGTGGCTTGATGAGGGTCGGACGGGTGTTATTGGGATCCTACCCAGCGTCGAAGCAGCCCACACGGTACTGAGCAAATCAGGTTTAGATTGCCAGTTGACTGGCTTCAGAGAAGATCTAAGCGTCTACGTCTGCACTTCCTACAATGATGCCCAGTGTGCAGAGATCCAAGAATTTGTTGCTGAAGGTGGAGGTCTTCTGATTGGGGGTCATGCCTGGTATTGGGCCCAGACCCACCCTGGCTGCAATGTGATGACCGAATGCCCAGGAAATCACATTCTTAACAAGATGGGATTGAGCCTCTTAGGCAACACCTTGGGTGGAGGGTTATATAAGGCCCCAGAAATAGAGCATTGGTGTAGAGAGGGGTACCACTTTCGTAGGATGCTGCAGCGATTTGTCGAACATGTAAGGCAGGGGCAAGAACTGACTGATCATGAACAGGGCTGCTTGAAGCAGCTGGGCTGCGACTGTGCAAATTACCTTCGTATGTGTTCTTACGACAGTGCCGCCTACACTTCAGTGCTAGCACTTCTTACTGACATAGTGAAGGAGATAGGTGTTCCACAGGTGTCCAGTAATTGTCCTGTTGAAAGTGCCAAAGACCGCCTGATGCTCCACATTGGGACTGAGGTATACAAAGTGTCGCCTAATCCTGATGCCCTTCTTCCATACATCATCAAGGACAGACCCGACTTGCCCACTGTGTCTAATGCAAGAGTTCGGATCAGTGCAAACACTGCGGGTACGAAAGGTTTCTTGCCAAATGCAGAAGGAAAATGTTATTCCTTGTTTAAGTTTTACAATTTCTGAGCACTGTAAAATTACTTGTTTCAGCTTGTGAAGAATGGATAAGCACAGGCTTATATCTTTCTCCTGGTATGAAGACGTTCATAGAAATACCTCCAGAGATCGTTGGGAAAAATTGGCAGGTAATGAATAGTCTATATACATTACATGTTTCCAATAAAGGAATAGTGTTGTATGTAATATACTTGTCATTCTAGAAACAAATTTATTGCTCATAGGGCTTGAAGAGCATGTTATTAACATGAGGAGATACTCTATATAGGTGCAGCTTGGTTGCCAGACAGATAACATTGGTGGAGCAAATGTCCTGAAACGGGCTCCTGTGGTCCATGAGCGATTCCCCTTAAACAAAGAAATGGTCCAGGTCAGGAATCTGTGGGGAGGGCTCATCTACCTAATTGCACCTCCCCAGAGCAAAGTGGATGGGGTGGAAATTGTCGTGCAGGTCTCAGTACAGGCTCCATACTTCAAATCTGGTAAGAATTCTGAATTAATATTCAGTGAGCATCACAGTAAGGTTTCTATTCAGAACATTTAAAGGTATATGGTAAAACTTGTTTTGTCCCTCAGGAGAGACAAGTGTAGCTGACTGGGTGAGCAGGATCCGTTCGGCACCTGCCCCCTGGGCAGAACTTGAGTTTGAGAATATCATCATCACATTAGAATCACAGTTTATAAGGAATCTGGACCGCCCTGATAAGGTGGCTAAACTTTGGGATACCATAATGAGAAGCATAGCTGACCTGGCAGTAAGACCTGCCAAGTTTCCCCGCAAGGAGCGGTTTGTTGCAGATGTTCAAATCTCTGCCGGTCAGTGGTACTATTGCTGAGATAAAGAACCGTTAACCATCACAATTACAACAGAATCATGCCATTATTATTAATTATATTCACACAATCCTAACGATAACACTATATCTCCTATTACCCCCTCAGGTTTCATGCATTCTGGATATCCCATCATGATGCACTCCATCTCTGCCCCAGAACTAATAAACATAGAGCAAGCCTATAAAAGTGGTCTTTGGGGACCCATTCACGAGTTGGGTCATAACCAGCAGCGTGGAGTTTGGGAGTTCCCTCCACACACCACTGAGTGCACCTGCAACCTGTGGTCAGTGTACATACATGAGGAAGTGCTGCGATTGAATAGAGCTAATGCTCATCCTGACATGACTCTAGAAAAACGCCAGGCTCGTACCAAGATGTATTGCAACGGTGGTAAGGATTTAAATAGCTGGAGTGTGTGGACAGCACTCGAGACTTACATGCAGGTAAACAGACTGCGAATATTGTTTTAGCAGATTGTTTAAAGGTACAGTAGGTGATCTGGGAAATGCTAACATTAGCCTGCTAGCATTGAAATTTTAAAGCAAGAATGGATTATTTGTGAGCCTTGGAAGTAATAATTTACTCTTTTTTTTCAGTTAAGTTTAGTTTAAGATTAAATTTAAAAAACAAAACAATAAAATCATGCGAAATAAATATAAAAATGTTATTTTATGTAATTATTATAAAAATATAATTATATAAATATAAAAAATGTTATGTTTATACCCATTTTTGTGTAATCTTACATCATCTCTCTAACCTTTTTTTTTTTCTTTTCTTTTTTTTTTCAAGCTTCAGGAAAAATTTGGCTGGGATGCTTTTAAGAAAGTTTTTGCCGCCTACCATGATATGAGTGGAGTGCCAAATGACAATGCAGGCAAGATGAATCTATATGCTGAGACCTTCTCCAAGGTGGTCAACCTGAATCTGTGCCCCTTCTTCAAAGCGTGGGGTTGGCCCATCCAGCCCAGCACAGAAGAGAAGATCTCTCATCTTCCTGAGTGGAGTGACCATCCTATGGGCCAGTACGCATAAGAACATCTCAGATAGCTTTTAAAATTTGCAGTGCCGGTTTTAATGTAATTGAGGGGTAAGATTAAGCAAAAGATTATATATGCTTATCTGGAGTTGCATGGACATTATTGAGCAATTGATTCATATCAATGTGAGGTGAAAAAAAACCTCATAAATATAATTTAAAAAATTCTGAATATTCTTGTTTTAATTAAATGTACAAAATAGGGTAAGTGGGCTAAGGTTAAGTACAGTATAACCTGAACATGCATGTTAAAAACACAACATATACATAAATACTAAAAACTAAACCTTGGCCTGGTCCAGTTTTTGCACTGACAAGGGGCATGATTGCTTTCTAATTACTGATTGTCTTGGCTTTCCGTGCCTTTTTCCACCTCCCTTTCTTTGTGTGTTCAATACTTTTTTCCTGTGTCATTTAACATTATTACACAACTTAATTTATGGACATCTATGGTTTGATTTCTTTGCATGTGTGGACTGCATGGGTTGGTACCAACATCTGGTAAAAATTCCATGTCAATAGCACCTTTAGAGACATATGTACTTAGAAAAAAGGTGACGTGTTCAATACTTATTTTACCCGCTGTATAAGTGTTTCATTTCTGCCAATGAAATGAAAAATGAAATGAAAAATGAAAGTTTACAGAGTTTCAGTAACAGTACTAGCTACATTAAACTGCTATATTTAATGTTGAATATAATGTATAATAATGCAATTGGGCAATATGTGTGGGTCCTGATAATCCCAAATGTCTGATTTTTACCAGTAAAAAGGGCTTACACTATTTATATGTATAGTAGCTACAATTCTGTATTTTGTAATCATGAATATTTTTATTCTGGCGTCACCATTGTTTTACTGCTTTAATAAGTTCTCTCTTAGGTTTCAGCTATCCTAATTTTAATTAATGTTAAAATTCAGTTTTATTGTTCAGTGACACACCCAATTTAAGTTGTATGTACAACAATGTTATTGAAAATTGTTAATGATTCGGAAATAAATCTGTTATTTGAATTTCAGTTTCATTTTTAATTTTGTTCAAAATATTGTGATATCGTGTATCGTATCGTGAACCCAGTATCGCGAATTCACGATACTTATCAAATCATGAGCTGAGGGTATCGTTACACCCCTAGTAAAAGACCATCAGCCACATGAAAATTAAATGCCACTGCAAAAACAAATGTGCACTTTTGCTCAGAAGAACAATTAGCAAATGACTTTGCTTTATAATGAAAACTATATCACTCTATCAATTTGTTTCTGTTGTTTTTTTTTTGTTTGTTTTTTTTTTTTGCAACAAATGACATGTTTTGGTAAACACTGTTACAAAGACCACTAACTCACACAAAAAGCCAAGAGTCAAACTGCCAACTAAAGGAACCTCTGACCACCAAAATGGTGACCAAACATTTTCAATAAAAAATCAACATCTAAACCTCTGTTAATTCTCAAAAAGAACTTCTGCTGAGATCTTGAGAGATTGATTGTCGTCTTTTATCTTCAGTTGATTTCAGGCTGTGTAGCTTTAAGTCAGTTGTAGTTGTGTTTCATTTTCTGAGAGTGTAAGCATGATGTTGAACCAACATCACATTGTAACCCTGATTCAATGCCATTACCATTGATTTTTTGTTGAAATTTTAACATTGATTCAACATTAATTGCGGGTGCAAAAGTGACATTGATTCAATACAGTTAACGTTGACACATTAACATTGATTCAACATTATTTCGATCATTGATGCTATCTGGGAAGCACTTATCAAAAAAACAAACAAAAATCTTTTTGCAACCAAACAAAATATCTTCTTGCCATCTTCAGACCTTTAACCATCTTTTAATTTAATCTAGTGTTTATTCACAGTACCTGCATCCTGGAGAAAAATCTTCATCCCTGGATGTTTGTGTGTCATCCTCATCCATGATGAAGCTGAACAGCTGAAACAGAATCTGATCCTCACCATTAACTCTAAATGGAAATGAGGAAACGGAGGCTTTTTCTCCGACTCTCAGGATCATAAGACACTCAAATACACAATGTTATTGTATGTTAACACAAATGCTCAAATAAACCATAAACACGAAACAATGAAACCATGTTAATTTGCTTCAAACTGAAAAATATCAAACACATTTCAAAGAACTATTTATGTCCTTCAGAAAAAAATATATAATAAGGAAGTCACCTGTAAGTCTGGAGACCTGAAAACTCACCCTGATCAACATTTAATTACATATCGATTAAAAAACTCCTCCACCTTTTCTATCAAGTATCTACAAATAAACTCATGACTTAGTTTTTATAAAGTTTCCAATAGAAAAACTTTGATATTCCTGTAGAATTGATTCTGGTTGTTTAAATGGCGAAACATCAACTCTGCACATTTACTTTCACTTTTTATTTGTGACGTGATCGATGATGCCGTCACGTTACACGCTCGAGCTCAAACCCCGTATAGCTCTGCGCAGTGGTGGTTCTAGACCACGGTAACTGGGGGCAGGGGCCACTTGTGATTTTAAGGGGCACACTTTAACATTTATCTTAAAGGTATAGTTCACCTAAAAATGGAAATTCTGTCATAATTTACTCACCCTCATGTCATTCCAGATATGACTTTCTTCTGTTGAACATAAAAGAATAAATTTTAAGAAATGTCTCATTGTTTTTTTTGTGTCAATGGGCACCAAAACAGTTTAGATAGCCTACTAACATTCTTCAAATCATCTACTTTTATGTTCATAAAAAAGAAACTTACACAGGTTTGAAATAACATGAGAGTGAGCAAATGATGACAGAATTTTAACCTTAACCATTTAATATTTTCAGGATTATTGAAGTCATTTACTGGGTCATGTTGTATCACTCTTCAATCCCTACATGTGAACTAAAATGATTTATCTTCAAAATTAAAATTAAAATTAGAAAATTAATTTATCTGTAATATTATCATGCATGCTCAATTTATAAAAGCAAAACTAAACCATTTATTTTACATGTTATTTTGTAGCCTACACCTGTTCTCTGATAGCGGACACTTTGCAAAGTTTGCATAGTCTTGATTGTTATGTTGCTTAAAAACAAACATCTAAGCCTACTATTAAATGGCAGTGTTTCCCAAATGAAACACAAGAGCTGTTAGTTTTCAGTGATGTGTCTAATGTAGAGAACTGTATTAAAAATTTTGCAAAAAATTTGTTTTACGATAGCAAACTGAGTGTAAAGCACATAATGTGCTTGTAGATTTGCAGACTTGGTCTGAAGATTCGGTACATGAGTGAATGGTTTCACTGAGTGGGCCTAGTGTGTAAGCAATTTGAAAAAACTGTAATTTGATACGCTACTCCACATAAGAAGAACAGACATGCCAACTAGTTACTAACCCGATGCAGGCACATAGCTGAAGTGGACTGATATCGTCTTGGCCTGGAGCGAGGTTACGTAAGGTGTGTTTACCTAACGTGAAAATAAACAGGGCAGACAAAAATCTGCCCCAATGACTCTCCATGAGAGCGTGCTGCAGTTCCATTTTTCACCACAGATTTACATTGGAAATTTGTGGGGCGCTGTAGAGCTAGGGAGGGCTCAGGGTCTGCCGCCCCGCTTAGTATCATGAATACATGCCTGCCGAATCCATATGCTTCATTTTAATATATCCTGCTCACTTTACGACTTAAAATGGTCTAGAAAATCAGAAAAAAATATTTGTAAACATTGTATATATATGTATATTTGCAAAATTTTGATAATTTCAATATTTCGTGCAGCCCTATTTATGATTATATTTTGTCATTTTTAGTGGCAACTGGATTGCTTTAATGTGCAATGGCTGTAATTTAACATACAATCAAGACTGCAAATATTACAGTTTACAGTTGAGCTTGTATTTTAAAGCAGTAGAAAGCATGTCATTTTCCCACTTTTATTCTTGTCACAGCAACAGTGAAAAACAAAATAATAGAGGTAAAAAGTTAATTTTATAATTGTTTTCAAGTCTCTTGTTGAGTTTTTGCACAATACACACACATTTAACCTGTGATGGTGGAGAGAGAGACTGAAGGGTGCATTTCCTGTTTTCTGTGCGCTCTTTTGAACCCATATCAGTGCATTGCCACAGTTGGATATCTGCTCCAAGTAAACTATTTAAGAGTTAGCCAACATTTTTCAAATGCACAAGCCTTGTGAGCAAATTTGGTATATTAAAGTTTTACACACATTTTCAAAACTTGGCCTCTTTTTTTTTTTTTTTTCAAAACTATACACAAATCAAGTATTGCACACATAAAATGCAAAATGCTTCACATTTCTTGCTAAATGAAGCACTGCATTCAAAATATCACTAACACATCTCAAAAGCAAACATTTGTCTTACGTTACAAACACCTTTGCCATAATATTCTATTTTTAGATATATCATATACACACAGTTATTCAAAACCTAATCTAAAAACCTCTGTGTAATATCAAACACAGAGTTTATTGAACAGTTCAGAGAATCACATGGAACTGGATGCGGTAATGGTGAGTAAAGCAGTTCAAAAGTCTCTTGGGAACTCACTTTTTGTCAACACCGTCAGACATTCATTAAAATGTAATAAAATCAGGGAATATCAGGGGCAGCTGTCACTCTGAAGGACCCCCTTGCCACATTCCACCTCTGCAGAGTACATCGATGTCAGACAGGCTCTAGTAAGTTTTATAGTTTAGAATATTTTAAATCCTAATGTTAATATTTCCTGTGTCACAACCATGATATGTCAACACCCTCTTCCAATTTCTGAGAAAATTATTTGAAATTTTTAGATCATTTTTTTCTCCTGAAGCATATTCTATTAGCATCAACAGAGAAAACAAAATGGTCACATGAACTCCAGTTGTTTTGTGAAAGAAATGCCTAATGTGTCACCACCATAGATTTTCTTTCTGACGGTGGTGACAGGCCAATGACGGAGTTGACATGCGCGCTCGTGACTCTTTAGCTCTGCCCACGGCAGGCACGCCTCCATGAGCTTTTTTCCGGAAAGACTCGGTACAACGTATCTATCTTTTACAAATGTGATAAAACTAAAGACATTTCGGAGATATGAAGGATGCAATACTACTCTACAGATACTCAAGATTAACATGAAATTGGTAGAAACTGTGTGTGTTACCTACCCTTTAAAGGGTTAGTTCACCCAAAAATTACTCAGTGAAAATTAATTTGTGTTTTTGGTGTCTGATGGTGTTGACACAATATAAGTGATGGCAAGGTAAAAAGCACATTTTGATAAAAGAGAGAAAAGTTGGGAGGTTGTATCAAAGCATAGCTCAGTAGCTTAGTACATGTAAGATACATAAATGTAGTTTAATTTGTCTGAGTATAAGGTTTTATTTTTTTTTTCAATTTTGCACCCTGTTTTGTCCCACTTCTCAAGAATCAGTGATTATCTAAAGCTAGCACATAGAAGATTAGATAAAATCATTCTCAAACAAAATCGAGCATTACATTTTCTGATGTGTTGATATGGAAAATTTCATATATTCATTCACAAGTTCTTAAAAAACGGAGAACATGGACGTGTTGATATGGAAATATGATTCCAGGAACCACAGACAAACTGTATGTGCCGACAAAGCACATTGGCGGTGTCATAACTTTATTACAGTTTTTTTCAACTGCTTACACACATTTTCAAAACTTTGTCTCTTTTTTTTCAAAACTTTACACACAAATCCAAGAATTGCACACAGAAAATGCAAAATGGTGAGGCATCTCTTGCAAAATGAGAATCTCATTCAAAATATCACAAACACATCTCAAAAGCAAACATTTGTCTTACTTTGCAAACACATTTGCCATAATATTCTATTTTTGGATATATCATATACACACAATTATTCAAAACCTAAAGCTCTTCTTTCATAAGCTGCTATGTACATTTCTGTACAAGATTGAAAGTAATTTGCAGAGAGATGTTGAAAAATTCATGGTAAGCGTGAAAGCAAGATTGAAACCAAACTTTTTTTTTTTTTTTTTTACTGTAAGCATTTGTGGTTTTGAATACAGTATTGCACAGTATGAAAGAAAATAAATACATCAACCATGTGTAGTTGGACCAAAAAAACAAAAAAAAACTAGCAACCAAAAAAACTAGCATAATTTTGAAAAAGGTGAATATTCCAAGGAATGGTGTGTATGTGTGTCCTGGTAGGAGACCAAATGTCCCCACAAGTAAAGTAATACCAGTGCATTTTGACTTTGTGGGGACAAACAAGCTTATACATAAATCATACAGAATGATGTTTTCTGAACATCTAAAATAACAGAATGTTTTCTGTCATGGGTAGGTCTAGTGGTACGGTTAGTGTAGGGGGATAGAATATACAGTTTGTACAGTATAAAAACCATTACGCCTATGGAATGTCCCCATAAAACATGGAAACCCAACATGTGTGTGTTGTGTGTGTGTTTGTTGGTGGGCGAGATGGTTGGGTGTATCTAGGCTCCATCTCTCCGCCTGGCTGGGTCCAGCCACAATACTTCGTTCATGTCACATGCTATGTTCTCTCTTGCGTATCCTTGGATGGAGGCAGTGTCAATGTCTCCACATGCCTCCTCCATTGCCTGGAGAAGTGTTATGTTGACACAGGGATGACGATCATGCACTTTCCAGCACCATGTGGAGAAAAAAATCCTCAATAGGGTTTAGAAATGATGAATATGGAAGCAAGTAACAGAAAAGTTGTTCAAAACCTATAACTTGACCTTTGGCCTATTTATAGGCCTATTCTAAAGCCATGATTGGTTGGTGTTAAGTAAAGCAATGAGTGTTTGCACATGTGAGGTGTTATTATTAGTGTGGCATTTTGATTGGTTGTGTTTGAAAAAGGAAATCAAGATACTTTCTGTTAGATTTTTGTGCTTTTACATAGAGAATTGTGTGTTGTGTTTTGCAAAAAGAGTTTTATAAAATTGAAAAATGAGTCAAAGGCCGAGAATTAGTGTATGGTTTTGCAGATTTGGTGTGTGGTTCTGGTGTTTGAGTGTCAGGTTTCAGAAATTGTGTGACAAGTAAGGATTTTGTGTGTAAGCAGTCGAAAAAAACTGTAAAATAAAGTAACGAGAGGAACGTCGCCCAACATAGCGAAGTAAAAGTACAGATTTTTCATTACAAATGTACTCAAGTTAATGTAAAAGTACCCACATTTAAATCTACTATAAAAAGTACAAATTTTCCAAAAAACTACTCAAGTAAATGTAACGAAGTAAATGTACTTCGTTACTACCCACCTCTGTTTCTGAGATCTCTTTATGAACTTTTTGAAGCGTCAAAGCGGTAGCTGCGTAGCTGTCAACGGGGGACAGAAATCACTCAGATTTTATTAAAAAAACATTGTCGTTTGTGTTCCGAAGATGAACTAAAGTGTTATGGGTTTGGAACAACATGAGGGTGAGTAAATGATGACAGAATTTTCATTTTTAGGTGAACTAACCCTGTAATAAATATTTTCTTTATTGAGACATGTTCTTTAAAACCCCTTTTTAAATTTCCACCCTCATGCAGGAAGGGAACATAACAAAATACAAAATAAGCAAAAGTCAAATAATCAAAATCAATAAGGCAAATCAAATCAAAATAATCAACTCCAAATGATACAAGCAATTAACTCAACATAATGAGACCAATTAAATTAAAACTGTAGCAATCTGTTACAAATACACAAAAATACAAAATAAACTAAATCACATAGGCTACATTACTTCCAAATCGATTCACCACTAATAATAATGATAATAATAATTGTAATAAACCCTCGTGTGGTGCAGAGGAATCCAATGTCTAACCTTGATTTTGTTCTTCTGAACTTTTACTGAATCTTTCAGTGAACTGTTTAACAACTGTTCAGCAGCAGAGCCAAACACACAAATAATAAAGTTTGATGTCACCATCATGGTGAACAGTTTTTGCTTTAGTTGGGCTCTTGACCTTGATTTTTAATGTTAGTGTTTCTCTGACTGTCATAGCTCAGTGTTTATAAAACAGCTGTTATGGTGAATAAAAATCATACAAGAAAAGTAGTGGTGAATGATCTACTGGTTTTATACTGATGATGTTTTCATCAAATATCCACAGGTTTCATCTCAAGGTTTATAACTGATCAAAAGTATGACTTATCACTAAACTCAAATAAACATTGTTTTATAAACACTAAAACAGAAGACATAAGCCCAGCTTAAATCTTACATATATATATTTAAAAAAACAAAAAACAAAAAAAACATTAGGCAAAAAACATTTTGAATTGATACATGTCTAGACACAGAGACATCAAAAATCAGCAGATAAATCTCAACAATGGTGACATTCATGCTGCAATGCATGCTGGGAGCCATCATAGTTTAACTCACTGTTGTTGAGATTTATCTGCTGATTCTTGATGTCTCTGTGTCTAGACATGTACCAATTCAAAATGTTTTTTGCCAAATATGCTTTAAAAAAAGTTCATAAAAGGGTTCATTTCTCGAGGCTTCACTTGCTCACAATACCACCTGGTGGTCAAAGAATGTAAAACAATCAGATAGGTTATTACAGATGATCTGATGTGATCTGTGATACACTGTATTTTGCGCCAGTTAAGGCTTAGAAATAACAATGAAGAAAAAATCAATTTCCCCATAGACTAATTTGTTTGTATGAATATAATGTGTATTTACAATGATTGTATAACATGACTGTGTAATAAACGTATTGGCTTGAAATGGGGGCTATCAAATGTGTGTAAATCAATTTTTTGGTCATAATAGGCAGGAGGGGCGATATTATTATTCTATAACCACACATTTTGAGGGGATCCCATGAGTTTATATATCCGTCAAAATGTCACGCCAAGATTCTTCTTTTTTTTATTTTTTTTTTATTATTATTGTTTTAAAGAATTACAATTACAGTCAGGGGGGTACATTAAATAAACTTCAATAAACAATCACAAGACAAATACATAAAATAAACCAGACAAATTTAAAAGATAGAAATAAATGTTAAATAACATGAAAATGTTTACAAATAAAAGCACATTTTACAGCTTTCTTATTTTTTAAACAAAACATTGTATTTAGGTATTGTTTGATTTCTGATTTTAAAATTAAAAACAAAGACTTATTTTCCCTTAAATTTAGCTAAAAGAAGCAGCAGATTAATTAATATTCCTTATGATAACATTTGTTATAGGAGAAAAAAACAAATAAAACATTTTTAAAGCACAGTTCAAAGCTGGGCATGATGTGAGCCTTAATAAAAGAACAGAAATCTGGCCAATAACGAACTAAATAAGGACAACTCCAAAATAAATGATATAATGTTTCAACATGTAAACCACAAAATGTACAAAATAGTACTATCTGTTTACAAGATAGTATTTACAAGGGTAATATTTATAAATAAGTTTAAAAGAAATTTCTTTGATTTTATTTGTGATTAAATATTTATGAGGAAGTTTCCAAATTTAACTCCACAACAGACCATCTACACAACCATTCCAAAATGATACAATAGCAGGACTGGAGACAATATCCCTTTGAAACAAAGCCCGAATGTAACAGAGGAAAGAGAGAAACAAATCCAACCAACTTCAGTATCAGCAGGATCCAACAAGAATAGAGAGAGTTGAGGACAGGTATTTTTAAGAAGAATTTTTAGACCAGAGGGAACAGCATCCATGACCACAGCATAATCTTTCGGAGTGACTGGAATATTATATTTAGAAAGAAATTCAGAATAAGTTAACCTAAGCTCTTCATGGTTAAAAAGTTGGCTAACAAAAACTATTACAAAACCAGTTTTTAAAAAATAAAGATTTTGATTTATACGTAATGTGCTTATTATTCCAAATAAAACACCTGTTTGGAGAGAAATTGTGTTTATAAATTAAATTCCAAGAAAGAAGCATCTGTTTGTGGAAATTAGACAGTTTTAAAGGAATTTTGGTAATGCTGAAGTCACAGAGCAAAAGGAATTGAAGACCACCAACCTGTGAAAAGATAAAGTAAGGTATAATATTCCATAACAGATGTTGGTTTTTTAAGGAATTGTTTAATCCAATTCACTTTGAAGGTGTGATTAAGGGTAGAAAAATCTAAGAAGTTTAGACCTCCATTTTCGGTTGAGTTCATAACCACAGATTTCTTTATATAATGGTTTTTATTTTTCCATAAAAAGTTAAAAAGCATATTATCAATAATTTTACAAGTATTTTTATTAACTGCTAAAGAGAGCGCTGCATATGTAAGCCTGGAGATGCCCTCTGCCTTCGTGATCAATACCCTCCCCCTCAAAGATAGGTCTCTCAGTAACCACTGATTTATTTTTTATTTATTTATTTATTTATTTTATCAATGACTGGGGAGAAATTAAGCTCATACCGTTCCTCTTCGTTCTTTACAATCTTAATACCTAAATACGTAATTTTATTTTTAATGGGAATATTACAAATTGACGGAAAATTACAATTTTTAAGAGACATTAATTCACACTTATTAATATTCAGGTACAGCCCTGAAGCTTTGCACTGTAAAAAATAAATCGTAAAAAAATGGTCAGTGACTGTCAGCTACGGCTGCCAAACAAAAACCTTAAAATTAAAGTAAAATATTCTAATTTAAAGAAAGTGTAGAAAACTTTAACAGAAATTTTCATTAAAATTTTTCTACAGAAAAACGCTGTTATTTTACAGGTATTCCCTGAATTAGTACAATAAAACACCTTCACTGCAAAACATAATCTTAAAAAAAAAACAACAAAAAAAAAAAACGGTCAAATGACTTCCAGCAAAGGCTGCCAATAAAAGTCCGTAAAATAAATATAAAATATTTTAACTTAAACAAAAAACACTCTTACAGAAAAACACTGTTGTTTTACACATATATTTTGAAATGACACTAACAAAACGCATTCACTGTAAAATGTGAATCTTTTGCATTTAACCAGAAAGAGCACACATAAATGAATGAATGTAACTATATGTTACCGTCTCTGAAATAAAGCAACATGCAGCACAACACCAATGTTTTCTGGCTCATCCTGGACTGAAGCACAGGCTCTACTCTCCAGCACAATGGTGACCCACAAAACAGACGATATTAGAACATAATGAATATAATATAATGTTTTAATGGAATTAAAAAAGAATTCACCAAATCCAATTTTTTTTAGGGCCGAATATATAAAATGATGTTCAACAGTGTCGAAGGCCTTATGGAAGTCTAAAAAAAGGATGAAACTCTGGTCTGGGTATAAATGTGGGTAGTCAACAAGGTCTAATACCAAGCGAATATTATTTGAAATATGTCTATTACGCATAAAACCAGACTGTATGTCATCGATAATAAAATCTAAAAATTTTAATTCTAAAAGCGAATATAGAGGCTAAAATTTTATAATCATTATTAAGTAGGGAAATTGGCCGCCAATTATCTAAAATTAAAGTGTCTTTGATTCGAACCGCTTCCTGAACCAGTCAAGCGAAGCTTCGGACGTCATCAATGACGTCATTGGTCTAAAGCTATACAAGCCTCGATACGCGCTTCACTGAATGATTCCGGGATTTCTCGACACACGCTCCGAAGCCTCGGCACAGAACGTAACATCACTATTTAAAAGGTTTTCTGGTATGTATGATTTTTGGGGGGGTTACCATTGTGCTGAAGAGTAGAGCCTGTGGTTAGGCTTACGATTGGCAACATGCACTTTTTAAAACAGTGGTAGTCTTCTTGCTAGATATTTTAATACATGCAAGTGTGTATGTGTCTTTGTTAAGTGTAGCTTGAAAATATAACATTTACAATGTGATTAATTAAGAAATATAAGATTTGTGTTAGGTTACATTATATATTTCTGTACGTGTGTTTATTTTGCATGAGTAAATATATCTGAAATATATTACGCATGCAGCACCATATCTGATCATAGCCTGTATAAATCTATATATTATGAAGTGTAGTACTGAATATAAAATTACACACACTATGATATATTAGTAAATATATTGTCACATACATAGGCGCCGATCCCGTGGGAAATGGTCGAGCACCCACGGAAAAATACGAGATACTCTCCATTTATTTAACCAATGAAAAATCGACTGCAGCTTTCAGACACGATTATCTTCACATTTTATAGTTTATTTGAGGCCGTTTCTGTTGTGTTATTTTAATGAAAAATGCCAAGTAATGCGCGAGCACAAAGCTCGCAGGCGGATTTCCTTCACTCTCGCACTCAACTGGACGCGCGCTCAAACTCAAACTTTCTTCTTGCTCTTTCTCTAGAATGGTCCTATTGTAAGTGCTTATTGTAAATAGGTATTTATTGAATTATTTTATTTAGTGAGCCGCTACTGATCATCTATCAGTGAGAGCGCGACTCGCGACAACACTCATGGAAAGAATGTGCTTTTGTTTGGTTGGTAACATAGGCGTAATTTGCGGGTGGGACATGTCCCCACCACTTTTTTTTTTAAACATTTTGTTGCACGGATAGCCTATAATGCACATGAAACACCCAGTTTAATTGTGTTAAATAAGAAGCGATCTGGAGCTGGAATGTGTTGTTTTTTTAAATCATGCCGCACAGTCTTCACTCAGAGGAGCGCGTCAATCTATCGCCAATGGTGCTGCGGCAACTCTCTATTCTTTCCAGCGAAATCATTAACAAAATGCACACAAACGTGTCCCTGCTCTTGTCTCTTTATATACATCATTAATGAACATCTTTGGTCTTATTGAGAAAGGAAAATAAACCGGAACGTCTGACTCACATAGCAGAAGTTCTGCCACTAGACCACAGGGGAATACCAATGTTTAGCATAGGTTTGTGTATATATGCACTGGGCACCCACCAGCAGAAACATAAATCGGCACCTATCACATATTGTTCAAAAGCCTATGCTATATGAAAAGCGGCAATTCCCTATTATTCAATATAGCTATTATTATGTATTTACAAATATATTATTCTGAATATTTTCAAATATAGCCTTCTGTTATGTCATTTAATATACTGATCATTCATACAGGCCTATAGGAAATATATTTTCTTTCCGTAAGCGTAAGCTGGGCGTACACGGTATGATTTTAGCTCGCAGGCGATTGTTTACTCTCGGGAGAAATCTCGTGGAAATGGTCGCGGCTCGCATAATTTACGATAATTTTTAAACGTTTGAATTCGGCCCGATTTTGACCAGTGCATAGGCTGTCCTCTATTGCCAAATCTTACACAAATGTCACATACGGTTCTAGATCTATATTATTACAGTCCATGTGGCTGTCGGCACACAGTTGCCTGGGGTGTGAAGTTCCTGGGATCATATTTCCATATGGATTTCGTTTTAGAATGATTTTATCTATAGCCCTCCACATTCTCGATTTTTTAGGAACTTCTGAATTTATATGACACCGCCAAAATGTTTTGTGGGCGCACACAGGCTACCTGGGGTGTGAAGTTCCTGGGATCATATTTCCATATCAACACATCACAAAATTGTATAATGCTGGATTTCGTTTGAGAATTATTTAATCTAGCCTCCTACATTCTCGTTTTTTGAGAACTTGTAAAATAATAAAGTAATGATATCTCGAATATGCTCTGACTGCACAAACAATTTGCAACAGATTAAAGATATAGGCCTATTGGCTACATCGCTCAACTTATTGACTTAAATATTATCTAAAGCGAGCACGTAGACTAAATTAATTCTCCATTGAAATCCAGCAATACAACAGTTTCTGATGTGTTGATATGGAAATATGATCCCCGCCCCTCAAGCAACTGTTTAACAAAATATTATAAAAAAGCGAGCACGTACCCTCAGATGGCGACGTTCTCGTGATATTGCGCAACGTTCCCTAAAAGTTCTCTAAACTGTGACAAAAATTCCGAACCTTTACAGAACATTAGGGACGTTCCTAAAACGTCCTCTTTTGGTAATGAAAGTGTTGCAGTTCAAGGTTCCTTATATGACTTTAGGGGGACGTGGTTATTTTATGGTCACATAAGAACGTTACAAAGAGGATATTTGGGACATTAACTGCACGTTCCCACACGGTCCTCTGTTGGTCATTTAATAACGTTCCCGATGTGAGTTTAGGGGGACGTTTTATTTTGGTTATTTTATGGTCGCGCGAGAACGTTACAAAGAGGACATTTGGGAAGTTAACCGAACGTAGTAATAGTCCCCTAAACATTCCCAGAACGTCCTGAATGTTCCCTGAAGGTCCACCAAATAACGTCCCCAATTTGAACTCCACATTGTGACCGTCTCTGAACGTTCTGGGAATGTTACCAGGTGACGTCCTTGACACAAAAAATCCTAAAGGATTCCAGAAAGAAAATTGTACAGGATTCTAATTAGAATTTCTATCATATTTTGAAACCATTCCTAGATTCCTATGACTAATCTTATAGACATAAATATCATAATTTCTGGGATTTGGTCCTTATTCTGTTCATTTTCTTTGCAGCATCTTGTTTACTGAGACAATGTACACTGTTAAAAAAAAAAAAAAAAAAACCTTAAAAAGGGTGAAATGCATGGCATTAAAAAGGTTATTTTAAAAAAACATTTTAAAAAAAGATCAATGCAAAAGTGGCTACCGAACAAAAACTGTAAAGTTACAGTAAAATATCCTAATTTATATTCCTTTATTATCTAATATCTAATTTATATCTATCACACCTGATTCAACTCATGAGCTCATTAGTAGAGACTGGGTGTGTCAGATATAGAGAGACATACAAAATGTTCAGGGCTGGATTTCCCGATAACGTTGTCTCTGCGAAGTGTTACGATGACTCTAAAAGTAGGCTAGACCTTATCAGAAGATATCTTTCTAGGCATGTTCCCCGAACTATACCAGGAGGTTGCTTAAGGTATATCTTCTTAAGTGCAACGTTACCAGGTGCTGTCCATGGAGCTGGTGCTGAATTGGTTGATATCAATTGCTCGAGAATTGATAATTCACTCTATACAGGGGCTGCTTCACTGTGTTATTTGAGAAAGCGGTGGTCTTTATAAAAGAAGTATTTCAGAAGTAGAAATTGCCAGAGGTGGAAAGTCCAGGGGTCAGAAAGTAAAAGTCCTGCCATATGTTTATTCCACCCACTGAAGCAGTCATAAAGTTAATGAGATAATTAAGTGATTAATTGAGTGATGATTGACCGTTGTTGAAGACACCTGATGTTAACAAGCAGAATCACCAAAGGAGAAAAATTACAATTTTTATGTCACCATCATGGAGATCAGGGTTTGCTTTAGTTGAGCTCTTGACCCTTGACTTTTTAACATTATTATTATTATTATTTTGCTGTTTTCACTGAATTATAACAGCCAGACAAGCAAAGAGAAAAAATAGTGTTGGTTATGTTTTCACATAATCCTTATTTGACCTGAATCACTCATTTAAAGCCAAATCTCTGAGTTAGATTTACATTATTGATTACAGCAGCACTGTGATTCTACAGCAAGAAGATCCCACTTTTTCAATATAACCCAAAGGATTTCTTAAAAGTTTTTGTGATTGAGAAAAAAAAAAAACAACAACTTTCCGTTAGGCACACACAAACACCAAGAATCAGCGTATGAATCTCAACAATGGTGATATATTAAACAGATCAACTTTGAACATTAGAAAACAAGCTATTAAAAAGTCACATAAAAACAGCAAAAAATAAAATAGTGAGAATAAAGGAAATTACTAAGACAATTCAGCTCATAATTTATTCATGCAGCAATGCATGATGGGAGCCATGGATGAATTTTGATTGGTGGCACCCAGAATGCGCTGCAACATGCTTTATTATTCTCACCACTGTTGAGATTCACAGGCTGTTTCTTTGATGTCTGTGTGTCTAAATAAAAGTCAATTTTTTGGTGATTCAGATCAAATAATGATTATGTGAAAACACAACTAACACCACCTAATCATCTTTTATCTTTGTTTGTTTAGCTGTTGTAACTCAGTCACAGTAGCCATACAAAATGTAATGTTAAGAAGTCAAGGATCAAGAGCTCAACTAAAGCAAAGCCTGATCTCCATGATGGTGACTTAAAAGTTGTGATTTTCTCCTTTGTGATTTTGCTTGTAAACATCAGGTATCTTCAATAATGGTCAATCATCACTCAATTGATCACTTAATTATCTTATTAACTTTAACACTGCTTCAGTGGGTGGAATAAAAATATGGCAGGACTTTTACTTTCTGACCCCTAGACTTTCCACCTCTGCTGGGAACGTTACTAGGTAACGTCCTTAACACCAGTGGGGACGTTCTGAGAACGTAAAATTTCTAGCGGGGTAGTTTCTTGTTTTTATGACATGTTGACTTAATAAATCATTATCTTGAGCAAAATAAGCAAGCTGGCATTAAGTACAATGTACATATTTTATTTCGAATATATACAAATTTAATTTAGCTACATATTGTAGTTTGTCAAATGATTTTAAGCGTTTTTGAAGAGTGCGCTTGTGCGTAGTAAGAACGAGCCTATGATTGAATCTGGAAATAAAGCAAAATAACAAAGAAAAAAGAGAATTAGTTCTCAGATGCCATGTCCGTAATTTCTATAGCAAAAAAAAACCTAGCATTAATTCGATCTCAAACGGATTCATTTGAAGAAGTTATTACTCCACCACCTGCGTGACATCATTCACCAACATAGCTGATCGACAGGTTTGCGACAGTACGGTTTCAGGAAACACTCGTGATTAGTTAGTTGATTTGTTCAACGATGTATCGTATGGTAGTGAAATAGACTAGCGAGTTACATCATTGTACGGGAAACGCACCCCTGATGCAAACATAGCTGAAGCGGACTGATATCGTTTTGGTCTGGAGTGAGGTTACGTAAGGTGTGTTTACCTAACGTGAAAATAAGTGGGGCAGCCAAAAATCTGCCCCAATGGCTCTCCGTGAGAGCGTGCTGCAGTTCCATTTTTCACCACAGATTTGAACTAGGGAGGGCTCAGGGCTCAGGGCCTGCAAGACTGCAAATATTACAGTTTACAGTTGAGCTTGTATTTTAATGAACTTTTTGAGCACTCGTGGCACTCACGTCATTTTCCCACTTTTATCCTTGTCACATAAAAAAGCAAACAAAATAATAATAGAGGAAAAAAGTTAATTTTATAATTGTTTTCAAGTCTCTTGTTGAGTCTTTACACAATACACACATATTTAACCTGTGATGGTGGAGAGAGAGACTGAAGGATTTCCATTTCACTTTTGGTGCGAAAGGGCATTTTTTGTTGTTATAAAAACAAAGAGATGATGAGAAAAAGTAACACAAAAGTAACTTAACGCTTTACTTTCCATAAAAAGTAACTAATACAATTAGTTGCTTTTTTAGGGAGTAGCGCAGTATTGTAAAGCATTACTTTTAAAAGTGACTTTCCCCAACACTGTTTAGAGCACACAAACACAAAATTAAAATATGAGCTTTCTGAGATTTAGAAAACAATCTCACCTATATAGTCACCTAAATAGTCTTGTTTTACAGACAAGAAAAACCTGAAAAACATATTTCACACTCAAACGATGGAAAATACTGAAGCACATTAATTGTATTTAATCAAACTGAAACAAGCAATTTTTTTTTCTCAATTTATAAAACTTTTTTTATTTGTATTGTCTTTATAACAGCAGGTTTATTTTAAGAGCTATGAATCAATTTACCAAACAACATGTTTAAAAAGTAACAAATTAAAGACAGTGAAAGACAAGTGTAAAATTAAGTGGAGAAGGCATTTAGTGTTGAATTGTCAATCATTTTCTTGTTTTTCTATGAGGTTCCAGAATTCTTCTGCTGAGTTGAGTCGTTCAAACTTTTTTTCTCTCTCTTCATTTTTCGCTCAAACTTCAGACTCAGCCCTCAGAGAACTGCCTGAAGAGGAACTCTGATCTTTTGTCACTGAAACTAGGCACAAAATGAATCTGCAGGATTTCAGAGAAGCCCTCAGACAAACTGGGTTACACAAATTTTTTCCTACAGAGAACAAGAAAAAGTCAGAAACCAATGGGCTTGTATGAGTTAGCCAATAAAGATGGTGATTTCCCAGCAAAAAATCTGGTATGGTGGAATAAGCTCAGCTTGCTGCTGTTCACTCACTTGTAGCTGTGAAACACCATGTCATTGACAGGAGCATGCTTGGTGGCAGAAGGAACCATCTCACGAAACTAAAGACAGCAAAAAACAAGATAACATCAATCAGTGACTAACTGTGCATTTCTGAGCTTCAATTCTGAAGAATTTTATATTTAAAGTCACTATGAAAAGGAAGTTGTGATAGTCTTTTCTTCCCAATGGTAGCGTATATCTGAGTGAAAGGGCTTCTCAAATGAGAAAAAAATTAGGGCGGGACTTGATTTTGTCCATGGGGAATTGATTGGATGGTTGTGGTTTGCTATTAGTCGATCTCGTGTGAGTGACAGGTTGTCCTGCCCTCATGCAAGTAAACACATCATCAGAGAAGTGAATTTTCACATTAATTAAAAAATAATAATAATGATGTGCATGGATAAATCCTTTATAATAAATACAGCAATATTCCACAAAAAAATAAGTATTGTTAATTTTGATTTCATGGTGACCACAGTAAAGACATAAAACCACAGTAAAGACATATACCCTGTTGTTATGCTTTGCTTGTTCCAGACTTGCAGTGAAGTTGAAACACCTGCAGAGGACTCCAGCGTTTTGACTGACATCTACATATCTGTGGAGAAAATCATTGATGGTGCCATTTCAGTTGAAAGACAAAGATAAATAAGTATCTGCATTGGAAATAGAGGTAGGCACCTTTTTCTAGACTCGGGGTCAGGGTTAGTGTTGTCCACCACTACGCTCTGGCCTTCCTTCAGAGCGCGTTCACAGGCTGACACACAATGCTGCCAGGAGCCAAGCATGTCCTAGAGTTCATGTGCAGATGGCACAGCATTAAAAGGCAGTTAAATCAAGATATTATACACATGTAGAACCTCCAAATCTTCTAAACCAGAAATGCTCGATCCTGCTCTTGGAGATCTACTTGTCTGGGTTCTCTGTTGTGTTAGCTATGTCACTCAACTCACCCTGTTCACATATGTATAGCCTTTTGGAATGATGTGTGTCTGGAAGAATGTTGATTTGCCCGCTGCAAAAAATAACAACACAGGGTTATATAATAAAAACTGATCACCGGGAAGGAGTAAGAAGAAAAAACAAACACTGAAAAAAAGGCTCACATCCAGGGAATCCCACTGCTACAATGACTTCCTGTTTGGTAGATGTGAGGGAGGTGTCAGGAGGATCGTAAAGACGCATTTTAGAGTCTAATTTCCTCTGGACAATGATACAAAAACAAAAATTTATTATTACAGATGCTTAGTACAGTAATGTCCAAATGTTTGGAGTCAGTAAGAGTTTTTTTTATGTTTTTGAAAGCAGTCTCTCATGCTCACCAAGGCTGCATTTATTTGATCAAAAATACTGTAAAAACAGTAATATTGTGAAATGTTATTACAATTTAAAATAATTGTTTTTCATTTAAATATATTTTGAAATTTAATTTATTTCTGTGATGCAAAGATTTCAGCATCATTATTTCAGTCTTCAGTCACATGATCCTTCAGAAATCATTCCAATTTGCTGTTCAAGAAGCATTTCTTATTATTATCAAAGTTGAAAACAGTTGTGCTGCTTAATACTTTTGTGGAAACCATAACACATTTTTTTCAGGATTCTTTGATGAATAGGAAGTTTAAAAAAAAAAACAAAAAAAAACAGCATTTATTTGAAATACATTTTTGTAACATTATAAATGTATTCAGTGCCAATTTTGATCAATTTAATCAATCTTTACTGAATAATAAAAAAAATCTTACTGACCCAAAACTTTTGAATGGTACAAAACATAAATAACCATACATGAATACACAAGCAAAAACAAACAAAAACATCCAAAAAAAAAAACAAAAAAAAACAAACAAAAAAAAAACAGTGGCTTACAGGGTCAAACTCTGGCAAGCTGAACTGAGCAGGTTTCCAGCCCAAGAAGTATTCCTCTGGGGTGTAAAACTGAAGACCAATGTTGAGGGCAAACTGAGGGCACAAGAGATAAGAAGAAGAACAAAAAAAAAAAAGCCTGAAAAGCTGTATTTTACCAAAAGCTCATACCATTGTTGTTACAGGAAGTACCAGCCGGAGACAGAAGATAACAGTCAGGTAGGTTTATTGGACACAAGCAGAGGTAACAGTGACAACAGGTGAGTAGATGGTGGATGTAAAGGTGAATGATGAATGATAAGGTGATAATACTGTCCTTTTGTGGTTTGCAGGTTGATGGCGGTGGCAGGCTGGAGACAAAGCTGGCGGACGACACTCACACACAGACTTGGAGTACACGAGGTAGCACGGAGACACAGGAGACAGGTTAGTAGCAGTAGGAGTCCTTGAGGTAAGCATAGAGGTAAGTTCCTTGATGCAAACGAGACCGGACAGTGACTGAGTGTGTGTGAGTGTCTTTTGTAGTGGAGGTGATGAGCGTGCTGATGAGGTGCAGGTGCGTGTGATCAGTATTCCGGAGATGGAGTGCGCTGTGATCGGTGGGTGTTGGAGCCTGGCGTGTCTGTGACAGTACCCCCCCCTCCACGGCCCGCTCCTGAGGGCCGAGGACCCCGATGTCGTGGTGGTCTTCCTCTTCCACGAGGGGCAGGTCTGTCGGGATGAGCAGCGTGGAAGGTGTCTAGTAGGTTGGGATCGAGAATGTCATTACGTGGAATCCAGGAGCGCTCTTCAGGACCGTAACCCTCCCAGTCCACGAGATACTCGAGCTGACCACCACGGCGTCGGGAGTCCAAGATCTCTCGCACCTCGTATGCAGCTCCGTCGTCCAGTATGAGTGGAAGGGGGGGCTCGGCTTCGGTCACACCAGGCTCTGTGGAGAGAGGAACAGAAGGGTGGTGAGGTTTCAGGAGTGACACATGGAATGTGGGGTGAATGCGGTACTCAGGTGGTAACTGGAGCTTGTAGGTGACCGGGTTGACCTGCTCTAAGATGGTGAATGGGCCAATGAACCTGGGACTCAGCTTACGGCATGGTAGGCGTAGACGGATGTCTCTGGTGGACAGCCAGACCTTCTGTCGACAGGACAGGATTTAGAGAACCTGTCAAGTCAAGTCAAGTCAAGTCACCTTTATTTATATAGCGCTTTTTACAATGTAGATTGTGTCAAAGCAGCTTTACATTGATAACTGGTACATTATTTGTCTGCACAGCAGCTCTTAAAGAATAGTGTCAATGCAGGTAGATCAAAGCACTGTTGAATATCAAATGTCAAGTCAAATGTCAAGTGTCCCCAACTAAGCAAGCCAAAAGGCGACAGCGGCAAGGAACCCAAACTCCATCAGGTGACATCAGGTGGCAGACAAGTGGCAAATAGGTGTTTAAATGGAGAAAAAAACCTTGGGAGAAACCAGGCTTAGTCGGGGGGCCAGTTCTCCTCTGGCCAACAGTGCTTTGTTACGATTCAGGTTGCCATCGTAAGTCCAATAGGATCGCAGCATTCAAAGTATTTATTCCAGTTCCATCCAATTGAGGATCGTATTCATCACGCCGGTATGGACGGTTGTTGAGGAACTGTGTCGTGGCTGTCGTGTCGATGAGGCCCTCACAGTGGATGATCTAGTTGACTCAATCTCTGCTGATACTTCAGGGCTGCGTTGTGGTCGTGTCAAGGCGCAGGTCCTCGGTCTCACCTGGATACGGCCCGGATCCGGTTGACTACGGTGAACCTCGGGATAACCAGAAAGACTAATGTTAGCGTAGATGCCATTCTTCTTCTGATGTAACGAGTACATCATGTGTTATAGGAAGTGTTCCCGGTTCCGGCTGACCTAATTTATGCAGCCTAATAATCCTTTAACGGATTTGAAAATATAAATTGGTAATGTGTTATGTGTATGCCAGGTTAAAGAAATGCGTTTTTAGTCTAGATTTAAACTGACAGAGTGTGTCTGCTTCCCGAACAATGCTAGGAAGATTGTTCCAGAGTTTAGGTGCCAAATAGGAGAAGGATCTACCGCCTGCGGTTGATTTTGATATTCTAGGTATTATCAGCTGGCCTGAATTCTGAGATCGCAATAGACGTGAAGGACTATAATGAATTAAGAGCTCGCTCAGGTACTGGGGAGCTAAACCATTTAGTGCTTTGTAAGTAATTAGCAAGATTTTAAAATCTATACGATGTTTAACAGGAAGCCAATGCAGTGTTGACAGAACCGGGCTAATATGATCATACTTCCTAGTTCTAGTAAGAACTCTAGCTGCTGCATTTTGTACGAGCTGTAGTTTATTTATCAGGCGAGCAGAACAACCACCCAGTAAAGCGTTACAGTAATCTAGCCTTGAGGTCATGAACGCATGAACTAACTGTTCTGCATTTTTCATTGAGAGCATATGTCGTAGTTTAGATATATTTTTAAGATGGAAGAATGCGGTTTTACAGATGCTAGTAACATGGCCTTCAAATGAAAGATTGGTATCAAAGAGCACACCCAGGTTCCTAACTGACGACGAAGACTTAACAGAGCAGCCATCAAGTGTTAGACAGTATTCTAGGTTATTACATGAAGTTTTTGGCCCAAAAATTAGAATCTCTGTTTTTTCTGAGCCTTGCGGTACTCCATATTGAACTTGTGATCGATATGACATCTCTTCGTTTACTACTACAAACTGATAACGGTCAGATAAGTATGATTTGAACCATGACAATGCAATTCCACTAATGCCAACATAATTTTCGAGTCTATTTAAAAGAATATTGTGATCAATAGTGTCAAATGCAGCACTAAGATCCAGTAACACTAATAGAGAGATACAACCACGATCTGATGATAAGAGCAAATCATTAGTAACTCTAATGAGGGCAGTCTCAGTACTATGGTACGGTCTAAATCCTGACTGGAAATCCTCACAGATACTATTTCTTTCTAAAAAGGAACATAGTTGTGATGATACTGCCTTTTCTAGTATTTTTGACAGAAAAGTGAGATTTGAGATCGGCCTGTAATTGACTAATTCTCTAGGATCAAGTTGTGGTTTTTTAATAAGAGGTTTAATAATAGCCAGCTTAAAAGTTTTTGGTACGTGTCCTAGTGATAAAGATGAATTGACGATATTAAGAAGAGGATCTATAACCTCTGGAAGCATTTCTTTCAATAGCTTAGTCGGTATAGGGTCTAACATACATGTTGTTGATTTTGATGATTTAACAAGTTTAGACAATTCTTCCTCTCCTAAAGCAGTAAATGAATTGAATTTTTCCTCAGGGACACTACAATGCACTATCTGACGCGATACTGTAGTAGACGGTTGCATGGTTATAATTTTTTCTCTAATATTATCAATCTTGCAAGTAAAGAAGTTCATAAAGTCATTACTGCTGTGCTCTTTGGAAACATCAGAAGTTGAAGCTTTATTTCTTGTTAATTTAGCCACTGTATCAAATAAATACCTAGGGTTGTGTTTATTTTCTTCTAAAAGTTTTGAAAAATAGGCAGATCTAGCAGATTTTAGGGCCTTTCTGTACTCAATCATTCTCTCTCTCCACGAAATGCGAAATACTGCTAGTTTTGTTTTCTTCCAGCTGCGCTCCATTTTCCTGGCTGCTAACTTTAGGGCCCGAGTGTGCTCATTATACCATGGCATTGGATTAATTTCCTTAATCTTTTTTAAGCGCAAAGGAGCAACTGAGTCTAATGTGCTGGAAAAGACAGAGGCAATAGTTTCTGTTGCAACATCGAGGTCTTCTAAGCTTTCTGGTATGCTAAGGCGATGAAACTGATCAGGAAGATTATTTATAAAGCGATCTTTAGTGGTAGAAGTGATGGTTCTACCATATTTATGGCATGGAGGCAGTTTAGCCGCCTTGACTAAATGTAGTATGCACGAGACTAGATAATGATCAGAGATGTCATCGCTCTGCTGCAGAATTTCAACAGCATCAATATCAATTCCATGTGACAATATTAGATCTAAAGTATGATTACGACAATGAGTGGGTCCTGACACGTGTTGTCTAACACCAATAGAGTTTAGAATATCTGCAAATGCCAATCCTAATGTGTCTTTTTTATTATCTACATGGATATTAAAATCACCAACAACAAGGACTTTATCTGCAGCTAGTACTAACTCCGATAGAAAGTCAGCAAATTCTTTGATAAAGTCTGTATGGTGTCCTGGTGGCCTGTATACAGTAGCCAGCACAAATGTCAACTTACATAATGTTACGTAAAGTACCATCACTTCGAAGGAATTATATTTGAAAGACTTCTGACTAATACTGTAAGTATTACTATAGATTACAGCAACACCACCCCCTTTGCCTTTCTCACGGGCATTGTGTCGATAATCATAACCTTGAGGACTAGACTCATTTAAAGTAATGTAATCATCCGGTTTTAGCCAAGTTTCTGTCAAACACAGCACATCTAGATTATTATCTTTGATAATATCATTAACAATAAGTGATTTTGAAGAAAGGGATCTAATATTTAACAACCCGAGTTTTATCATTTGTTTAGCATTATTATCTCTATTTTTTATTTGTTGAACATCAATTAAATTTTTACCATTAAATGGGTTTGTAAGTTTTTTGTTTTTACTAATTCGGGGTACAGACACAGTCTCTATTTGAAAATATCTAGGTGTAAGAGTTTCTATGTGTTGGGAGTTATCTGAATTATCTGACTTCTGTAACGTGAGGCAGCTAGCAGACGGTCGGTTTAGCCAGTATGTCTGCTTCCTGACCTGGGCCCCAGTTTGTCATGTTTCAGCTCTAAGACTATGTGCCATATTACTAGAGAGAAGAGCAGCACCATCCCGGGAGGGATGAATACCATCTCTTTTCAACAGGTCAGGTCTGCCCCAAAAACTTTTCCAATTGTCTATGAAACCTATATTATTTTGCGGACACCACTTAGACAGCCAGCCATTGAGTGATGATAATCTGCTAACTATCTCATCACTCCGACGAACAGGAAGGGGGCCAGAGCAAATTACTTCTCCTGACATTGTACTTGCGAGTTCACACACCTCTTTAATGTTAATTTTAGTGATCTCCGACTGGCGAAGTCGAACATCATTAGTGCCGACGTGAATAATAATCTTAGAGTATTTACGATTAGCATTAGCCAGCACTTTTAAATTTGCTTTGATGTCAGGTGCTCTGGCTCCCGGCAAACATGTGACTAAGGTGGCTGGTGTCTCTATTTTCACGTTCCGTGTAATAGAATCGCCAATAACTAGGGCACTTTCAACAGGATTCTCAGTGGGTGCGTCACTGAGTGGGGAGAACCTGTTTGATGTTCTTATTGGAACGGAAGAGTGGTGTTTTCCGCGGCTATGCCGCCTCACAGTTACCCAAGTGCCCTGCTGCGCGGGCTCTACAGCCGGAACCGAACAATGTACAGAGTTCACTAAGCTAGTCACATCCAAAACAGTATCTGAAGCCCTTGCATTCTTACTATCCTCGATTAAAGTTTGGATGCGTGTCTCTAATTCTGAGATTCTCTCTGTCAGCCTGACTATTTCCCTACATTTATGACATGTAAATCCCTCATCGCTGACAGAGAGAGCTATGGTGAACATGTGGCAAATGCAACAGGTAGCAATGCTGGGAGAGGATGACATGACTCACCGTGTTTGTAGACTGATCCGACTTACCACAGCTGTTTGAAGAACGCGTTGAAAAAGGAGCGCGCGAGAGACTGTTAACAAGTTAACAAGCTAGCGCTGCAAATGCAAACGCGTTGTAACAGCGATTTAGATTCAAAGATTACAAGCTAGCGACGTCAGATTAGTGTGGTAGGCAATAATTACATATAAGGTAATAAAAAAATAATAATAAAGTAAAATAAGCAACAATGAATAAAAGTAAGAGATTCAAAACAAAGCTATACGGAGTTACAGACGCAAACCAATCTGAGCAGCGAGGCAGACGAGGCAGACAGGAGCAATCGAGCTGTCCACCACAACTGTCCACCACAACGAGTATGCAGGTACATCCATTGGAGGCTGGGAGGTCCGTGACAAAATCAACTCCTAGGTGTGACCAGGGTCGATTTGGAACGGGCAGAGGAAGAAGCTTGCCAGATGGTAGATGGCGCGGGCTCTTCGAGATGGCGCATTCCCTGCATCCCTGCACGTACCTTCTGACATCGGCTGCCATGTTGGGCCACCAGAAGCGTTCCTTCAGCAAAGAGAGGGTTTCATTGACCCCCGGGTGGCCAGTGCCGAGTGAAGAGTGGGCAGAGTGAATTAGTGGAGTGCGCCGTGTCCTGGTGATATACTGCAAGCCCGATGGGCAACCCGGCGGAGTGTTGGTGGAGACATTGGAGGAGGGAAGGGTCTCAGTGGACCAGGTGATGGGGCTGACAATAATCCTTTTGGGTAGAATGGGTTCAGGTTTTTCGGTGTTTTCTTCTGGAGCATGAAGTCTTGATAAGGCATCAGCTTTGATGTTTTTGGAGCCTGGCCGGTAGGATATGGAGAATTTGAAGCGTGTGAAGAAAAGTGCCCAATGGGCCTGTCTGGGGTTGAGTCTTTTAGCAGCTCGGAGGTATTCCAGATTTTTATGGTCTGTTAAGACCATGAACGGATGTCGGGCTCCCTCCAACCAATGTCTCCACTCCTCGAGGGCCAACTTGACAGCAAGGAGTTCTCGGTTGCCGATGTCATAGTTAACTTCCGCCGGGTTGAGCTTGCGGGAGAAGAAGGCACATGGATGGAGGCGGCTCGGATTCCCCTGCTGCTGTGAGAGTACCGCTCCTACTCCTGTGGTGGAGGCGTCCACCTCCACAATGAAGGGTTTGTCTGGGTCAGGATGGACAAGGAGAGGAGCGGTGGTGAAGGCCTTCTTTAGGATGTTGAAAGCTTCTGTGGCAGCTGGAGTCCAGGACAGAGACATGGGTTTATTGCGGAGGAGGTTTGTGAGTGGGTTGGTGATGGAGCTGTAGTTTTGGATGAAGCGTCTGTAGAAATTGGCGAAGCCGAGGAAACGTTGGAGTTCCTTCACAGTAGTGGGTGTGGGCCAGTTCTTAATGGCTGCCACCTTCCCCTCGTCCATCCGGATGCCACTGTGATCGATGTTATAGCCAAGGAACTGCACTGAGGATTGATGGAAGGAACATTTTTCGGCTTTGAAGAAGAGCTGGAATTCTCTCAGGCATTGCAGGACCTCCGCAACGTGACGGCGATGGTCGGCCATGCTCCGGGAGTAGATCAAGATGTCGTCGATGTAGACCAGTACGAACTTGTGGAGGAACTCCCGGAGCACCTCATGAATGAAGTCCTGGAATACGGAGGGGGCGTTGACCAGGCCGTAGGGCATAACCAGGTATTCGTAGTGGCCGGTGGGCGTGACGAAGGCGGTCTTCCACTCGTCCCGCTCGCGTATCAGGATGAGGTTGTACGCGCTGCGGAGGTCCAACTTGGTGAACACAGTGGCACCACAGAGATGTTCCAGGGCCGCTGGGACGAGAGGAAGGGGGTACCTGAACTTGACGGTGATGGAATTGAGTGCCCGGTAATCGATACATGGCCGCAAGCCTCTGTCCTTTTTTGCCACAAAGAAGAAGCTGGAAGCAGCAGGGGAAGTAGATGGCCGGATGTATCCTTGAGTCAGAGCCTCCTCGATGTATTCCACCATGGCCTTCTCCTCCGGGATGGATAGGGGATAGATCTTACCCCTTGGCACTGACGCACCCGGAAGCAGGTCGATGGCACAATCCCATGGCCGGTGTGGAGGCAGCTTGGAGGCTCTCTTGGGGCAGAAAACGTCGCTGAAGGGGGCGTAGCATGCTGGAATATCCACAGAGCATCTCTCGAGGGGGCTTTTTATGGAAGTGGCGCAGACAGGAAGAGCCTGGGAACCTGGAGTTCGAGGAACTGGCAGTGCAGAGAAACAGTTGGGAAAACAGGTGTCGCCCCACTTCAGGACTTCTCCTGTCTTCCAAGAGAGGAAGGGGTTATGCTGCTCTAACCACGGGCGCCCTAGTATCACGTCAGCGGTGGAACCCTCCAGAACCAGCAGATGAATGTTCTCGACATGCAGTAATCCAACTTGAAGTAGTAGTGGTCCTATGCTTCGACAGACATGTCTTCTACTCACAGGTTTGCCAGTTATTGAGTGGATCTGGTAGGTTGACGGCGTGGTCTTTGTCTTAATGCCGAGCTAACGGCAGAGGGCGCCGGAGATGAAGTTTCCGGCTGACCCAGAATCGAGGAGTGCGGATACTGGAATGGAAACATCAGCAGCAGTAAGTGTTACAGTAGTGGTGAGTGGTTTCATTGTCTGAGGAGTCGGGATGATGGCACTCACCATGGGGCGTGGAGGACGTGTTGGGCATGTGGAGATTACATGCCCAGGAGAGCCACAGTATAAACAGAGGTTCTGGGTCAGCCTCCTCTGCCGTTCAGCAGGCGTCAAACGCGAAGATTCCACTTGCATGGGTTCGATGGCTGGTTCTGGAGCGCTGACGGAGTCTGGCCGGCAGAGGGAGGTGTTGAGCTGCGACTGACCCTGGTGCTCTTCGAGACACGACTGCATACGAGTGGCGAAACGGATTGACAGCTGGATGAATCGTTCTAGGCCGATGGTATCCTCGTATGCAGCGAGATGCAACCGCACGCAAGGATCCAATCCCTGACGATATGATGTTAGTAGCGCTTGTTCATTCCATCCGCTTCTGGCAGCGAGGGTTCTGAAGTGAAGAGCATATTCATTAACAGACATTTTTCCTTGTTTAAGATTATAGAGTTTCTCACCAATAGAAGAGTCCCACGAGGGTTTACCAAACACTTCCTTGAAGTGTTCGACGAAACCAGAATATGTCTGGATCACAGGATTGTTTTGGGACCAAATGGAATCGGCCCACTGAAGAGCTTTGCCAGACAAATGTGAAATTAAAAACGCCACTTTGGAATATTCGGTGGGGAATAAGTGCGGTTGCATCTCCAGGGTCAGTGAGCATTGCAGGAGGAATCCGTTGCAATCCTCCGCCGAGCCAGAGTAGGGCGCTGGTTTGGCCATGGGAATGGCGGAAACTGGCGGTGAGGGAGAAGTGGCGGTGGATGCGGAAGTGATGGCTGGTGCTGGTGCCGGCGTTGTTGGTGATGGTGGAACGAGAAAAGTGCGACGAAATGCATCCACTAAATCCTGGAATGGATCGGAGTGACTCATGCTTGTGTCCCGCTGTTATGGTCCGGTCTTCTGTTACAGGAAGTACCAGCCGGAGACAGAAGATAACAGTCAGGTAGGTTTATTGGACACAAGCAGAGGTAACAGTGACAACAGGTGAGTAGATGGTGGATGTAAAGGTGAATGATGAATGATAAGGTGATAATACTGTCCTTTTGTGGTTTGCAGGTTGATGGCGGTGGCAGGCTGGAGACAAAGCTGGCGGACGACACTCACACACAGACTTGGAGTACACGAGGTAGCACGGAGACACAGGAGACAGGTTAGTAGCAGTAGGAGTCCTTGAGGTAAGCATAGAGGTAAGTTCCTTGATGCAAACGAGACCGGACAGTGACTGAGTGTGTGTGAGTGTCTTTTGTAGTGGAGGTGATGAGCGTGCTGATGAGGTGCAGGTGCGTGTGATCAGTATTCCGGAGATGGAGTGCGCTGTGATCGGTGGGTGTTGGAGCCTGGCGTGTCTGTGAAAATTGTAAAGTTTCCCTTTTTTGTTATACTAAAATGGAACATGAAAAGCACAACAATCCCTTGTGGCCAGAGTAAGCTATTACACATGATTTGCATCAACAATTTATTATAAAATACAGTAACTCTTAATAACAATAACAAATTAAATCTGCTTATGTGTAATGAAGACTGCAGTTAACATCATTACCAGTCTGTCACTGCAGGAGAAGTCTTTCTTCTTTTTCCCTGGGGCCCAGTTAGGACGTCCTGCTGCATCTGTAAAATGAGGGGAAACCATAACTGAGCATATGTTATTGGGTCATTTTGTGCTGAAAATAAAAAAAAAATGATAAAATTGTTGTTAAAACAATATTTTCTGGTTGCACTTTATTTCAAGTGTGGGTATCTGCAGGTCGGAGTAATGGGTGAAAGGGAGGGGGGCGTTTGAACGGTCTGTTAGAGTGTGGGGTAGGGTTAGGAGTGTACTTACAGTGTACTTACCTATGAAAGTATCCAGTGATATAAACTAACTACATGGGTTTACATTAGGTTTATGTGGAAGAATAATAAAAAGGCTGCCAAATAAAAATACCATTAAACTACTCTTTAGTTCCATGAAATTGACCTCAAATCAAAGTACTTAGACTTAAATTGAATTGAGCTCACCTCCTACATAGAAGCTCTGTGACACGTCTATAGTCACTCCACCATTTGCCTGCAAAAACACAACGGTGTCTTAAAGGTGCAATAAGCGATTTCTGAGAAACGCTGCTGAAAGTGGAGTGGACCGAGCACCAAAACACACTTGTAGCCAATCATCAGTAAGGGGGCAGAGCTATCAAGGGGTGTGATCCTTTTGGGTAGGGGCATGTTTGTTTTGGTTATTTTAAATATCAACAGCGTCTCTCAGAAATCCCTTACTACACCTTTAATATACACAGGCTACTGTAACCAAACTTGCTGCTTGTTGTATGTAAGTAAAGCAAATGATACAACTTTATAATGCAATTCCTCTAATAGACAACTACAAATAACCACAATAGTGATTCACCTTCTCACACAGATGTTCCCACAAATACAAGGGGCTGTGGAAACAAACACCTGAAAAAAATAAATTGTATTACCATTCGTAAACAAATAATTTAAGGGAAATACATCTACTACACTAAACTTTCAAACTTGCATTCAAAACTTTCATTCAAAAAGTTAGTAAGGTAATAAATTAATACTTTATGCATTAAATTGATCAAATTGACTGTAAAGACATTTATAATGTTACAAAAAAAAAAATTCTATTCCAAATAAATGCTGTTTTTTTTTTAACTTTGCTTTTGAACCCTGAAAAAAAATATCACAGTTTCCACAAAAATATTAAGCAGCACATCTGTTTTCAACATTGATAATAATTAGTAAAAAAAAGTTTCTTGAGCAGCAATATTAGAATGATTTCTGAAGGATCATGTGATCATCATTAGATGAACAAACAAAATGAAAAAAGGAGTATTTATGGGCGTGCTCCCAGGATGTGCTCTTTATGGGTGAGCCATAGTCATAGCCACACTCAGTAGTTACACAGAGCTAATAAGGAAAGTCATTTGAGCTGGTTTGTATCTAAAGATAAAGGTGAGTGTGTGCATATTACATATGTAGCCACAATTGGAATGGGATGTAAAGTTTAAATTGTCTAAATATATGCAACTTGTTTTTTTTTCTTCTCTCTTCTCATTTTCTGTCTTTGTGTAGGACTGAAAACCAATCGGTATCATTTTTCTGCATGCACAAGCTCTGGTTGAACAAACCCAGTTTTCAGACCCTGTACAACTGATTGTTAGTTAAGAGTGATTGATTTGAATTCACTTACTAAACAGAAGTAGTCCACCATGGCACATGAACAGGACTACTACACTCTCATGTCTGGGCTGCAGGAGCTTGATTTCCAAGGGAAAGCAGTGCCCAGCGATCTTGTACTAATAGGTGAACATGCCTTTCCACTTGCCATGAATCCAAGAGGTCAGGTGCTGATGGCTGCATCTCATTACGGTCAGGGACGTATAGTGGTGTTGGGGCATGAGGAATACCTAACACGCTTTCCTGGCCTCATAAAGAATGCCATAATGTGGCTCATGCCATGTACCGGTGATGTCGGCATTGTAGGGATAAAGGGGAGTTTACGTTCAGTGGCTGACAACTTGAACTACTGCCCTATCAAGACAGAGCTAGGAGATTTTCGGGATGGATTAGCTATATATATCACAGATGCTTACAGTGTCGAGACCTGTGCAAAGGATCTGATTGCTTTCCTCAAAGCTGGAGGTGGTTTGATCATTGCTGGCCAAGCCTGGAGTTGGTCTTATGACCATCCACAAGAAAACACTATAAGGAACTTCCCAGGAAACAAGGTGTGCAGTGTTGCAGGAATTTATTTCTCTGAACACCCAAGAGAAGTTGGCAAATTTCCTGTTCCAAGAAATATCCCTTCTAATTGGCTTTCTGTATCGTAAGTTCAGCATACATTTTTTGCTTTTTACCCATTCTTTAACAAACCATGCGTTTCACCATCTGTCTTGTCTTTTTTCAGAATAGGCAAAGACTTCAAAGATGATCTAGAGTTCCTGCTACAAGGTGTGTCCGAGTTTGACACCCAAGGAGGGGATATAGCATCTGAGGTGATGGTGCACGGACCATTAGCATTTCCCATTGCGGTCACTCCGGCTGGAAAAGCATTCATTGCTGGTGCCTATTATGGACAAGGTCGAGTAATTCTGGTATCCCATGAACTCTACCTGGGCCGGGACTCTCTGTCCACATTCATGATCAATGCTATCAAGTGGCTTGATGAGGGTCGGACGGGTGTTGTTGGGATCCTACCCAGCCTCAAAGCAGCCCACGCGGTACTGAGCAAATCAGGTTTAGATTGCCAGTTGACTGGCTTCAGAGAAGATCTAAGCGTCTACGTCTGCACTTCCTACAGTGATGCCCAGTGTGCAGAGATCCAAGAATTTGTTGCTGAAGGTGGAGGTCTTCTGATTGGGGGTCATGCCTGGCATTGGGCCCAGACCCACCCTGGCTGCAATGTGATGACCGAATGCCCAGGAAATCACATTCTTAACAAGATGGGATTGACCCTCTTAGGCAACACCCTGGGTGGAGGTTTATATAAGGCACCAGAAATAGAGCATTGGTGTAGAGAGGGGTACCACTTTCGTAGGATGCTGCAGCGATTTGTCGAACATGTAAGGCAGGGGCAAGAACTGACTGATCATGAACAGGGCTGCTTGAAGCAGCTCGGCTGCGACTGTGCAAATTACCTTCGTATGTGTTCTCACGACAGTGCCACCTACACTTCAGTGCTAGCACTTCTTACTGACATAGTGAAGGAGATAGGTGTTCCACAGGTGTCCAGTAATTGTCCTGTTGAGAGTGCCAAAGACCACCTGATGCTCCACATTGGGACTGAGGTATACAAAGTGTCGCCTAATCCTGATGCCCTTCTTCCATACATCATCAAGGACAGACCTGACTTGCCCACTGTGTCTAATGCAAGAGTTCGGATCAGTGCAAACACTGGGGGTATGAAAAGTTTCTTGCCAAATGCAGAAGGAAAATGTTATTCCTTGTTTAAGTTTTACAATTTCTGATCACTATAAAATTACTTGTTTCAGCTTGTGAAGAATGGATAAGCACAGGCTTATATCTTTCTCCTGGTATGAAGACGTTCATAGAAATACCTCCAGAGATTGTTGGGAAAAATTGGCAGGTAATCAGTAGTCTATATACATTACATGTTTCCAATAAAGGAATAGTGTTGTATGTAATATACTTCCCAGATAGCATCAATGATCGAAATAATGTTGAATCAATGTTAATGTGTCAACATTAACTGTATTGAATCAGTCACTTTTGCACCCGCAATTAATGTTGAATCAATGTTAAAATTTCAACAAAAAATCAATGGTAATGGCATTGAATCAGGGTTACAATGTGATGTTGGTTCAACATCATGCTTACACTCTCAGAAAATGAAACACAGCTACAACTGACTTAAAGCTACACAGCCTGAAATCAACTGAAGATAAAAGAAGACAATCAATCTCTCAAGATCTCATCAGAAGTTCTTTTTGAGAATTAACAGAGGTTTAGATGTTGATGTTTTATTGAAAATGTTTGGTCACCATTTTGGTGGTCAGAGGTTCCTTTAGTTGGCAGTTTGACTCTTGGCTTTTTGTGTGAGTTTGTGGTCTTTGTAACAGTGTTTATCAAAACGTATCATTTGTTGCAAAGAAAGCCAGAAACAAATAGAGTGATATAGTTTTCATCATCATAAAGCAAAGTCGTTTACTAATTGTTCTCCTGAGCAAAAGAGCATATTTGTTTTTAATAGATGACATTCACCAAAAATACTTTCTTGCTACAGATCAGACATTCTGAAACTTGACTTTTAAAATGCAACATTTAAATAAAAAAAAATCTTTAGACACACAGACATCAAGAATCAGCATATGAATCTCAACAATGGTGACATCCTTCATGCCGCAATGCATGCTGGGAGTCATTAGTTGTATACTATGGTGGCTCCCAGCATGCATTGCAGCATGAAGGATGTCACCATTGTTGAGATTCATATGCTGATTCTTGATGTCTGTGTCTAAATTTTTTTTTTTTTAAATTGCACTTTAAAAGTCAAGATTCCGAATGTCTGATCTGAGTTGTAGTTGTGTTTCATTTTCTGAGAGTGCAAGTATGGTGTTGAACCAACGTCACGTTGTAACCCTGATTCAGTGCTATTGATTCAACATTAATTGAGGGTGCAAAAGTGACATTGATTCAATGCAGTTAACGTTGACACATTAACATTGATTCAACATTATTTCGATCATTGATGCTATCTGGGTTGTCATTCTAGATACAAATTTATTGCTCATAGGGCTTGAAGAGCATGTTATTAACATGAGGAGATACTCTATATAGGTGCAGGTTGGTTGCCAGACAGATAACATTGGTGGAGCAAACGTCCTGAAACGGGCTCCTGTGGTCCATGAGCGATTCCACTTGGACAAAGAAATGGTCCAGGTCAGGAATCTGTGGGGAGGGCTCATCTACCTAATTGCACCTCCCCAGAGCAAAGTGGATGGGGTGGAAATTGTCGTGCAGGTCTCAGTACAGGCTCCATACTTCAAATCTGGTAAGAATTCTGAATTAATATTCAGTGAGCATCACAGTAAGGTTTCTATTCAGAACATTTAAAGGTATATGGTAAAACTTGTTTTGTCCCTCAGGAGAGACAAGTGTAGCTGACTGGGTGAGCAGGATCCGTTCGGCACCTGCCCCCTGGGCAGAACTTGAGTTTGAGAATATCATCATCACATTAGAATCACAGTTTATAAGGAATCTGGACCGCCCTGATGAGGTGGCTAAACTTTGGGATACCATAATGAGAAGCATAGCTGACCTGGCAGTAAGACCTGCCAAGTTTCCCCGCAAGGAGCGGTTTGTTGCGGATGTTCAAATCTCTCACGGTCAGTGGTACTATTGCTGAGATAAAGAACCATCATAATTACAACAGAATCATGCCAATATTATTAATTATATTCACACAATCCTAACGATAACACCATTCCTCCTTTTCTCCCTCAGGTTTCATGCATTCTGGATATCCCATCATGATGCACTCCATCTCTGCCCCAGCACTAATAAACATAGAGGAAGCCTATAAAAGTGGTCTTTGGGGAGCCATTCACGAGTTGGGTCATAACCAGCAGCGTGGAGTTTGGGAGTTCCCTCCACACACCACTGAATGCACCTGCAACCTGTGGTCAGTGTACATACATGAGGAAGTGCTGCGATTGAATAGAGCTAATGCTCATCCTGACATGACTCTAGAAAAACGCCAGGCTCGTACCAAGATGTATTGTAATGGTGGTAAGGATTTAAAAAGCTGGAGTGTGTGGACAGCACTCGAGACTTACATGCAGGTAAACAGACTGCGAATATTGTTTTAGCAGATTGTTTAAAGGTGCAGGTGATCTGGGAAATGCTAACATTAGCCTGCTAGCATTGACATTTTAAAGCAAGAATGGATTATTTGTGAGCCTTGGAAGTAATGATTTACTCTTTTTTTTTCAGTTAATTTTTTAAAAAGAAATTTGTAATTTAAAAAAACAAAACAATGAAATCATGTGAAATAAATATAAAAATGTTATTTTATGTAATTATTATAAAAATATAATTATATAAATATAAAAAATATATTTATACCCATTTTTGTGTAATCTTCCATCATCTCTCTAACCTTTTTTTCTTTCTTTTTTTTTTTTTTTTTTTCAAGCTTCAGGAAAAATTTGGCTGGGATGCTTTTAAGAAAGTTTTTGCTGCCTATCATAATATGAGTGGAGTGCCAAATGACAATGCAGGCAAGATGAATCTATATGCTGAGACCTTCTCCAAGGTGGTCAACCTGAATCTGTGCCCCTTCTTCAAAGCGTGGGGTTGGCCCATCCAGCCCAGCACAGAAGAGAAGATCTCTCATCTTCCTGAGTGGAGTGACCATCCTATGGGCCAGTACGCATAAGAACATCTCAGATAGCTTTTAAAATTTGCAGTGCCGGTTTTAATGTAATTGAGGGGTAAGATTAAGTATAAAAGATTATATATGCTTATCTGGAGTTTCATGGACATTATTGTTTTCATGAGAAATTGATTCATATCAATGTAAGGCAAAAAAACCCCTTATAAATATAATTTTAAAAAATCTGAATATTCTTGTTTTTAATAAAATGTGGCTATAGGGTAAGTGGGCTAAGGTCAAGTACAGTATAACCTGAACATGCATGTTAAAAACACAACATATACATAAATACTTAAAACTAAACCTTGGCCTGGTCCAGTTTAGTGCTGAAGGGGAAAATATATTTAGTAGTTTTTGTTTACTTATCACTTATATGCCTCAGTGGTCTTTTGACTTTATACTGTCTGTGATAGAGGCCTTTCATGGTGTAGGGGCAACAAAGCCCAGTTCTTTTTGCTTTCACACTGTTCCTAGATTTTCCTTTCGAAAAACAAGAATAAAAATGTTTTGTACAAGTTTAAATGTGTGGCAGCAAAGAATGATGACTACTGATGACAATGTAGCAGTCGCCTTAATGCGGTATTGTTTTGTTTGATAACATGTTCTGCCACATATATTTGGAATCATGCAACTGTCAAATTAAAGTGATCCTGGGACACTCCTGGGTGAAGTGTGAAAAATATCACATACATTTAACAATATAACTAATGTCTCTCTGCATACATATAATACACTCACATAAAGTGATATATACTATAGCAAATCTCAACTGCTTGATTGTTTATATCGTTATTAAATGTAAACTATAATATCGCTCAGCTCTAAACTAAATCTGCATCAAAGTACTATAAACATTAACATCAGGAATTTCCATAATGCTGCAATGCGTATTGTAATTTCAATCATGACAACTCTCGGAGTGGATTAAATTCAACCAGCATTTATTGGCATGGGGCATGAAGTATACATTGCTTGATTTTGGCGTACGAGGTCTGCTACGCTGCTGCTGCTGCTACTGTTGCTGCTGAACAAATACAAATTTGTTCAGCTTAGTCAAATAAAACAACAAAGAAAAGGCTGCTGCAAGAATCGGCGAACCCCGTAGCAGATCTCTACAGGTTTCGCTAGGGACGAGGAGGGATAACGGCGCTTCATGTTGCGCTTGTCGATCGCAGGCTAGGGTACGATATATATGGTTGCGTGGATTTGGAATTACTTCTGATTGGCTGGTGCCACGGCATAGAAAGAACCAATCAGCGCTCGGTTAGAGTTTCATGACTGAACTTTGTATTAAAACACTATACGCATACAATTGACTTGACTTTTGATGCAAAAATATGTAAGCCAAAAATTTCTGCAAGTTCTGAGACCTCTAAAATGAAAAAGTATTTAAATCATAACAATGCTTTCTTTTCAAGATACAAACATTTTTGATATATAAGTGTTTCATTTCTGCCAAGCAATATCACTATGAGATGTGTCACACATAAAAGTTTACAGAGTTTCAGTAACAGTACTAGCTACATTAAACTGCTATATTTAATGTTGAATATAATGTATAATAAAACAATTGGGCAATATTTGTGGGTCCTTGTAAACCCAAATGTCTGATTTTTACCAGTAAAAAGAGCTTACATTATTTATATGTAGCAATAATTCTGTATTTTCAGGTTCAGAATCATGCATATTTTTATTCTGGTGTCACCATTTTACTGCTTTAATAAGTTCTCTCTTAAGTTTCAGCTATCTTAATTCTAATTTCATGTTAAGATTCAGTTTTATTGTTCAGTGACACACCCATTCAAATCTTGAAATATTGTAAATTCTTTATTAAGTTGTATGTACAAAAAAAGTATTGAAATTTGTTAATGTTTTGGAAGTAAATCTGTTATTTGAATTTCATTTTCATTTTTAATTTTGTTCAAAATATTGTGATACGTATCGTATTGTGAACCCAGTATCGCGATACTTATCAAATCGTGAGCTGAGTATATCATTACAAATCATTACAAAATCCTAATTTTACGGAAAATAACTGATTTTTTTACGGTCATTTTCTTTTATTTTAAATTACACTCAAAACTCTGTAAAATTACAATGTATGTAAATTAACAACTTTTAAGTATTATGACATTAATGAAAAATTACAGTAATTCACATTTTTTTACAGAAAATTTACTGTATTTTTATTTTTATACAGTATTTTTTCTGTTTTCTTAAATTACAAACAAATGCATGTAAAATTACAAAAATAACCAGTAATTAAACAGTAACAAAACAGTTAAATGATAAAATGGTCAAATTAATGGCAGCCAAAAAACCCTGTAGAATTAAAGTAAAATATCCTAATTTAAATAAACCGAAAAACACTGTTATTTTTACAGGTAATTCCTGAATTATTACGATCAAATATCTTCTCTTTAACAAATAGGCCTATCATAAAAAAAACGGTCAATGACTGGCAGCAGCGGCTGCCAAACAAAGACTGTGAAATTAAAGTCAAATATCGTAATTTAAATAAAGTGCAAAAAACTTTAACATAAATTTTCTTTAAATGTTAAAAAAAAACTATTATTTTACAGGTATTTCCTGATTTGATTCAAATGAACATTAAACACTAACAGATCTCTCAAGATCTCAGCACTTATTACAGTCCAGACTTTATGGTTCTTATTGAGAATTAAGAAAGATTTAGATGTTGATGTCTTATTGAAAAACAAGTTTGATGTCACCGTTATGGAGGTCAGCGTTTGATTTAGTTGGACTCTTGACCCTTGACTTTTTCATGTTAGTTTTTCTCAGACTGCTTTAACTGTGTGTTTCCAATGCTCGTATGTTATAGCAATTGATGATTTATATCATGAAGTGGTGTTATTCACTGATATCACATTGTGTCAAATTTCTGAAAAAATTAGCTGTTAATTTCATATGATTTATGCTGATGTTGTGGAATCATAACCTACTATTCTGAATTTTAAGTCATTATACAGAAAATGTTTTCAGCCTCTTTATTTTTATTTTCACAGAGACATCAAGAATCAATATGTGAATCTCAACAATGGTGACAATCAATGAAGCTTTTTTGTGACTTTAGTAGCTTGTTTTATGACGTTCAGAGTTCAGAAGTTATGTTATGACACCGCCAATATGCTCTGTCGGTACATACAGTTTGTCTGTGGTGCAAAGTTCCTGGGATCATATTTCCATATCAACACATCACAAAATTTTATAATGCTGGATTTCGTTTGAGAACGATTTAATCTAGCCTTCTACATACTCGTTTTTTGAGAACTTGTAAAATAATAAAGTAACGATACCTCGAATATGCTCTGACTGCACAAACAGTTGCTTGTTATGCCATTTTATTACTTTATTAGAATTTGCAACAGATTAAAGATATATTGGCTACATCGCTTAACTTATTGACTAAAATGTTATCTAAAGCGAGCACGTAGACTAGATAAATTAATTCTCCATTGAAATCCAGCAATACAACAGATTCTGATGTGTTGATATGGAAATATGATCCCCGCCCCTCAAGCAACTGTTTAACAAAATATTATAAAAAGAGAGCATGTACCCACAGAAGGCGACGTTCTCGTGACTTTGCGCAACGTTCCCTAGAAGTTCTCTAAATTTGACGAAAATTCAGAACCTTTACAGAACATTAGGGACGTTCCTAAAACGTCCTCTTTTGGTAATGAAAGTGCTGCAGTTCAAGGTTCCTTATATGACTTTAGAGGGACTTTCTCTTTTGGTTATTTTATGGTCACATAAGAACATTACAAAGAGGACAGTTGGGACGTTAACAGAACGTTCCCACATGGTCCTCTGTTGGTCATTTCATAACGCTCCCGATATGAATTTAGGGTGACGTTTTTTTTTTTGGTTATTTTATAGTCGCGCGAGAACGTTATGAGGACATTTGGGAAGTTAACCGAACGTAGTAATAGTCCCCTAAACATTCCCAGAACGTCCTGAATGTTCCCTGAAGGTCCACTAAATAACGTCCCCAAACCCCTTAAAAGAACTCCACATCATGACCGTTTCTGAACGTTTTGGAAACGCTACCAGGTGACGTCCTTGACAAAAAAAATTCCAGAAAGAAAATTGTACAGGATTCTAATTAGAATTTCTATCAGAATTATAATTTCTGGGATTTGGTTCTCATTCTGTAAAATAATGTAGCCTACCTTTATTATTAAAAATAATAATAATAATAATAATAATAAATAAATAAAAAAAAGATCAATGACTGGCAAAAGCGGCTACCAAACAAAAACTCTAAAATTAAAGTAAAATATCCTAATTTATATTCCTTTATTATTGTTAATTAATAAAGGATTAATTAACAATAATAAATTGTTTTTTTTAGACATTTGCAAGTGTTGCGCATGCTCAGTCAAATAACAACAACTGAAGACGGCAAACTGGCATGGCGATCTACTGTCTGACTCAGCGAAAAGGAGGATTTGGATGCATAGATGTGGATGTTTTCAAGGTAAACTTCAGCAATAACCATTTTTTATGTTTATTCGATCTTGTTTTCTTAGTTTTAGCATGAAGGCACATTTTTGCTAAGGCGAATTAACTTATATTTTACTTCTTCTCAGCTATAAAAAGAGTAATATTTGTAACGTTGATCATTGTAAGATATAACGCTATGCTGTCGACTTGACTGTGCATCATGTTTGCATTTAGGCAGATTACGCGTATTATTATTATTATTTTTTTTAATAACAGATTCGTCATTTCAACGATCTTTGCTAACGTTATATGCTTTGCAAATAAGCCAAGACGTTGCTCAAACACACTTCATTAAATATATACGTTATCTACATTGTAAAAGTTTATAGGATTTCACATTAAAATGTCTGTCCACAAATATTGGTAAATTTGATCATTTCGACATACGTGTTCAACTGACTGTATTTTTGCATGCTTGGACAGATCTATTGAAACATTCTTAAACATTGACATTTTGAGGAAAGATTCAGGCAACCTGTTCACAGTAAATGAAGTAAGTGTTGTCATTATTTACATTAAGACATTTTTTTGTAAATTACAATAATTTCCTTTACAGTAGGCCTCCATCTCTTCCATCTTCCTTTTCCTTTTTTCTTCTCAGATAAAAGCAGAATTTATGCGGATAAAGACTGTGCCACTTCTGTCACCGTTCATAGCAGCTGGACAGATACAAGGTGTGGTAAATTGCATTACAGTTCTTTGGAACTAATTACAAAGATTGAACTATAATCAATCACTGTTTTTTAATATGCGTCATATTTGTCAGTGCGAAGACATAGACATCAAACAAGACTGGGTCATAAAGAGTCTGTGTGTGTATCTCAATGGGGACATTACAACACTTGTCAAAGGATTCCAGGTTTGTACTGTATACGTACTTTTTGTAATGACCTAAACAAAGTATATTGCTGTGTGCTGCCAATATTTCAATGAAACTAAACAAGGCGTTATTTATTTATTCATTCATTCATTTACTTGCTTAGGACTGCAATCCTGAAGGAGATGAGGGAGGAATTTCTGAGACCACTCTGGGCCTTTTTGTGACCCTTAAAGTACTGAGTACTAGCCAGACGATGTTGGAGTAGCAACAGAGGGTGTAAAACTGCTACAACACTTAAAAGTTTTTCCTTTGGATTAATAATGCTGTTCGGATTGATCTACGCACTCAAGCTACGCTCAGAGTCTCAAATTCACATTTGAATTCTTCCAGAAGGTAATGATGAATTTGGACTTTAGGACATCACATAGATGTTTCCATCCCCTGGAAGGACATTGAAAACTTTTAAACTTGTTCTGTAACGTTGAATTGAAGACAGTATGATCGATGACACTATGAACCGATGACACTAACTCAAATCAAGAGACTGCACCTAATGCACCTTCTGGCTTCCTCTAGCTCTGATACATTTAAAGGGTTAGTTCACCAAAAAATGAAGATTCTGTCATTAATTACTCACCCTCATGTCGTTCCACACCCGTAAGACCTTTGTTCATCTTCAGAACACAAATTAGGGTATTTTTGATGAAATCCGTGAGCTAGCTGGTCTCCGATAGACTGCAACACAACTATCACTTTCAAGACCCAGAAAAGTAATAAAGACATCGTTGAAATAGTCAACATGATTACAGTGGCTCAATCTTAATAGTATGAAGCGACGAGAATACTTTTTGTGCGCAAAACAAAAAAACAACCAAAAAAGACTTTATTCAAAAATTTTTTCCCTTTTATGTCAGTCTCCTACGCAGTTGATGTTGTACACACAAAATATCTTAATTTGTGTTTCGAAGATGAACAGAGGTCTTAGGGGTTTGGAGCGACATGAGGGTGAGTAATTAATGACAGAAATTTCATTTTTAGGCGAATAAACCCTTTAACAGAGATGTTAGCCCTTGTGCTATTCCTTGTCCAGGAAGTTAACTTGTGAGTAGGACACTTAGGCTACTGAATGCCTAAATGCTGAAATGTGACGGACAACAGAAAACCTGTTATATGTAAAGTAAAATATAATCCTTCAGATTGCTTTTCTTTTTTTCCCCAAGTGTCCTGATTGTTTATTTGTTTGAACAAATGTTTACAAGGAATGTAACCATTTACAGATCTGTATCAAGTTTCAGATAAGTGAAAGCACAAACTGATTACCATACAATGCAGCGAGATCCCAATATTACCTTGAATATGTGAAAATAATGTTTGATGTTGAAACTTGGTTCCTTGTTGATCTATGAACTTGTTGGCACACAGCCATAACCATTGTGTTAGTTTGGGAGAAGGCACAAAACTGCAGTAAACAGTTGCCTTAATTTGTGAAATACTGCATTATGTTCTATTTTTTTTTTTTTTTTTTTTTTTTTGTCAGATTGGATGTTTCTTATTATTCCTGGAGCAATTGTGACAATAAATGTTTATAAATGTAACACGTGTTTGACCATTTATTTAATATAAATAAAGAAATGTAAGGTAGTTATAAAGCAGGTAAGAATAAGTTATTTGAAAAGAGTAAGGTTTATGTATTACACAAGCTTAAATTGCAGTTTATCAGTTAACATAACCTTTATTTAATTCATTCAAGTCAACTGAACATGATGGGGAAGCTTAAGTAAAAGTTAATTTTTTTACATTGGATTTATGTGATTAAATTGGATGGAAATTTTATATGCAATTGAATTACATAAGTTTTAACTTTTGGGGTTAATTTTTTTTTTTTTTTTTTTTCTAGACTCGGGGTCTAGACAGTGGCTTACAGGGTCAAACTCTGGCAAGCTGAACTGAGCAGGTTTCTAGCCCAAGAAGTATTCCTCTGGGGTGTAAAACTGAAGACCAATGTTGAGGGCAAACTGAGGGCACAAGAGATAAGAAGAAGAAGAAGAAGAAGAAGAAGAAGAAGAAAGCCTGAAAAGCTGTATTTTACCAAAAGCCCATACCATTGTAGTTTCCCTTTTTTGTTATACTAAAATGGAGCATGAAAAGCACAACAATGCCCCCTTGTGGCCAGAGTAATCTATTACACATGATTTGCATCAACAATTTATTATAAAATAAATTAACTCTTAATAACAGTAACAAATTAAATCTGCTTATGTGTAATGAAGACTGCAGTTAACGTCATTACCAGTCTGTCACTGCAGGAGAAGTCTTTCTTCTTTTTCCCCGGGGCCCAGTTAGGACGTCCTGCTGCATCTGTAAAATGAGGGGAAACCGTAACTGAGCATATGTTATTGGGTCATTTTGCGCTGTGCCGAAAATAAAAAAAAATGATAAAATTGTTGTTAAAACAATGTTTTCTGGTTGCACATTATTTCAAGTGTGGGTATCTGCAGGTCGGAGTAATGGGTGAAAGGGAGGGGGGCGTTTGAACGGTCTGTTAGAGTGTGGGGTAGGGTTAGGAGTGTACTTACAGTGTACTTACTTACCTATACTATGAAAGTATCCAGTGATATAAACTAACTACATGGGTTTACGTTAGGTTTATGTGGAAGAATAATAAAAAGGCTGCCAAATAAAAATACCATTAAACTACTCTTTAGTTCCATGAAATTGGCCTCAAATCAAAGTACTGAGACTTGAATTGAATTGAGCTCACCTCCTACATAGAAGCTCTGTGACACGTCTATAGCCACTCCACCATTTGCCTGCAAAAACACAACGGTGTCTTAAAGGTGCAATAAGCGATTTCTGAGAAACGCTGCTGAAAGTGGATTGGACCGAGCACCAAAAAGTTCGGGGTCAGTAAGGTAATAAATTAATAATTTTATTCAGCAAGGATGCATTAAATTGATGGTAAAGACATTTATAATGTTACAAAAAAAAATCTATTCCAAATAAATGCTGTTTTTTTTTTAAATTTTGCTTTTGAACCCTGAAAAAAAATCTATCACAGTTTCCACAAAAATATTAAGCAGCACAACTGTTTTCAACATTGATAATAATTAGTAAGAAAAGTTTCTTGAGCAGCAAATCCGCATATTAGAATGATTTCTGAAGGATCATTTGATCATCATTAGATGAACAAACAAAATGAAAAAAGGAGTATTTATGGGCATGCTCCTAGGATGTGCTCTTTATGGGTGAGCCATAGTCATAGCCACAAACACATTCACACAGTAGTTACACAGAGCTAATAAGGAAAGTCATTTGAGCTGGTTTGTATCTACAGATAAAGGTGAGTGTGTGCATATTACATATGTAGCTGTAGTGTCACCACTTGTCCTGTGGGTGGCACTAGTAGATTTGAAATGCATATGAGTGTACCAGGAGAGTGAGATGAGTTAGTCTGAGTAAAAAGCGTGTTCATAAGCGATCTCTGTGTTGCTTGCCTCTATACAAAGACATAACATATTGGCGACGAGGATGCCGTGGAATTTAAATCAGCCTACACCATTTCTACAAAATGTGGGTGAGTCACCGATGCCATTTAAGGCATGGATTCGTGTTTTTGAGAATTATGTCTTGGCCATGGACGAAGAGCTATCGGAAGCCCAAAAACGCGCTCTATTGATTCACTGCCTGGGGGCAGAAGGCCAGAGACTATTTTACACGCTCACGGTTGCAGATGATAAGTACGACACGGCATTGCAAGCTATTCGCACATTCTTCGAGCCAAAAGTGAATGTGGTAGCTGAACGGTACAGGTTTCACCAGCGAGGACAACGGCATGGTGAACTACGGATCAATATGTTGCGGCGCTAAAGGAGCTTGCGGCTACATGCGAATTCGGGGCCATGGAGGAGGAAATGATCCGGGATCAACTTGTTGAAAAAACAAATTCAAACTGCATACGGGAACGTTTACTCCTAGAGGTGGATCTTACTTTGAAAAAAGCTGTCACAATTGCCAGCCAAATAGAAACAGCAGTGGCGGAGGCAAATGTGATGAGCAAACCGACAGATGGCACAGTACAAGTTATTCAACAGTCACGTCATCAGCACAACAGACCTGGCCGCGAAACGGGGAAAAATGCACAGACATTAGGAGCGACGGCGATGCACTCATCTACATCCCAAGGGAAAACATGTTACAGGTGTGGGTCAAAACAGCATACTGCCAACTTTCAAAAATGCCCTGCCAAAGACGCTATCTGTAATGCATGTAAGAAAAAAGGACATTTCGCCAAAGTGTGCCGTGGACGCAAAAACGTAAGTGAGATTTCAATTCCTGATGTGACTGTGCTTACAGTAGAAAGCCCTTATCGCGACTCAAGCAAGATAATGTGTACTGTTCAAATTAGCGTATGTGGAACAACACAGAACGTGGAGTTGATGCTGGATACGGGCTCAGCAGTAGTGAGCTATGGTGGACACGCCATATCTGTAATGGGATGCATAGAAGACGAGATCATGTACGGCGAGCGGCGTGCTACAGCTGAACTGTTCGTTGTGAACACTGGCACTGCGGTGTTGGGACGAGACTTGTTTGCGGCCTTGGAACTGCAGCTGTTAGATGGCCGTATTGTTATATCGTCATGCCGCACGATAAATTCAGCTGACGTTAGTACGAATCCTGAGAAACTGGGCTGCGCACAAGGATTTACACACTTAGTCAAAGTTCGTGCCGACGTGAAACCAGTACAGCAGAAACTGCGCCGCCTTCCATTTGCAGTCCGTGACGCTGTGTCACATGAATTAAAGCGACTCATTCAGCAGGATGTTATCGAACCGATTGAATCATCAGAATGGGTCTCACCAGTTGTGGTCACTAAAAAAAAAGATGGAAACATACGACTTTGTGTGGACTTGCGAGAACCAAATAAGGCCATAGTAGTGGACAGTTTTCCACTTCCTCACATGGAAGAAATGTTTGCAGAGCTGAGGGGATCAACTGTCTTTTCAACACTAGATCTTCAAAGCGCCTATCACCAAGTCCTACTGCATGAGGATAGCCGCAGCCTCACTTCATTCATCACGCATGAAGGCTTATTTCGCTATAAGCGAGTACCTTATGGACTGGCGTCAGGGCCGAGTTGTTTTCAGAGACTGATGTCGACCATACTTAAAGGACTTGCACATGTTCAATATTACTTGGACGATGTCATTGTCTCAGGAAAGACTGTTGAGGAACATGACAAGAACTTGAACGCAGCACTTCAGCGTCTAGAAACAGCTGGACTTAAATTGAACTTTGACAAATGCCACATCAGACAGACGGAGCTGTCGTTCTTAGGACACACAATCTCGGCTGAAGGACTTCAGCCGGATGCTTCTCATGTCCATGCAGTCTCACAAGCTCCACCACCAACTGATACTGCCAGCTTACGCTCTTTCCTTGGGCTTACATCGTGGTATTCAAAATTCATACCCGATTATTCCGCAGTGGTCGAGCCCCTTAGAGCGTTGACTCGTGGATCTGCTTCATTCACCTGGACGCCTGAGGCACAGAAAAGTTTTGAGCGGGTGAAAGACCTTATAATTAATAGCCCTGCACTGACACTTTTCGACCCTGAGCTACACACTATCGTTACAACTGATGCTTCTAATTACGGTCTGGGCGCCGTTCTCACCCAAATGCACCCAGACGGGTCTGAAAAGACTGTTGCTTTTTCATCACGCACCCTCACACAGGCTGAACGCAAGTACTCCACAATTGAGAAGGAAGCATTAGGCTGTGTGTGGGCAACGGAGAAATGGAGAACTTATCTGTGGGGGCGACGTTTTACATTACGTACAGACCACAGTCCACTCACAACACTGCTCACTTCGAAGGGACAAGGGCGAGCAGGACTTCGGATTGCTCGGTGGTCAGCTAGGTTGATGGCTTTTGACTACGACATCCAGTACAAGCCTGGACGTGAAAATGTTACAGCTGATTGCTTGTCTCGCTTACCATTACAGAGCAGTGACCCTGCGCTGGAGGATGACGTGGAAGTGGTTGCACTTACTTCAACCCTTACGGCCATATCTGCCAATGATTTCAGGGCTGCAGAGGCTACCTGCCCAATATACGGTGAAGTCCGTAACTTACTGATGGCCAAATGGCCAAAATCCCCTAAGGGCCTAGGACCTGATCTGTTACCATACTACAAAATTCAACATGAACATTCTCTTCAGGATGATTACGTTGTAAGAGGCACACACAGACTTTTAATACCAGAGTCTTTGCGCGGACAGTTCATTGCACTGGCTCACGATACTCATCAAGGCATTGTTAGAACCAAGCAAAGACTCAGAGAGCTGTATTGGTGGCCAGGTATGGATTCCCAGGTTGAGACAGCCATCAAACCATGCATTACGTGTCAAACTCATGACAAGTCAGCAGTCGTTCGCACTCCGCCACTCCAGCCTGTACCCCTCCCAGATGGAGCATGGGAGAAACTCGCTATAGACATTGTGGGGCCCTTTGACAAAGCTCCAGCAGAATGTCGTTTTGCTGTAACTTTAGTGGACTACTTTAGTAAGTGGCCAGAGATTGCTTTCATGCCTCATATAACCTCTTCAGCGGTTATTCAATTTCTGTCGACTGTGTTCAGCCGTGAAGGTAACCCGAAGGAGCTGATCTCAGATCACGGCTCTCAATTCATGTCATGTGAGTTTGAAATGTTTTTTCAAAACCGAGGAATTGTGCATCGAACTTCATCTGTGTATTATCCTCGTGCCAATGGAGAGGTCGAACGTTTTAACCGTACTTTGAAGCACGCATTGCTAATTGCTTCCCTGGAAGGCAAAGGATGGGAAGAATTCACAAGGGAATTCTTACAAGCATACCGTGCTACACCTCATTCGACTACTCAGCGTTCACCTGCTGAATTGTTACATGCAAGGCCGATGCGCACTAAACTTCACATCTCAGGATTACAGAAACTGCAGCATCTTCAGCAACCATGTGCGCAGAACATTGTGGATCGAGTGAAATACATGCAGAAGAGCTCCAAAACATACACTGATCGCAAGCGTGGGGCGACGGAAGTGTCATTCAAACAAGGATCTTTTGTTCGAGTGAAGCGACCAGGTATCCTTCCTAAGCTCCAATCTGCATTTTCCAAACCATTGAAAGTACTGCAAAAGACTGGTCCTTACACTTACAAACTGTCTGATGGGCGTACTTGGAATGCTTCTCACCTCACACCTTTCTCTTATGGGAAGGAGGAGAGTGGGGTACAGGAACTGGCTAACTTTGATTATGACTGTAAAATGCAAACTACACCAGTGACTCAGCCGGAAAGACAGGTTAGAGTTAGACGAGCACCAGTATGGGCTCGGGACTATGTTATGAACTAAAGGCGGTTCATTGATTCCATGTGAATAGTATTTTACATGGGGATATGTGATAAGGCAATAAATACATATAGAGTGTTGTTCTGTAATGCACGTTGTGTGTTTGTGAAATTCAAGGGAAAACGTTAAGTTCATGTTTAAAATGTTGGTACTGTTATGCAAAGTCATTGTTAAAAAAACAACATTTGGTCACTGTACGGACATAAGTGAATACTAGGTACAATTGTTAAAAGAGAGCGAGATGTAGTGTCACCACTTGTCCTGTGGGTGGCACTAGTAGATTTAAAATGCATATGAGTGTACCAGGAGAGTGAGATGAGTTAGTCTGAGTAAAAAGCATGTTTTTTTTTTTTTCTCTCTCTTCTCATTTTCTGTCTTTGTGTAGGACTGAAAACCAATTGGTATCATTTTTCTGCATGCACAAGCTCTGGTTGAACAAACGCATTGTTCAGACTCTGTACAACTGATTGTTAGTTAAGAGTGATTGATTTGAATTCACTTACTAAACAGAAGTAGTCCACCATGGCATGTGAACAGGACTACTACACTCTCATGTCTGGGCTGCAGGAGCTTGATTTCCAAGGGAAAGCAGTGCCCAGCGATCTTGTACTAATAGGTGAACATGCCTTTCCACTTGCCATGAATCCAAGAGGTCAGGTGCCGATGGCTGCATCTCATTACAGTCAGGGACATATAGTGGTGTTGGGGCATGAGGAATACCTAACACGCTTTCCTGGCCTCATAGAGAATGCCATAATGTGGCTCATGCCATGTACCAGTGATGCCGGCATTGTAGGGATAAAGGGGAGTTTACGTTCAGTGGCTGACAACTTGAACTACTGCCCTATCAAGACAGAGCTAGGAGACTTTCGGGATGGATTAGCTATATATATCACAGATGCTTACAGTGTCGAGACCTGTGCAAAGGATCTGATTGCTTTCCTCAAAGCTGGAGGTGGTTTGATCGTTGCTGGCCAAGCCTGGAGTTGGTCTTATGACCATCCACAAGAAAACACTATAAGGAACTTCCCAGGAAACAAGGTGTGCAGTGTTGCAGGAATTTATTTCTCTAAACACCCAAGAGAAGTTGGCAAATTTCCTGTTCCAAGAAATATCCCTTCTAATTGGCTTGCTTTATCGTAAGTTCAGCATACAATTTTTGCTTTTTACCCATTCTTTAACAAACCATGCGTTTCACCATCTGTCTAATCTTTTTTCAGAATAGGCAAAGACTTCAAAGATGATCTAGAGTTCCTGTTACAAGGTGTGTCCGAGTTTGACACCCAAGGAAAGGCTAAAGCATCTGAGGTGATGGTGCACGGACCATTAGCATTTCCCATTGCGGTCACTCCAGCTGGAAAAGCATTCATTGCTGGTGCTTATTATAGACAAGGTCGAGTAATTCTGGTATCCCATGAAGGCTACCTGGGACCCAAACTCAAAGCAGCCCACACGGTACTGAGCAAATCAGGTTTAGATTGCCAGTTGACTGGCTTCAGAGAAGATCTAAGCGTCTACGTCTGCACTTCCTACAATGATGCCCAGTGTGCAGAGATCCAAGAATTTGTTGCTGAAGTGGAGGTCTTCTGATTGGGGGTCATGCCTGGTATTGGGCCCAGACCCACCCTGGCTGCAATGTGATGACCGAATGCCCAGGAAATCACATTCTTAACAAGATGGGATTGAGCCTCTTAGACAACACCTTGGGTGGAGGGTTATATAAGGCACCAGAAATAGAGCATTGGTGTAGAGAGGAGTACCACTTTCGTAGCATGCTGCAGCGATTTGTCGAACATGTAAGGCAGGGGCAAGAACTGACTGATCATGAACAGGGCTGCTTGAAGCAGCTGGGCTGCGACTGTGCAAATTACCTTCGTATGTGTTCTCACGACAGTGCCGCCTACACTTCAGTGCTAGCACTTCTTACTGACATAGTGAAGGAGATAGGTGTTCCACAGGTGTCCAGTAATTGTCCTGTTGAGAGTGCCAAAGACCACCTGATGCTCCACGTTGGGACTGGGGTATACAAAGTGTCACCTAATCCTGATGCCCTTCTTCCATACATCATCAAGGACAGACCTGACTTGCACACTGTGTCTAATGCAAGAGTTCGGATCAGTGCAAACACTGCGGGTATGAAAGGTTTCTTGCCAAATGCAGAAGGAAAATGTTATTCCTTGTTTAAGTTTAACAATTTCTGATCACTATAAAATTACTTGTTTCAGCTTGTGAAGAATGGATAAGCACAGGCTTATATCTTTCTCCTGGTATGAAGACGTTCATAACAATACCTCCAGAGATTGTTGGGAAAAATTGGCAGGTAATCAATAGTCTATATACATTACATGTTTCCAATAAAGGAATAGTGTTGTATGTAATATACTTGTCATTCTAGAAACAAATTTATTGCTCATAGGGCTTGAAGAGCATGTTATTAACATGAGGAGATACTCTATATAGGTGCAGCTTGGTTGCCAGACAGATAACATTGGTGGAGCAAATGTCCTGAAACGGGCTCCTGTGGTCCATGAGCGATTCCCCTTAAACAAAGAAATGGTCCAGGTCAGGAATCTGTGGGGAGGGCTCATCTACCTAATTGCACCTCCCCAGAGCAAAGTGGATGGGGTGGAAATTGTCGTGCAGGTCTCAGTACAGGCTCCATACTTCAAATCTGGTAAGAATTCTGAATTAATATTCAGTGAGCATCACAGTAAGGTTTCTATTCAGAACATTTAAAGGTATATGGTAAGACTTGTTTTGTCCCTCAGGAGAGACAAGTGTAGCTGTCTGGGTGAGCAGGATCCGTTCGGCACCTTGAACTTGAACTTGAGTTTGAGAATATCATCATCACATTAGAATCACAGTTTATAAGGAATCTGGACCGCCCTGATGAGGTGGCTAAACTTTGGGATACCATAATGAGAAGCATAGCTGAACTGGCAGCAAGGCCTGCCAAGTTTCCGCGCAAGGAGCGGTTTGTTGCAGATGTTCAGATCTCTAGCGGTCAGTGGTACTATTGCTGAGATAAAGAACCGTTAACCATCACAATTACAACAGAATCATGCCATTATTATTAATTACATTCACACAATCCTAACGATAACACTGTTCCTCCTATTACCCCCTCAGGTTTCATGCATGCTGGATATCCCATCATGATGCACTCCAAGTCTGCCCCAGCACTAATAAACATAGAGGAAGCCTATAAAAGTGGTCTTTGGGGACCCATTCATGAGTTGGGTCGTTTGACGTTACCATGATGGAGGTCAGCATTTTCTTTAGTTGTGCTCTTGACCTTTGATTATTTAAAACTAGTTTTTCTTTGGTTATTATAATTGTGATTTTAAAACATATTTGTCACATCAAAAAAGAAAATATAATCAGATGATGTTATTATTGTAATTATTCATGCTTGCAATCATCATTTTATGGCCTTATATTGATCTCATCAGAGTCTAATCTATTATTATATAGATAATCTTTTATAACGGTATTCCTGTGATTCTATGCATACGATCCATCATTGCTGTTAAACCTTTTGAACGACTGAAAGTCACACAGACATCAACAATTGGCATTTGAATCATAACAATGGTGACAAAGAAAAGCTTCATGCCGCAATGTATGCTGACTCCCAGCATGCATTGAATAAACTATGCAGTTGAATTGCCTGGTTATTTTCTTAATTTTTTTTTTGCGTTGGAGCACAGAGACATCAATAATCAACATATGAATCTCAACAATGGTGACAATCAACAAAGCTTTTTGTGACTTTAGTAGCTTGTTTTGTGCCGTTCAGATTTTTTTTTTTATTGTCACCATTGTTGAGATTCATACGCTGATTCTTGATGTCTGTGTGAGTCTGTATGTCATTGACAAAATATTTTCTGCGAAATGATGTAATAAAGTTGTTTATAGTACTATAGCATTGCGGTGTGAATATAAAAAAAGGGGAAATGAAACTTAGGGACAGACAGTTATCTAAATATAAAAACCTCATGATATTGAGTAACCAACAAACTAATAAGCAAATGATTTGGGCAGATATTGCTTTACCTAGTAACAGAAGGGTTTGATATATGAAGAACCAATCATATTGTAGAATGCTTTGCCATGCTCCTATCCTATATAAACTATTGTATTTTTGCTGGTGGGATTCTCTGTGATTGATATGAGGTCCTCCGGCCGTGATTAAAGCATATTCTAAGGCATAGTCTGGAGTCTGTCTGGTTATTGCTGCGCAGCAAGTTAGGGAACACTAAAGACCTTATTCCCAAGTGATAGTGTTCAAAAGGGTCAAGACATTGACCGACTTGAAGCCAGTTGTCGACTAGTAGACGCAGTACTGGAGTATAAATATTTTTGAGTGTCGCCAGTAGACGCTCGGGTGTCAACTAGGAGACGCCCCAGGTAAACTTAAGTCAGGTGCGTAGGGGAAAATCTACCACAATATCAAACTGCCAAAGTCATTTCAGTAACGAGGCTTCGTTACGTCATAACTGTTTCGAAATGTTTTGAAATTCATCGCTGGGGGCGATGATCTCTGTGAACCCATGAATCATGCAGATTCACTAAGATCACCCCCCAGCGGCGAAATATTGAACAATTGTCTATGGTTTTTACCTGATCTCTGATCAGTTTTATACATTTGTAGACATTTTAATCAGACATTTGTATTATTATAAGGAATAATAGTAGTTAATAGTCTCTTATTGGCCTGTTTAGCTGAGGCATCCATAGAATAAACAAAACAAGCCCTGAAAATTCATAAAAGAACACGTTATACAGACACTTGATATTTAATGGTATTAGACAATTAGTTAATTGCATTTGATAGACTTGCCTGTATCTGTACTTAAACATTTAAGTTAATTCAATGAAAAGACCACATTAGGTCAACTCAGTTAAATTGAGTTGTCAATTTCCCCATTACTCAACTGAACTGAGGGAATCACTTTCCTCAAATAATTTGAGTAGTCTCAACTTATTAGGGTTTACAGTGTATGTTTTCAATAAAACATTTGCAATGGGTTTGTAAAAGATGTTTTTATGCATGCTTGGCCTGAGTTTTTGTTGCATACACTGTTTTGACCAGCAGGCATCACCAGCGTGTGGAATCATTTTGAATAATTTTGCAAAGCAGTTGGTTCAATAGATTCAAAGCTTTGAAAAGCTTAGTTTGTCCTATCACTAGGTGGCACTCCGCCCAAGCTACACTGCATCAAAAAAATCCAAAAATAAACATTCATCGCAGTTCGATTTACTAACAAACGACACTTATGAGCCTGATTCTTTTAATGAATCATTCAAAAGTCTACAAACTCAGACGTTACCGAAACAGCCTGACGAATTCTTTACCCAATTAACTGCTCACCCAATCCGACAGAGCAGCTGTTGAATGAATCAACTTATGATTCACTCAACTGAACTCCAAGTTCCATGTAAATGAATTTCTCATTAGTCCTACTTCTATATAGGTGGAACATGAAAAAGTTTGTGTTGGTGTGAACATTCAGTACGAGGTACTTCAATCTCTTAAAGTGTTAGTTCACCCAAAAATGAAAATTCTGTCATCATTTACTCACCTTCATGTCGTTCCACACCCCTAAGGCTTTTGTTCATCTTCAGAACACAAATGAAGATATTTTTAATAAAGTCTGAGTGATTTTATTCACATATAAACATTAATCTACTCACACATCAGTTGTGGTAAACGGAAGCTCAAACGTGCTTGCTTAACGTGCGAGAACCAATGAGGTTCATTCTCGTGCATTACGGAGCATGTTTGAGCTTCCGCAAGAAGCAATGATGTTTGTTCTCACTGTTTTGGATATTGATATTGCTATTTACCTGTTTCAAAGAAATATTAATTTGCTTGCTTTTAAGATAATGCCATATACAATACAATACTTAAATGCTTGAATGCTATATGAGTGGAAGGTTCCCAAAAATATTTAGTTGCATAGATGTATGGTATAAACTATTGTATTTGACTTGCTTTGTTTATGAAGAGAAAATTAAGTTCAGTGAACTCAATGTTTGTAACCAACAACAAAGGTCAGCGACAGGGCACATGGGGGTGAAGAGAAAGTGTTAGAACCACAAGCGGAGCAGTGTTAATTTCGTTAATGAAAACTATGACGAAAAATGTTCGTTGACGACCTTTTTTTCCATGACTAAGACTAGACAATGAGAGACGACACCAATATCATTTAACAATATCGTTGACGAAAAAAAGACGAGACTGGAATGTGGCTAAAAGAATGAAAACTTTACCAAAATAACTCTTTTGAAATCACTTTTTGTTTTTGTCGAATAAAGGAGACAAAACATAACAGACTGTTTTAACGAGCGTTCATGCTTACGGTTGCCAGATTTCCAGAATTAAAACACCCAATCAGAGCTTTTCTGTTAAAAGAACACGTTTTACTTAATCTTTGCAATCTGGTAATCACGCACACGCGCTCTCTCTACACTGAGCAAGAAGTTCAGCGATCTTCATTTGAGATTTTCTACTTAAATTAAAGTGTCATTCAGTCGGTCTATATTGCGCTGCTCGTTTGCTGACTAAATCTGCGCCCAAAATAGGCCGATATTCAACAGTGGCTCTCAAACTGACGTAGGCTACGCGAACAAAATGCTTTGCAGTTCATTTAATTCTACTCCACCTTAAAATATCATTAAAACTGAGCATGTATTTCTAGCGGGTATAATGCCGTAAAGACATGACATTCAATCAAATTACCTCATCTTTCGCGGTCAAAACTGACTGCATCCACACAAGCCAGCAAATCGCGCTACATTAGTGCTGTTCTTGACAATATATAGCCTACCTTCTTTGTAAATATGGGGATTTAGCACTTAGCATGAAGAACAATCTAGCATGAAGACCAAATATAGACACAGACTGCATAGAGATTTAAGATTAAAACTCTATTCGATACAAAAACATGCCCTTCTGTAAGTTAGTTTTTAATGTTGATCATATTATACCAGCAAGAATATTGCCTGAATATAATATAATATATAATATCCCGAATGTTGATTTTATACAACAGTTCAACAAACAAAAAAGGTCATATTAAGTGATGTACATTTTAAACAGTATTGTCAGTATTTTTGCTCTATTTTGCAACGAAAGAAACAATCTGCGGCTTTGAATGAATCGTCAATGATTCAATGATTCATTCATAAATACAGCCGCTTGCTTTGATACTGAAAGAATGAATGACTCGATGATTCACTCATAAACTCTACTGGCGGTTTTAATGTAATATTTAAAAGTATCACTTCGTTTTTATCATCATTGTATTTATTGATTTTTTTTTTTTTTTTTTTTTTAAAGCATTATTTATTTTATAAAGGTATTTATAAAGGTAAAAAAAATGCTCTGGAAAAAATCGATTTAAGAGGGCAAATATTGTCCCTTAATGGAAAAGGTGTAACTGCAGTCGAAAAGAGGGGGTACGCAGAAGGATGTTAAATTCCTCAGGAGGTACGACACTAAAAAGTTTGAGAACCACTGAAAGAGGATATGTAGAATTGCACAAGTGCTACTGCTAAGAGTGCAATGTCAATACAGTCTGTTACCTTGATTCAAATTTTTCATAAGCCTAAATGAATTTGTCTAAAGAGAAAAATTACTATTTTGTCTAAAGACTACATATAAAATAGCTATCAAAATTAATGTTGGTAACTGTAGTTTGACTAAAAGTAATGACTAAGACTTGACAAAAATGCGATGACTTTTCGTCGACTAAAACTAGACTAAAATATGAAAGACTAAAATGACTAAAATGTGACTAAGACTAAAGAGCATTTTCGTCTGAAGATAAAGACTAAGACTAAATCAAAAATGGCTGCCAAAATTAACACTGAAACGGAGGTTGAAGTAAGGAAGGGGAAAGGTGCTAGAAGAAGACAACAGCGTAGGCGACAGCGGAAGGACACCAAGATGATTTAACAGGATCTATGAAGGCTGATACTCCTACAACAGGAAGATTGGATCATACAGGACATAGAGGAGTTGGTGGGGGGAAATTAACTTGGAAATCCCCAAAAAAGAAGTATAAAAAAACTGAGGAGTGAAGCACACCTCAGATGCTGCCTGCATTAAGTGTGAAGGACATCTGATACCCTATCGACGGACACTTAACAGCATCTCCAATATTGCTGATTAGAGTTTGACTTTAGAGCTTTTAGTTTAGCTGATTTTAAGTTTTATTTTATTTTGCATTAACTGTTTTGTATTGTAACTAATAAAATAAGTGATTTTATTGTTACTATTGCCTTCCGTGAGACTTTACTTATAATTACAAACTGAGCCTCGAAAAAAGAACAACCACAAGAGAGTCTTCTACGTCACTCCTAAAGAACTTCAACCTGCGGGCGGGTGAGTACTTTATGGTTTAAGCTAGATTTGACTAACCTTACCCTACCTGACTAATCATAGGGTTAAAGGTGTAAGACAAAAAGGTCACACCGAAGAACATCACGCATCAAGCGTGTACGGTTGAGCTTCTGGTTATGTTCACTGATCAATATTTATATGTGAATATAATTAAATCTGTTTATCATATAAAGCGATCGTGTCTCTTCAGAAAATCTGGACGAACTCAAGTAGTTTTTGAGATCTGTTTATGAACTTTTTGAAGCGTCAAAGCGGTAGCTGCGTAGCTGTCAACGGAGGGACAGAAATCACTCAGATTTTATTATTTGTGTTCCGAAGATGAACTAAAGTGTTATGGGTTTGGAACAACATGAGGGTGAGTAAATGATGACATTTTCATTTTTGGGTGAACTAACCCTGTAATAAATATTCTCTTTATTGAGACATGTTCTTTAAAACCCCTTTTTAAATTTCCACCCTCATGCAGAAAGGGAACATAACAAAATACAAAATAAGCAAAAGTCAAATAATCAAAATCAATAAGGAAAATCAAATCAAAATAATCAACTCCAAATGATACAAGCAATTAACTCAACATAATGAGACCAACTCATAACTAAATCACATACATTACTTCCAAATCGATTCACCACTAATAATAATGATAATAATAATTGTAATAAACCCTCGTGTGGTGCAGAGGAATCCAATGTCTAACCTTGATTTCGTTCTTCTGAACTTTTACTGAATCTTTCAGTGAACTGTTTAACAACTGTTCAGCAGCAGAGCCAAACACACAAACACTCAAGACACTCCCCACACCATTCACATCATCCCGTTACATCTCAGCAGAGGAGGGTTAAACAACAAACAGCATTACCAGCTTCACTTATTATAACCAGATTATTTGCACAAAGGTTCTTATTGAGAATTAACAGATGTACATGGATGATTTACTGAAAATAATAAAGTTTGATGTCACCATCATGGTGAACAGTGTTTGCTTTAGTTGGGCTCTTGACCTTGACTTTTAATGTTAGTGTTTCTTTGGCTGTTGTAGCTCAGTGTTTATAAAACAGCTGTTATGGTGAATGATCTATTGGTTCTGCACTGATGATGTGTTTCATAGTTTAACTCATCCATTGCAGCATGAATGTCATTGTTGTTGAGATTTATCTGCTGGTTCTTGATGTTTTTGTTTCTAGACATGTACCAATTCAAAATGGGTTTTTTTTGCCAAATATGTTTAAAAAAAGCGGTTCATAAAAGGTTTCATTTTTCGAGGCTTCACTTGCTCACAATACCACCTGGTGGTCAAAGAGTGTAAAACAAGCAGATAGGCTATGACAGTATTTTGCGCCAGTTAAGGCTTAGAAATAACAATGAAGAAAAAATCAATTTCCCCATAGACTAATCTGTTTATATGAATATAATGTGCATTTACAATGATTGTATAACATGACTGTGTAATAAACGTATTGGCTTGAAATGAATGGGGCTATCAAATGTGTGTAAATCAATTTTTTGGTCATAATAGGCAGGAGGGGTGATATTATTATTCTAAAACCACACATTTTGAGGGGATCCCATGAGTTTATATATCCGTCAAAATGTCGCGCCAAGATTCGAACCGCTTCTCTTTTTTTTTTTCTTTTTTTTTTTTATTGTTTAAAGAATTACAATTACAGTCAGGGGGGTACATTAAATAAACTTCAATAAACAATCATAAGACAAATACATAAATAAAATAAACCAGACAAATTTAAAAGATAGAAATAAAAGTTAAATAATATGAAAACGTTTACAAATAGAAGCACATTTTACAGCTTTCTTATTTTTTAAACAAAACATTGTATTTAGGTATTGTTTGATTTCTGAAAACAAAGGCTTATTTCCCCCAAATTTAGATTTATGAATGCTAAATTTAGCTAACAGAAGCAGCAGATTAATTAAGTAATATTCCTTATGATAACATTTGTTATAGGTGAAAAAAAACCAAATAAAACATTTTTAAAGCACAGTTCAAAGCTGGGCATGATGTGAGCCTTAATAAAAGAACAGAAATCTGGCCAATAACGAACTAAATAAGGACAACTCCAAAATGAATGATATAATGTTTCAACATGTAAACCACAAAATGTACAAAATGTTTCAATATCAAAATTAAATCTGTTTACAAGATAGTATTTACAAGGGTAATATTTATAAATAAGTTTAAAAGAAATTTCTTTGTTTTTATTTGTGATTAAATATTTATGAGGAAGTTTCCAAATTTTACTCCACAACAGACCATCTACCAACCGGAGCATGAAAAGCACAACAATGCCCCCTTGTGGCCAGAGTAATCTATTACACATGATTTGCATCAACAATTTATTATAAAATACAGTAACTCTTAATAACAGTAACAAATTCAATCTGCTTATGTGTAATGAAGACTGCAGTTAACATCATTACCAGTCTGTCACTGCAGGAGAAGTCTTTCTTATTTTTCCCCGGGGCCCAGTTAGGACGTCCTGCTGCGTCTGTAAAATGAGGGGAAACCGTAACTGAGCATATGTTATTGGGTCATTTTGCGCTGTGCTGAAAATAAAAAAAATAAAAAAGATAAAATTGTTGTTAAAACAATGTTTTCTGGTTGCACTTTATTTCAAGTGTGGGTATCTGCAGGTCGGAGTAATGGGTGAAAGGGAGGGGGGCGTTTGAACGGTCTGTTAGAGTGTGGGGTAGGGTTAGGAGTGTACTTACAGTGTACTTACCTATGAAAGTATCCAGTGATATAAACTAACTACATGGGTTTACGTTAGGTTTATGTGGAAGAATAATAAAAAGGCTGCCAAATAAAAATACCATTAAACTACTCTTTAGTTCCATGAAATTGGCCTCAAATCAAAGTACTGAGACTTGAATTGAATTGAGCTCACCTCCTACATAGAAGCTCTGTGACACGTCTATAGTCACTCCACCATTTGCCTGCAAAAACACAACGGTGTCTTAAAGGTGCAATAAGCGATTTCTGAGAAACGCTGCTGAAAGTGGATTGGACCGAGCACCAAAACACACTTGTAGCCAATCATCAGTAAGGGGGCGGAGCTATCAAGGGGTGTGATCCTTTTGGGTAGGGGCATGTTTGTTTTGGTTATTTTAAATATCAACAGCATTTCTCAGAAATCACTTACTGCACCTTTAATATACACAGGCTACTGTAACCAAACTTGCTGCTTGTTGTAAGTAAATCAAATGATACAACTTTATAATGCAATTCCTCTAATAGACAACTACAAATAACCACAATAGTGATTCACCTTCTCACACAGATGTTCCCACAAATACAAGGGGCTGTGGAAACAAACACCTGAAAAACACAATGTATTACCATTCGTAAATAAATAAGTTAAGGGAAATACATCTACTACACTCAACTTGCATTCAAAACTTCCATTCAAAAAGTTTGGGGTCAGTAAGGTAATAAATTAATACTTTTATTCAGCAAGGATGCATTAAATTGATCAAACTGATGGTAAAGACATTTATAATGTTACAAAAAAAATCTATTCCAAATAAATGCTGTTTTTTTTTAATTTTGCTTTTGAACCCTGAAAAAAAAAATCTATCACAGTTTCCACAAAAATATTAAGCAGCACAACTGTTTTCAACATTGATAATAATTAGTAAGAAAAGTTTCTTGAGCAGCAAATCCGCATATTAGAATGATTTCTGAAGGATCATGTGATCATCATTAGATGAACAAACAAAATGAAAAAAGGAGTATTTATGGGCGTGCTCCCAGGATGTGCTCTTTATGGGTGAGCCATAGTCATAGCCACAAACACATTCACACAGTAGTTACACAGAGCTAATAAGGAAAGTCATTTGAGCTTGTTTGTATCTACAGATAAAGGTGAGTGTGTGCATATTACATATGTAGCCACAATTGGGATGGGATGTAAAGTTTAAATTGTGTATATCAGATTTTTGTATAGTATATTAAGCAATATAATTATTTTTTTAACAAAATTTTTGTATTTTTCTAAATATATGCAACTTGTTTTTTTTTGTTTTTTTTTCTCTCTTCTCATTTTCTGTCTTTGTGTAGGACTGAAAACCAATCAGTATCATTTTTCTGCATGCACAAGCTCTGGTTGAACAAACCCAGTGTTCAGACCCTGTACAACTGATTGTTAGTTAAGAGTGATTGATTTGAATTCACTTACTAAACAGAAGTAGTCCACCATGGCACGTGAACAGGACTACTACACTCTCATGTCTGGGCTGCAGGAGCTTGATTTTCAAGGGAAAGCAGTGCCCAGCGATCTTGTACTAATAGGTGAACATGCCTTTCCACTTGCCATGAATCCAAGAGGTCAGGTGCTGATGGCTGCATCTCATTACGGTCAGGGACGTATAGTGGTGTTGGGGCATGAGGCATACCTAACACGCTTTCCTGGCCTCATAAAGAATGCTTTAAGGTGGCTCATGCCATGTACCAGTGATGACGGCATTGTAGGGATCAAGGGGAGTTTACGTTCAGTGGCTGACAACTTGAACTACTGCCTTATCAAGACAGAGCTAGGAGATTTTCGGGATGGATTAGCTATATATATCACAGATGCTTACAGTGTCGAGACCTGTGCAAAGGATCTGATTGCTTTCCTCAAAGCTGGAGGTGGTTTGATCGTTGCTGGCCAAGCCTGGAGTTGGTCTTATGACCATCCACAAGAAAACACTATAAGGAACTTCCCAGGAAACAAGGTGTGCAGTGTTGCAGGAATTTATTTCTCTAAACACCCAAGAGAAGTTGGCAAATTTCCTGTTCCAAGAAATATCCCTTCTAATTGGCTTGCTTTATCGTAAGTTCAGCATACAATTTTTGCTTTTTACCCATTCTTTAACAAACCATGCGTTTCACCATCTGTCTTGTCTTTTTTCAGAATAGGCAAAGACTTCAAAGATGATCTAGAGTTCCTGCTACAAGGTGTGTCCGAGTTTGACACCCAAGGAGAGGCTATAGCATCTGAGGTGATGGTGCACGGACCATTAGCATTTCCCATTGCGGTCACTCCGGCTGGAAAAGCATTCATTGCTGGTGCCTATTATGGACAAGGTCGAGTAATTCTGGTATCCCATGAAAGCTACCTGGGCCGGGACTCTCTGTCCACATTCATGATCAATGCTATCAAGTGGCTTGATGAGGGTCGGACGGGTGTTATTGGGATCCTACCCAAACTCAAAGCAGCCCATGCGGTACTGAGCAAATCAGGTTTAGATTGCCAGTTGACTGGCTTCAGAGAAGATCTAAGCGTCTACGTCTGCACTTCCTACAATGATGCCCAGTGTGCAGAGATCCAAGAATTTGTTGCTGAAGGTGGAGGTCTTCTGATTGGGGGTCATGCCTGGTATTGGGCCCAGACCCACCCTGGCTGCAATGTGATGACTGAATGCCCAGGAAATCACATTCTTAACAAGATGGGATTGAGCCTCTTAGACGACACCTTGGGTGGAGGGTTATATAAGGCTCCAGAAATAAAGCATTGGTGTAGAGAGGGGTACCATTTTCGTAGGATGCTGCAGCGATTTGTCGAACATGTAAGGCAGGGGCAAGAACTGACTGATCATGAACAGGGCTGCTTGAAGCAGCTGGGCTGCGACTGTGCAAATTACCTTCGTATGTGTTCTCACGACAGTGCCGCCTACACTTCAGTGCTAGCACTTCTTACTGACATAGTGAAGGAGATAGGTGTTCCACAGGTGTCCAGTAATTGTCCTGTTGAAAGTGCCAAAGACCGCCTGATGCTCCACATTGGGACTGAGGTATACAAAGTGTCGCCTAATCCTGATGCCCTTCTTCCATACATCATCAAGGACAGACCTGACTTGCCCACTGTGTCTAATGCAAGAGTTCGGATCAGTGCAAACACTGGGGGTATGAAAAGTTTCTTGCCAAATGCAGAAGGAAAATGTTATTTCTTGTTTAAGTTTTACAATTTCTGATCACTATAAAATTACTTGTTTCAGCTTGTGAAGAATGGATAAGCACAGGCTTATATCTTTCTCCTGGTATGAAGACGTTCATAGAAATACCTCCAGAGATTGTTGGGAAAAATTGGCAGGTAATCAATAGTCTATATACATTACATGTTTCCAATAAAGGAATAGTGTTGTATGTAATATACTTGTCATTCTAGAAACAAATTTATTGCTCATAGGGCTTGAAGAGCATGTTATTAACATGAGGAGATACTCTATATAGGTGCAGCTTGGTTGCCAGACAGATAACATTGGTGGAGCAAATGTCCTGAAACGGGCTCCTGTGGTCCATGAGCGATTCCCCTTAAACAAACAAATGGTCCAGGTCAGGAATCTGTGGGGAGGGCTCATCTACCTAATTGCACCTCCCCAGAGCAAAGTGGATGGGGTGGAAATTGTCGTGCAGGTCTCAGTACAGGCTCCATACTTCAAATCTGGTAAGAATTCTGAATTAATATTCAGTGAGCATCACAGTAAGGTTTCTATTCAGAACATTTAAAGGTATATGGTAAAACTTGTTTTGTCCCTCAGGAGAGACAAGTGTAGCTGACTGGGTGAGCAGGATCCGTTCGGCACCTGCTCCCTGGGCAGAACTTGAGTTTGAGAATATCATCATCACATTAGAATCACAGTTTATAAGGAATCTGGACCGCCCTGATGAGGTGGCTGAACTTTGGGATACCATAATGAGAAGCATAGCTGAACTGGCAGCAAGGCCTGCCAAGTTTCCCCGCAAGGAGCGGTTTGTTGCAGATGTTCAGATCTCTGCCGGTCAGTGGTACTATTGCTGAGATAAAGAACCATCACTATTACAACAGAATCATGCCATTATTATTAATAACATTCACACAATCCTGACGATAAGACCGTTCCTCCTTTTCCCCCTCAGGTTTCATGCATGCTGGATATCCCATCATGATGCACTCCATCTCTGCCCCAGAACTAATAAACATAGAGCAAGCCTATAAAAGTGGTCTTTGGGGACCCATTCATGAGTTGGGTCATAACCAGCAGCGTGGAGTTTGGGAGTTCCCTCCACACACCACTGAGTGCACCTGCAACCTGTGGTCAGTGTACGTACATGAGGAAGTGCTGCGATTGAATAGAGCTAATGCTCATCCCAACATGACTCTAGAAAAACGCCAGGCTCGTACCAAGATGTATTGCAACGGTGGTAAGGATTTAAATAGCTGGAGTGTGTGGACAGCACTCGAGACTTACATGCAGGTACAAACTGACTGCGAATAAAGTTTTAACAGTTTGTTTATTCGGTAATATGCATGGGTTTATAAAAATTGTTTGATAATGTACATTTTTGGTTACATCATCATTGCCATTATTGTAATTTTTTAGGAGAGTTTAAAGCAAGAATGGATTATTTGTGAGCATTGGAAGTAATAATTTACTCTCTTTTTTTCAGTTAATTCTTAAGAAATGTGTAATTTAAAAAACAAAACAATCTTATGCGAAATAAACAAATATGAAAATGTAATTTTATGCAATTATTATAAAAACATAATTATATAAATATTTATACCCATATTTGTGTAGTCTTCCATCATCTCTCTAACCTTTTTTTTTTTCTTTTTTTTCAAGCTTCAGGAAAAATTTGGCTGGGATGCTTTTAAGAAAGTTTTTGCCGCCTACCATGATATGAGTGGAGTGCCAAATGACAATGCAGGCAAGATGAATCTATATGCTGAGACCTTCTCCAAGGTGGTCAACCTGAATCTGTGCCCCTTCTTCAAAGCGTGGGGTTGGCCCATCCAGCCCAGCACAGAAGAGAAGATCTCTCATCTTCCTGAGTGGAGTGACCATCCTATGGGCCAGTACGCATAAGAACATCTCAGATAGCTTTTAAAATTTGCAATGCCAGTTTTAATGTAATTGAGGGGTAAGATTAAGTATAATGATTAAGTATATATGCTTATCTGGAGTTGCATGGACATTATTGAGCAATTGATTCATATCAGTGTGAGGCACAAACTTAGAAATATAATTTTAAAAAATCTGAATATTCTTGTTTTTAATAAAATGTGGCTATAGGGTAAGTGGGTTAAGATTAAGTACAGTATAACCTGAACATGCATGTTAAAAACACAACATATACATAAATACTAAAAACTAATCCTTGGCCTGGTCCAGTTTTTGCACTGACAAGGGGCATGATTGCTTTCTAATTACTGATTCTCTTGGCTTTCCGTGCCTTTCTGCACCTCCCTTTCTTTGTGTGTTCAATACTTTTTCCCTGTGTCATTTAACATTATTACACATAACTTAATTTATGGACATCTATGGTTTGATTTCTTTGCATGTGTGGATTGCATGGGTTGGTACCAACATCTGGTGAAAATTCCATGTCAATAGCACCTTTAGAAATATATTTACTTAGAAAAAAGGTGACGTGTTCAATACTTATTTTGTATATGTATAATAATGCAGTTGGGCAATATGTGTGGGTCCTGATAATCCCAAATGTCTGATTTTTACCAGTAAAAAGGGCTTACACTATTTATATGTATAGTAGCTACAATTCTGTATTTTGTAATCATGAATATTTTTATTCTGGCGTCACCATTGTTTTACTGCTTTAATAAGTTCTCTCTTAGGTTTCAGCTATCCTAATTTTAATTAATGTTAAAATTCAGTTTTATTGTTCAGTGACACACAATTTAAGTTGTATGTACAACGTTATTGAAAATTGTTAATGATTCGGAAATAAATCTGTTATTTGAATTTCAGTTTCATTTTTAATTTTGTTCAAAATATTGTCATATGTATCGTATTGTGAACCCAGTATCGCGATACTTATCAAATCGTGAGCTGAGTGTATCGTTACACCCCTAGTAAAAGGCCATCAGCCACATGAAAATTAAATGCCACTGCAAAAACAATTGTGCAATTGGCTGTTCATTTGCCTCCTTTTTGATATTAGTGAACACCTAAACTTCTAATGGGCATGTCATTGTCAATCTGTCAGATCCACCCCATTAGTTGCACTGCATAGGGAGAACCATCCCAAATATCATATTTACAGCACTTACTGAACATGCCAAAATTTATCCTTGCAAAACTGCTAATAGAGTTAAAACATAAAGTAGATTAGAATGACTCAAATATCCCTGACACAGACATCAGGTTTGTGGCAGCATGTATCACTTAAAGACATTTCCTCCAAGCAAACGGAGATACTAAAAGATGTGTGTGCAGCTGTCCAGCTGATTTTACATTGGATAAAAGCCTCCCTTTTACCCTGCTCTGACAGAGGGTACCCAACACCATGTCAATAATAACAAACAGATCGTGAAACCTAAAGCTATACAACTTTAAACTCTGAAGGCTAGCTGAGATTCTGGACCTGATTCTAGCTTGTGGCAGTTTGGCTGAGCATCCAGCTGACCTAAAGCTTCACAGTCACACTAACCCTAAACGCTGATACAGATCATTTTTTATCACCATGTCCATCTCAGCTCTCTGTGCCCTAGTGTGGCGGTGAGTAGGAATGCAGGGGTGTTAGTGGAAACAAAAGCACTGGCAGTGGTAATGATGACTTGGCTTACAGAAACACAGCGCCCTGTGCATCAGGACAATATTAGTCTTACTCACACAACATACAGACAGGGGAGTATGGGGGGGATTTAGACCGTCAGCACTCTAGTGGGCCAATGTCGCATTCCTCTCATCTCTGCCTCCACACTGATGCATCCATCCATTTATCTCTTCATCTATTCATCAACCCAGCAAACAGCAAACACGGCCACTTCCAGCCAATGATTCATCAGTACATCTGAGCAGATCTGTTGGTCCACCTGTCAGCTAGTATGTGTTTATCTTTCTTTCAGTCTGTCCTTTGGAAAACATATAACTTTGTCAAATTGTTAATAAGCTATATCTTCAGCTAAACTCTCCATATTGAAAAAAAAAAATACAATGAATGAATCTGCAGCTGGCTTCAGAAATGCTTTCCATCAAGAATGTGTCTAATTACCGGTAACTGTTCAGAGGAAAAATACAAGAAACCACAAAAGGATGTGAAGTTTTAGATGGAAACTTTAATCATATTAAAAAATAGGTTAAAAGTATTTTACAAACATACATTTTCAGTAAAATCTTTGTGGACTTCTGCTGATAGACAGCATCTGGTAGACACATTTACAACATCTATCTCTGTAGTCAGACTCTTTTCTGAATTTACTGAAAGTAATAAAAAAATTTTAAGTTATACTGGTAAATGAATCAGATTCTCCCATTATAATAAACTAAGCTGTCTTTCTTTTTTCACAATGTTTATGGCTTGTTGATTAAAATATGAGTGTTTTAGTTTTGTCACTTCTTGTAGTCAAGTCAAGTCACCTTTATTTATATAGCGCTTTTTACAATGTAGATTGTGTCAAAGCAGCTTTACATTGATAACTGGTACATTGTTTGGCTGCACAGCAGCTCTTAAAGAATAGTGTCAATGCAGGCAGATCAAAGCACTGTTGAATATCAAATGTCAAGTCAAATGTCAAGTGTCCCCAACTAAGCAAGCCAAAGGCGACAGCGGCAAGGAACCCAAACTCCATCAGGTGACATCAGGTGGCAGACAAGTGGCAAATAGGTATTTAAATGGAGAAAAAAACCTTGGGAGAAACCAGGCTTAGTCGGGGGGCCAGTTCTCCTCTGGCCAACAGTGCTTAGTGTATATTGAGTGTTACACCATCATTGTAATCAATATCTAGTGTATCCAGAAATATTACAAACTGCTTATGGTGACTTTCAGCACTTATTTTCATGGGCCATTGCATATAAAATTGAATATTAAATTACACAAGTTAGAAAAGTTCATTGTGGGAAACTGTAATTGAGAATAACAGACCCACAAAAAGATAAAAACGAGAAACTGGTGTGAAGTCACACACATGTCAGTGTGATCGCTGTGTGTCTCTGTGTCTTCAGTCTCTGTAGCTCCTTATTCACCATCAGCTGATCCTGAGGAAACTGGACTGACGTCTAAATACTGAGAGTCCTACAATAAAACACACAGACAGTCACATATGAGTATGAGACATTACTGCTGTCACATCACATCAGGAGATCATTTCAGAAAAAACACAGCCAGAGATACTAGTATATTCATTACAGCCAGAGATATGAATGAAAAACTGATTAATAACAGTAAATGATAAACAACTCTCTATTTATCACTTACACACAGAGACAATGTAAGATGAAAATATTCATATACTCATAGATAATATTCACGTCACAGAATTAAACTGTTATTAAAACAGTTTACAGAGACTAAAGTGGAGCTGAATTATTATCTTCACACATATAAGGATGTTACTGAACTTGGGTCATTTTAAAAGCTTTAAATAAAAAATATACTCACAATATTTTAGTTCTTTCAGTTTATAATGTGGATCATCCTTCAGATCAGAGAGCAACTTCACTCCTGATTTTCCTAGTTTATTCTCAGACAGATCCAGTTCTCTCAGGTGTGAGGGGTTTGATCTCAGAGCTGAAGCCAGAGCAGCACAACCTTCATCTGTGACTCCACAATCACTCAACCTGTAGAGAACAATGACACAGTTTGAATTGTAGTTCAAGTGTCTGTAGTTTCTTATTTAACTCTGGTCTCAGATCAGTAGTGGAGATATAATGACAAGCATTGCCACATACTGCTGCTGACAGAATGAGATTCATGCATGTTGATTCTCAATGTGCTGTTTGAAACTGTCATGTGCTTCAGGACTGAACAAACACACAGAGTTGAATGTGAGATACTCCCCGCTAGAAATTTTACATTCCCAGAACATTCTCAGAACGTCCCCACTGGTGTTAAGGACATTGCCTAATAACGTTCCCAGAACGTTCAGAGACGGTCACGCCGTGGAGTTCTTTTAAGGTTTGGGGGACGTTATTTGGTGGACCTTCTCTGAACGTTTAAGGAACCATATTTTATTTGGAAATGTTCTCAGAATGTCTCTGCTGCCCTTGTCAAAAAATTGAATTGAAAATTAGAGCTAAATTGACTATAAAAGTGGCTGTTCAAACAAAAACTAATTTTTCTTAAATGTCTTACAAAAAAAAATTCTTTACAGATAATTCCTGGATTAATATTATAAAACCATTTTTTAAAAAGGCAAATCTCTTGCAGTGAGTCATTAGCTGACAACAACATGCATGAGCTAATGTAACTGCTGTATCACTGCATCAGCAACTACACAGTTATTACAGCCTTTAAATAAAGCAACACACAGCAGAACATCAGTGTTTCTGGCTCATCACTGACTGAAAAACAGGCTCTACTCTCTCCAGCACAATGGTAACATCACAAAACTCAGACAACAGAAACAGAACATTAAACACTAACAGATCTCTCTAGATCTCAGCATCTTCACTTATTACAAACCACTCTGACTTTATTTCTTTCATACAAATCTTCTTAATGAGGTGTTGATGTTTTATCAAAATTTATAAATGTCACCGTTACGGAGGTAAGCGCTTGCTTTAGTTGGGCTCCTGACCCTTGACATTTTTACTTTACTTTTTTTTCCAACTGTTGAAACTGTGTGTTTCTAAAGCACATTTCTTACAAAAAAAATCTAATCAAATGGTTTTGGTTGCTCACTGTTGATGATTTTAATCATCATACAATGGTTTTATTCATTATTCTCTGAATATTGTGTTTTTCTTGTTGTAGTGCTATGATAATGCACAAAGTCCTGTCCTGCTTTGATATTTTGAAAGTCTTTATCATTGTGCAGAAATTATTCAGACAGGATCATGTAGACTCACACAGACATCAAGATTCTGCATATGAACCTCAACAATGGTGACAAAATTTTCATATAAACAGATCAGTTCTGAGCATCACAAAACAAGCTACTAAAGTCACAAAAAAGATTTTTGTTTATTGTCACCATTGTTGAGGTTCATACGCTGATTCATGATGTCTGTGTGAGTCTAAAAGACACTGCTCAAAACTCTACCTGTATAATGAATTAAAAAAAGGCAAAAAAACTAACTGTCAATTAATGCAAAACTAACTCACTCAGAGTTTAGTCTCTGGAGAGAATCAGTGAATCACGCTCCCTAAATAACCGAATTCATCTGACCAGACTTTCGTTTGTACTTTCTGCTATAACAAGCTTGTTTTGAAAACACAGTTAAAGCAGCCAGAGAAAATCTAATGTTAAAACATCAAGAATCAAGAGCCCATCTAAAGCAAACGCTCACCTCCATAACGGTGACTTAACACCCACGTAGAAGGTGACGTTCTCGTGACCTTGCGCAACGTTCCCTAAAAGTTCTCTAAAGGTGACGAAAATTCCGAACCTTTACAGAACATTCGGGACATAAAACGTCCTCTTTTGGTAATGAAAGTGCTGCAGTTAAAGGTTCCTTATATGACTGTAGGTGGACGTTCCATTTTGGTTAATTTTATGGTCACATAAGAACATTACAAAGAGGACATTTGGGACATTAACGGAACGTTCCCACATGGTCTTCTGTTGGTCATTTAATAACGTTCCCGATATGAGTTTAGGGGGACGTTCTATTTTGGTTATTTTATGGTCGCACGAGAACGTTACAGAGAGGACATTTGGGAAGTTATAAGAACGTCCTATAGTAATAGTCCCCTAAACATTCCCAGAACGTCCTGAATGTTCCCTGAAGGTCCACCAAATAACGTCCCCCAAACCCCCAAATGTTTAGGGGACTATTACTATAGGACGTTCTGATAACTTCCCAAATGTTCTCTTCGTAAAGTTCTCGCACTACAATAAAATAACCAAAATAGAACGTCCCCCTAAACTCATATCGGGAACGTTATTAAATGACCAACAGAGGACCATGTAGGAACGTCCTGTTAATGTCCCAAATGTCCTCTTTGTAACATTCTTTTTTGACCATAAAATAACCAAAATGGAACGTCCCCTAAAGTCATATAAGGAACCTTAAACTGCAGCACTTTCATTACCAAAAGAGGACGTTTTATGTCCCGAATGTTCTGTAAAGGTTCGGAATTTTCGTCACCTTTAGAGAACTTTTAGGGAACGTTGCGCAAGGTCCTGAGAACGTCGCCTTCTACGTGGGCTGTTTCATAGTGATATAAGGGCGGTTCTGACTGGAGAAACAGTCACTTGCTCCACTAAAACATTCCTACAGGAGGACATTTGCTTCACAGGATCCACGTGTTCCCATATTATTTATTAACTCGTGATCAAACTCATAATTGTGTCATGTTTTGGTCTCATCTGGCAGTTTATAAACTGAATTGAAATGTGGTGAACTCAATAGAGATATTCAATGACCTAATGTACAAAGTACGAACTATTGCCTTCACATGCATTGAGATCATGTTCCTCCATATCATCACCCATTTACCTCCAGGTTACAGCTCTGCACTGTAGCTGCGTCCTCCGGAGGTCGTATTTTAAGGCTGTTTACGTCATCAAGGAAGTCTTATTTATGAACAGTAACAATAATAAAATAGACTGTTATTCCTCGTAAGGAGTAAAATACTGTAAGTTCTTTCTTACTTTGCAATCTAATGGTTATTTTTCTTAAATGAGATCGCCTCAATGACATAAGCAGCCTCATAATGCGAGCTCCGGAGGATGCAGCCTTCAAAATGAAACACAGCGTGTATTTCACAGTTAAATTCATGCCATGCTTTATGACATCTATGAGAACACAATGAGCTCAGATGATTTCAGAACAAGAAAATAAGATAACAAATAAAACAGAGGAGCAGGTGAAGGAGTATTAATCATCATTTGCACTGAGATTTAGTGTGTTTACTGAGCATTTATTGTCCAAATTGATTTTACGTTTGAGCTTCCCAGTTTGAGAGGTTTGTTATTGCACATGCAGCAGGTTTGGTTGAGTTTCTGTTTATGTTCACCGATCAATGTTTACATGCAAGTAAAAGCCTAAACTAAATCTACTCATTATTAGTGATTGATTTTCTTCAGAAAATTTTGACTATTTCATCAAAAGCATCTTAATTTGTGTTCCAAAGATGAACGAAGGTCTTACAGGTGTGGAACGACATGAGGGTGAGTAATTAATGACAGAATTTTCATTTTTGGGTGAACTAACCCTTTAAGCGTTGATTATGATGTGAAAGTGTGTATTTCAGTGTGACTCTCAGTCCTGCAGTATCATGTGACTGAGGAGCAGCTCATGTGTTCAATCATTTACAGCTCAATCAACTGAACTCGCAGCAGAAAGAGGCTGAACACTTCAAATATACTTTACATTGTGATTCATGTATGAGAATCAAATATGATTTTACCTCAGTTTCTCCAGTTTACAGTGAGGATTCTCCAGTACATCAGAGAGCAGATGCACAGATTGTCCTATTTTATTCCAAGACAGATCCAGTTCTCTCAGGTGTGAGGGGTTTGATCTCAGAGCTGAAGCCAGAGCAGCACAACCTTCATCTGTGAGACGACAATAATTCAACCTGTAGAGAACAATGACACACTCTTCACTCTCTCAGTTCAGATCAGATCAGTTTAGCAGTGAATCCATTATTAAAGAGAAAGTACAAACTTAAAGCACAAATTAATATGTTTGATGAACCATTAGACATCTAAAATGTCACAAGACATGATCTGAAGTATCATTAAATCAGGAAAAATAATATCTCTTATTTACACTATATTAAATGTTTGTCTCATGCAAAATCTGTATTAATATATGACACTATTCACTACATATGTTTTACTTAGATCTGTACTATATAGTATGTACCCCGCTAGAAATTTTATGTTCCCAGAACATTCTCAGAACGTCCCCACTGGTGTTAAGGATGTTGCCTAGTAACGTTCCCAGTACATTCTGAGACGGTCACGATGTGGAGTTTCTTTAAGGGTTGGGGGACGTTATTTGGCGGACTTTCACAGAACATTCAGGACGTTCTTTGAACATTTAGGGAACCATATTTTATTTGGAAATGTGATGTTCCCAGAACATTCTCAGAACGTCCCTGCTGCCCTTGTCAAAAAACAGAAACAGAACATTAAACACTAACAGATCTCTCTAGATCTCAGCATCTTCACTTATTACAAACCACTCTGACTTTATTTCTTTCATACAAAACTTCTTAATGAGGAGTTGATGTTTTATTGAAAATAATAAAGTTTGAAGTCACTGTTATGGAGGTAAGTGCTTGCTTTAGTTTCTGACCCTTGATGTTTTAACTTAAGTTTTTCTCCAGTTGTTATAACAGTGTGTTTCTAAAGCACATTTGTTATAAAAAATCTAAAAAACACCACTCAAAACTCTCTGTATAATGAGTTTTAAAATCAGAACATTTGACTATCATAAAAAAAAAGACAACTAACCAAATTCATCCAATCATCTTTCTTTTTCAATTTATGCTGTAACAAGAGTGCTTTGGAAACACAGTTAAAACAGCCAGACAAAATCTAAGAGCCCAACTAAAGCAAACGCTCACCTCCATAATGGTGACTTCAAACTTTATTATTTTCAATAAAACATCAACATCTTAACCTCTGTTAATTCTCATTAAGAAGTTTTGTATGAAAGAAATAAAGTCATAGTGCAGCCCTGTCTCTACTAATGAGCTCATGAGTTGAATCAGGTGTGATAGATGTAAATTAGATATTACATAATAAAGGAATATAAATTAGGATATTTTACTTCAACAGCCACTTTTGCCTGTCATTGATCATGTTTTTTTAATAATCTTTTTAATGCCATGCATTTCAGTTTTTTTTTTGTTTGTTTTTTTTACAGTATACATTGTCTCAGTAAACAAGATGCTGCAAAGAAAATGACCAGAATAAGAACCAGATCCCAGAAATTATGATATTTATGTCTATAAGACAAGTCCTATATGAATCTTATAGGAATGGTTCCAAAATATGATAGAAATTCTAATTAGAATCCTGTACAATTTTCTTTCTGGAATCCTTTAGGATTTTTTATGTCAAGGACGTCACCTGGTAACGTTCCCAGAACGTTCAGAGACGGTCACGATGTGGAGTTCTTTTAAAGGTTGAGGGACGTTATTTGGTGGACCTTCAGGGAACATTCAGGACGTTCTGGGAATGTTTAGGGGACTATTACCATAGGACGTTCTGTTAACTTCCCAGATGTCCTCTTTGTAACGTTCTTGCACGACCATAAAATAACCAAAATAGAACGTCCCCCTAAACTCATATTGGGAATGTTATTAAAAGACCAACAGAGGACCGTGTGGGAACGTTCTGTTAACGTCCCAAATGTCCTCTTTGTAACGTTCTTATGTGACCATAAATTAACCAAAAGAGAAAGTCCCCCTAAAGTCATATAAGGAACCTTGACCTGCAGCACTTTCATTACCAAAAGAGGACGTTTTAGGAACGTCCCGAATGTTCTGTAAAGGTTCTGAATTTTCGTCAAATTTAGAGAAGTTTTAGGGAACGTTGCGCAAAGTCACGAGAACGTCGCCTTCTACGTGGGTATGGACTGTCAATTTGTGTGTGTGTGTGTGTGTAATTTTACACAAACACACACACACACACAAACACATTTAAAAAAGCATTTTAGAAAGTGTCAATGCAGAAAGAAGAACATGATGAACAGTGAGAATGAATCCAGCATGTTCTTCATTTCTCAGTTCTGACTGTTGAGCTTGAGTCTGTTTAAAGTCAAGAGCCCTGTATACAAACTTTAGTAAAGCTTAGAAATAAAGCTTGGCACGAACACAAGCATCTAGTCCACTATTGTTGCTGTTATTGTTGTTGCTGTTTCGTGACGATGTCTGACTAAGGTAGAGATGTGGGGTGATGACATCATCGTTTCACAAAATATACGGATTGGCAGTACACACGAAAACACAAGGGGCCCGGTTTCAAAAAATAGCAGTTTCAGGCTCCCAAAACGCCAGATCTGTCTGAACGAAACACCGATATGATACAAAATTTTTACGTATACATCTAAACGCGTCTCTGTGTGGATAGGCTCTCAGTGTGACTCTCAGTCCTGCAGTATCATGTGACTGAGGAGCAGCTCATGTGTTCAATCATTTACAGCTCAATCAGCTGAACTCACAGCAGCAGAAAGAGGCTGAACACTTCAAATATACTTTACATTGTGATTCATGTGTGAGAGTCAAATATGATCTTACTCCAGTTTCTCCAGTTTACAGTGAGGATCCTGTAGTACATCAGACAGCAGATTCACTGATTTGCCTATTTTATTCCCAGACAGACTCAGTTCTCTCAGGTGTGAGGGGTTTGATCTCAGAGCTGAAGACAGAACAGCACAACCTTCATCTGTGATATCACAATATCTCAACCTGTAGAGAACAATGACACACTCTTCACTCTCTCAGTTCAGATCAGATCAGTTTAGCAGTGAATCCATTATTAAAGAGAAAGTACAAACTTAAAGCACAAATTAATATGTTTGATGAATCATTAGACTGAGATCTAAAATGTCACAAGACATGATCTGAAGTATCATTCAATCAGGAAAAATAATATCTCTTATTTACACTATATTAAATGTTTGTCTCATGCAAAATCTGTATTAATATATGACACTATTCACTACATATGTTTTACTTAGATCTGTACTATATAGTATGTACCCCGCTAGAAATTTTATGTTCCCAGAACGTTCTCAGAACGTCCCCACTGGTGTTAAGGATGTTGCCTAGTAACGTTCCCAGTACATTCTGAGACGGTCACAATGTGGAGTTTCTTTAAGGGTTAGGGGACGTTATTTGGCGGACTTTCACAGAACATTCAGGACGTTCTTTGAACATTTAGGGAACCATATTTTATTTGGAAATGTGATGTTCCCAGAACATTCTCAGAACGTCCCTGCTGCCCTTGTCAAAAAACAGAAACAGAACATTAAACACTAACAGATCTCTCTAGATCTCAGCATCTTCACTTATTACAAACCACTCTGACTTTATTTCTTTCATACAAAACTTCTTGGAGTTGATGTTTTATTGAAAATAATAAAGTTTGAAGTCACTGTTATGGAGGTAAGTGCTTGCTTTAGTTCCTGACCCTTGACATTTTAACGTTTTTCTCCAGTTGTTATAACTGTGTGTTTCTAAAGCACATTTGTTATAACAAAAAATGTGAGGAAAAAAAAAAAACATCTGGTCAGCTGAATTTGGTTGTTTATTGATAATGATTTCATCATCGTACAGTGGCTTTAATCACTGATCTCCAAATATAGCATTCCTTTCATGTTATTGTAGCCCTACTGCATAAAATCCTGTCCTGCTTCAATATTTTGATAGTTTTTAAGTTATTATACTGAAATTATTCAATCAGGATCACATAGACTCACACAGACATCAAGATTCAGCATATGAACCTCAACAATGGTGACAAAATTTTCAGATAAACAGATCAACAACAAAACAAGCTACTAAAGTCACAAAAAGATTTTTTTTATTGTCACCATTGTTGAGGTACATAGAATGATTCATGTTATCTGTGTGAGTCTAAAAAACACTGCTCGAAACTCTCTGTATAATGAAACTTTAAGATCAAAACATTTGACCATCACAAAAAAAAGAAAATTCAAAACTAACAGTTAACACACTTAAAGTTTAGACTCTGGAGAGGATCACTGAATCACCAGCATTAATTAACCAAATTCATCCAATCAGCTTTCTTTTGCAATTTATGCTATAACAAGAATGCTTTGAAAACACAGTTAAAACAGCCAGACAAAATCTAACATTAAAAAGTCAAGAATCAAAAGCCCAACTAAAGCAAACGCTCACCTCCATAATAGTGACTTGAAACTTTATTATTTTCAATAAAACATCAACATCTAAACCTCTGTTAATTCTCATTAAGAAGTTTTGTATGAAAGAAATAAAGTCATACTGGTTTGAAATGAGTTCAGATGCTGAGATCTAGAGCAGTGGTTCTCAAACCTGTCCTGGAGGAGCACCAGCCCAGTCTCTACTAATGAGCTCATGAGTTGAATCAGGTGTGATAGATGTAAATTAAATATTACATAATAAAGGAATATAAATTAGGATATTTTACTTCAATTTTATAGTTTTTGTTCGGCAGCCGCTTTTGCCAGTCATTGATCTTTTTTTTTTTTTAATAATCTTTTTAATGCCGTGCATTTCAGTTTTTTGTTTTTTATAGTGTACATTGTCTCAGTAAACAAGATGCTGCAAAGAAAATGATCAGAATAAGAACCAAATCCTTTGTACACCTTCCCAGAAATTATGATATATATGTCTATAAGACAAGTCCTATATGAATCTTATAGGAATGGTTCCAAAATATGATAGAAATTCTAATTAGAATCCTGTACAATCCTTTAGGATTTTTTATGTCAACGACGTCACCTGGTAACGTTCCCAGTACGTTCAGAGACGGTCACGATGTGGAGTTCTTTTAAGGGTTGGGGGACGTCATTTGGTGGACCTTCAGGGAACATTCAGGACGTTCTGGGAATGTTTAGGGGACTATTACTATAGCACGTTCTGTTAACTTTCCAAATGTCCTCTTTGTAACGTTCTTGCACGACCATAAAATAAAATGCTCTTATGTGACGTAGCGATGTCTGACTAAGGTAGAGATGTGGGGTGATGACATCATCGTTTCACAAAATATACGGATTGGCAGGACACACAAAAACGCAAGGGGCCCGGTTTAAAAAAAATTGCGGTTTCAGGCTCCCAAAACGCCGGATCTGTCTGAACGAAACGCCGATATGATACAAAATTTTTACGTATACATCTAAACGCGTCTCTGTGTGGACGGGCTCTCAGTGTGACTCTCAGTCCTGCAGTATCATGTTACTGAGGAGCAGCTCATGTGTTCAATCATTTACAGCTCAATCAGCTGAACTCACAGCAGCAGAAAGAGGCTGAACACTTCAAATATACTTTACATTGTGATTCATGTGTGAGAGTCAAATATGATCTTACTCCAGTTTCTCCAGTTTACAGTGAGGATCCTCCAGTACATCAGACAGCAGATGTACTGATTGTCCTATTTTATTCCATGACAGACTCAGTTCTCTCAGGTGTGAGGGGTTTGATCTCAGAGCTGAAGCCAGAGCAGCACAACCTTCATCTGTGATACCACAATATCTCAACCTGTAGAGAACAATAACACACTCTTCACTCTCTCAGTTCAGATCAGTTCAGAAGTTCAGAAGTGAATCCATTATTAAAGAGAAAGTACAAACTTAAAGCACAAATTAATGTGTGATGAATCATTGAGATCATGTGTGTGTGTGATTTTACAAAATTGAAAACAATACTTTAGAAAGTGTCAATGCAGAAGATGAACATGATGAACAGAGAGAATGAATCCAGCATGTTCTTCATTTCTCAGTTCTGACTGCTGAACTTGAGTCTGTTTAAAGTCAAGAGACTGAAATGTTGATCATGTGTGAAAGTGTGTATTTCAGTGTGACTCTCAGTCCTGCAGTATCATCCCACATAGCAACGTTGTGTCGGCCCAGATCCGGCCCAGATCTGGCACATGTGGCATGATGATCTGGCCCACATGCTGCAATGAATTACGGTCCTTGTGTGGGCCGCTTCTGTTTGCCAGATCTGAGCCACAAGCAGGCCACAGCAATGCCACATGTCAGCCAAGAGCAAAGAAATGAACCTAAACTGGACCTTATCTGAGCCACAAAATCTGTGTATATTAAGTATAGAGTCATCTCAGCCTTAATAAGCCTGTTAACAAGCAAAACTACTGAAGGAAAGAAGAGAACAGAAAAAGAGACAAGCAGAAACACAAGAACTACAACTGACTTCAGCCACAGCCTTAAATGAAATCAACTGAAGATGAAAGACATTAAACCTCTCAAGATCTCAACAGAGGATGATTAAACAACTCCACAAACAGCAGTACCAGCTTCACTTATTAATAACCAGATTGACTTTATTTATGATAGACATCTACAAAAGTTGGGTTTCATTTGAAGTCACCATAATGGTGATTAGTGGTTCCATTAGTTGGGCTCTTAACTCTTATTATACATTTGTCTTTTCTGGCTGCTGTGACAGTGTGTTTGTTAAACACATGTGCAGTAGCAAAGGAAGCTAAAGCACAATGACACCAAGTGATGATGGTTGATCGTTTTGTGGTCATCATGAAGTGGCTTGATGTCATTTGATTTTAACAATTGTGTTGTGCTATTAATACATTTATGTTATGTTATAAACCTTGACTTTAACAGACATGAGAACAAAAAGGTAGTCTATGATGACACACACAGACATCAACAATCACCGTTTGAACACAACAATGGTGACAATCAAAAGTGCCATGCTGCAATGCATGCTGGGTGTTTTGTACTATGCTGGTACCCAGCATGCATCCCACTTTTGATTGTCACCATTGTTGAGATTCATATGCTGATTCTTGATGTCTCTGTGTGTGATTATTGACTAATCTTTAGTGCCCATGTCTGTTAATCTTCTAATTGCTGCAGGAACTCAGGCTGTAGTAACACATAACGTACATTTATGTATTAACGTAAATGTATTAATAGCACAACACAATTGTAAGATTCAAATGACATCAGGCCATTTCTTGATGACCACAAAACAATCAGACAACCATCATCACTTGACGTCATTTTGCTTCAGCTTCCTTTGCTACTGCAAATGTGTTTAATAAACACACTGTCACAGCAGCCAGAAAAGACAAATGTACAATAAGAGTTAAGAGCCCAACTAATGGAACCACTAATCACCATTATGGTGACTTCAAATGAAACCCAACTTTTGTAGATGTCTAACATAAATAAAGTCAATCTGGTTATTAATAAGTGAAGCTGGTACTGCTGTTTGTGGAGTTGTTTAATCATCCTCTGTTGAGATCTTGAGAGGTTTAATGTCTTTCATCTTCAGTTGATTTCATTTAAGGCTGTGGCTGAAGTCAGTTGTAGTTCTTGTGTTTCTGCTCGTCTCTTTTTCTGTTCTCTTCTTTCCTTCAGTGATTCTGCTTGTTAACAGGCTTATTAAGGCTCAGATGACTCCATATTCAATATACACAGATTTTGTGGCTCAGATAAGGTCCAGTTTAGGTTCATTTCTTTGCTCTTGGCTGACATGTGGGATTGCTGTGGCCTGCTTGTGGCTCAGATCTGGCAAACAGAAGCGGCCCACACAAGGACCGTAATTCATTGCAGCATGTGTGCCAGATCATCATGCCACATGTGCCAGATGTGGGCCGGATCTGGGCCGACACAATGTTGCTATGTGGGATGTGACTGAGGAGCAGCTCATGTGTTCAATCATTTACAGCTCAATCAGCTGAACTCACAGCAGCAGAAAGTGGCTGAACACTTCTGTAAGATAAACAGAACCTCAGATACTTTGATCTCCTGAGATATGGACAGTACAAACACATACAGCCATTTGTCTTCACACCCCACAGCATGAAGTTGCGGGAAAGCTTCTTTCCATCCAGTCCTTCCTTCACATTTGTTTCTTCTCCCCCACTTCCTTCCCTTTACACATTCTTCCCTTCACTCAGTTCACTTAGATTATATAAAGATTATAATGTCCTGTCAATGCAAGTGAATTAACAGTCATGTTTGGTATCATTTAAAATGTCTCAATGCGACTGGTACAATGGTCTTGTCTACATGGAAGTAAACCAAAAGGTAATAAAGTTTTTAAGAGTTTAGAGATACTTTGGTTGCAATCGTGGGTGTGCCCCTTTCCCAGGGTCCTTCATCCAAACTAACTCCTGTTCCACAACAAGGTGCGAACTCCCTAGGTCTGTGACCCGAGTCAATGCAAATTCTGATTGTAAGTTCATGCCCCACATTGGGGAATGTTTTGTCTTGGTCTGAGTATTTAAAGAAATGTTACAGGAGGCTCAGGGCGCGATTCTGTAATCAGATCAGCCCACATTGCTGAGTGCCCAGGCACTCAGCAATGTGCATTTTTCAGGTCAGGTATGCATCTTACTCTATTTCTGAGCATTTGATGTTTTGTATTGATCATCTTTGAATTGATTATGTAATTGGCATGATACATTTACCTGACTAATAAATTGTCACATTTGATTTTATTCTGACTCACTCTGAAATTATTGACTTCAGTAGATTACGATGTATCCATTGTTACCGCAAATCTGCGTCAGGTTAGTAACGGACTAAAGTCCAGTTTTGAGTGGAGCGTAGGGCACACCAACTGTGATTTTAGAGCTCCGGCTAACGCTTGGCATTAGTTCAAGCGTATTTAGACTGTAAAGGCTAAAAAGGAAATTTCCGTTTAGGACAACAAAATGTTGATCGACCAACCTAAATAGGGTGAGCCTTACCTCTGTTTAATGTAATGTTACTCTAGTTAAGTGTACATGAGAAACCATGGCATAACCAAACCAAAGCTACTATCAGAGGAGTAATATTGGTCGGCTTATCTGTAGTAGTGGTTGTGACCTCTGACTAGAGATAGTGTTACTTTAATTCAAGTGTATACAGATCTATGGGGACTAAACAAAATACTTTTAGATAGAGCAAGCATGAAAGCGGCCTTCTAAACAGTATAGTCAATTACCAAGACTGGCTAGTTTGTGATCGTGGGCCCGCATAATAAATGAATGGCCAGTGCGAGGACCCTGTGCGACTCTGAGAACCGAATGAACGAGTACAATAAGAGTAAAGAGTTAAATAGAATATTCAAATGTATAGATAAATTATAAACATAAATATAAATGGTCAATAATCAATTGGCATTCCAACCTAAATTCAAGGTCATAATAAAATGGAGTCAGATAAGAGTTTAATTGGAATTAAACTACTTTGCCACACTGAAAAGACTGACCGCGCAAGAAACCTTCCCCGTCCTATGGGAAACCGCCATTGGGCCGATTGGGCGGGCCTTACACTTCAAATATACTTTGTGATTCATGTGTGAGAGTCAAATATGATCTTACTCCAGTTTCTCCAGTTTACAGTAAGGATTCTGTAGTACATCAGACAGTAGATTCACTGATCTTCCTATTTCATTCCCAGACAGATCCAGTTCTCTCAGGTGTGAGGGGTTTGATCTCAGAGCTGAAGTCAGAGCAGCACAACCTTCATTCGTGACTCCACAATCCCTCAACCTGTAGAAAACAATGACACACTCTTCACTCTCTCAGTTCAGATCAGATCAGTTTAGCAGTGAATACATTATTAAAGAGAAAGTACAAACTTAAAGCGCAAATCAATGTGTGATGAATCATTGAGATCTAAAATGTCACAGAACACAAAACATGATCGTGTGTGTGATTTTACAAACTTAAAACCAATTCTTTAGAAAGTGTCAATGCAGAAAGATGAACATGATGAACAGAGAGAATGAATCCAGCATGTTCTTCATTTCTCAGTTCTGACTGTTGAGCTCGAGTCTGTTTAAAGTCAAGAGACTGAAATGTTGATTGTGTGTGAAAGTGTGTATTTCAGTGTGACTCTCAGTCCTGCAGTATCATGTGACTGAGGAGCAGCTCATGTGTTCAATCATTTACAGCTCAATCAGCTGAACTCACAGCAGCAGAAAGAGGCTGAACACTTCAAATATACTTTACATTGTGATTCATGTGTGAGAGTCAAATATGATCTTACCTCAGTTTCTCCAGTTTACAGTGAGGATCCTCCAGTACAGCAGACAGCAGATTCACTGATTTTCCTATTTTATTCCTAGACAGATCCAGTACTCTCAGGAGTGAGGGGTTTGATCTCAGAGCTGAAGTCAGAGCAGCACAACCTTCATCTGTGAAACTACATTCAATCAAACTGCAGAGAGATGATAATCAAAAAGCATAATAAATAGTTAAACACTATCAAATAGCTATCAAAAAAGCTATCCAACAAATTTCAATTCACACTAATAAAACTGTTAAGATTCAATTAAATTACTATTTATGTATTTATTAACTTAGAAACCAAGGGACTTCAACCGGGGGTCTGCAGCGGTACTGCAGGGGGTCCGACAATTAATGTTTGATCACAAATAATTTTTTTGTTCAAAACTTAAACAAATTAAAACATGGGTAAAAAAAATTAAGTCAAACATATATAAGCACCCTCAGTTGATACTGTAATAATATCATATTGGCAAAACAGATTTGGCAATCGCTCCAGTGCACTTATGTGTTTGCGCTCGGGAGAACGTCAAATGTTTCTGTTTACAGCATGCTTTTGCAGCGGTGAGAAATGTAGCCAATCACAGACATGTTTGTTGATCTCTTGAACACAATGGCCAATCAGAGGTGTTTCATTTATTCAGAATCCACTCACTGATCTACATCTGCACTTAACTAGACAACCCGCACTAATTTCAGATACTCAGTGATTTGATTCTCAATCATTCATCTCACGGTGGAATTAAAATGTGAACTTTTAGTCAACTTTAAGCCAAAGATCAAGTAAATGTGTAATCGTCCATTTGACTAGTAATATTAAAATGTATGACTCTGATATGTTAATCATACATCAAATTTTTTTAGGAGATTTGAGCTTCTTGATAAATGGGCTGTTTCTCCAGTTGTTGGGTCTTACTTTCTTTTATGAACTTTTATTTTAACAGTGAATTGATACTTACTGAACTGATCTGGATTCTTTAATCACAGGCAGCAGCTTCTGAAAAACTTTCAGTTTTCCAGCTTTATTGTTTCCTCCAACAAATTTATTAATATCAAACTCATCCAGCTTCTTCTCTGATGTCAACAACACAAAAACTACAGCTGACCACTGAGATGAAGAGAGTTTGGTTTCCTTTATTGTTCCAGATTTCAGATACTGTTGTATTTCCTCCACTAGTGAATGATCACCCAGTTCATTCAGACAGTGGAACAGATTGATGGATTTCTCTGGAGAGTCAATGTTCCTGATCTTCTTCTTGATGTACTCAACTGTTTCCTGATTGCTGTCAAATCTGCTTCTTGTCTGTTTCATTAGTCCTTCAAGGAGAATCTGATGAGACTTCACTGACAGACCCAGAAGAAACTGCAGGAAAAGGTCCAGATGTCCATTTTTACTCTGTAGAGCCTCATCCACAGCTATCTGATGCAGCTCAGATAATGAAACATGTTCTGATGAATTGAGTTGAAACCAGTCCTTAACGTTAGACCGCAAACTCTGTTTGGTGATCTGGTCAAACACATTTCTGTTGTTGTTTGTACAGGAGAGGTGCACATATAGAGCCGATAGATGTTCCTGAATGCTCAGATGAACAAAGCAGAAGACTTTCCCCTGATACCAGCCAAACTCCTCTCTGAAGATCTGAGTGCACAATCCTGAGTACACTGATGCTTCTGTCACATCAATGCCACACTCTCTCAGGTCTTCCTCATAGAAGATCACATTGCCTTTCACAAGCTGCTGAAAAGCCACTTTCCCCAGTTTGAGGATCATGTCTTCATCTGTCACGTTCTTCTCATAGTCCTTCTCATGTTTGATGTTGGTCTGAAGGATCAGGAAGTGTGTGTACATTTGAGTGAGAGTCTTGGGAATCTCTCCACTTTCTGCTTCACTCAACATCTTCTCTAGAACAGCGGCTGAGATCCAGCAGAACACTGGGATGTGGCACATGATGTCGAGGCTCCTTGATGACTTCAGGTGTGAGATGATTGTATTGGCCAGACTCTGATCACTGATTCTCTTCCTGAAGTATTCCTCCTTCTGTGGCTCATTGAAGCCTCGTACCTCTGTCACTCGATGGACACACTCAGAGGGGACGAGATCAGCTGCTGCTGGTCTGGAGGTGATCCAGATGAGAGCAGAGGGAAGCAGATTCCCTGTAATGAGGTTCGTCAGCAGCACGTCCACTGAGGCTGATTCACTTACATCACACAACCTCACATCGCTCTGAAAATCCAGAGACAGACGACACTCGTCCAGACCATCAAAGATGAACAACACTTTATATTTGTCACTGAATATTTCCATTTCTTTTGTTTCAGGGAAAAAGACATGAAGAAGATCTGAAAGACTGAGTGTTTTGTTCTTCATCAAATTGAGCTCTCTGAAAGGAAGTGGAAATATGAGCTGGACGTCCTGATTCTCTTTCTCTTCAGCCCAGTCCAGGATGAACTTCTGCACAGAGACTGTTTTTCCAATGCCAGCGACTCCCTTTGTCAGCACAGTTCTGATGGGTTTGTCTTGTCCAGGTAAAGGTCTAAAGATGTCATTGCATTGGATCGGTGTGTCCTCTGTTGCTGCTCTCCTGGATTGTGTCTCAATCTGTCTCACCTCATGCTCATTACTGATCTCTCCACTCTCACTCTCTGTGATGTAGAGCTCTGTGTAGATCTCATTCAGGAGTGTTGGGTTTTCCTGCTGTGCTGCTCCCTCATACAGACACTCAAACTTCTTCATCAGATTTGATCTAAACGTGTTGAGGACTTCATGCCTGTAAAAATTAGAATACCACATTATCACATGGGTTAAAAAGGTAAATGTATAGAGCAATATTTCTTGTTTTCTGTATTATGAGACACTAAGCAAATAACTGGTTTTATGAAATGTGTCAGTTACTAATAATGTAACTGAGAAATGAGTGATGAAGCACTGCAACAAAATAATTTAAAAAACAATACAATTTACCTGACACCAGGATACCTGCTTTCATCAAAGTCCTGTAGCTGTTTCATAGACTGGTCATTCTTCTTACAGATGAGTTTTGTTACGGCTGATCTGGGTGGCAGGACTGACCTTAAACATCATGAGAATCAGGAATCAGACACTCTGATATTACCTTATCATTTTGCCAACAGTTGTTAATGAACTTATTAACAATGCACTTGCTAAAGGTCACAACTGTAAAGGTAAAGGCTAAAGGTAAAACTGTGACAAACAAACAAACAATATTTTACTTAGTGGTCAATATCTGCTTGCTATCATTTTGATGGCCACACTGTTTGTTGTTTATAAATGTTATACCTGAACTCTAGCGGCAGATCCATAGACCCGTCACTCCTCATAGACACACAGCTGGGCTCTGGTTCTGATCTCTTCTGATGAACTGAACTATAACAGAGAGATTAAAGTGAACCCTTTGAATTACTGTATTCATATTCATTTATCGTTAAAAACACTTATGATATTTACATTTACACCATGTTGATACAAAACCTCTACCGAACTAAGCAATTTCATGTGTCTCTGCCTAATTCTAATATGAATACCATAATAACTTGAATACCATGTAGGCTATATACAGTAAAACATCATAATGTAAATATGACACACATCTGAGCTCTGGTTCTGATCTCTTCTGCTGAAATGTAACTGTAACATAACAAATTTAATCCTTTATGAAGATAATCATTTTATTATAAGGTCCTAAAAAGAATTCTTCATTAAGGAGCCCTTTATGAAGAGCCTTTATGGTCTTGTGTTTAATAAAATTCTCGCTTTTAACTTAGCACACACACACACACAGACACACACACACTGTTTCTCTGGAGACTGTCATCTCAAAGTACCTGCATCCTGGAGAAAAATCTTCATCTCTGGATGATTGTGTGTCATCCATGATGAATCTGAACAGTTGAAACAGAATCTGATCTCCAACACTGACTCTGAATGGAAATAACAAACAAACAATAATTCAGCTAAATGGATCCGCAGAGTCTGAGAACAGGACCATGAGACGTGACGTTCACTCAAATAGCCTACACAATGTTAGTCGTATATTATTAACACAAAGGGAAAAAACCAACAGACAACACGAAACACCAATGAAACCACGTTAATTTCAGTTAAAATGAAAAATATCAAATACATTTCAAAGAATTATTTACGTCCTTCAGAGAAAATATTAATACGGACGTTACCTGTAAAGCGTCTCGAGACCTGAACACTCACCTTGATCAGCATTTACCTAATTACATACAGATTAAAAAACCTCCTCCACCTTTTCTTTTAAGAAGCTACACTTGCTGTTTAAATGGCAAAACCTCAGCTCTGAACATTTACTTTTTATTTGTGAAACACTCGGATCTCACATTGTATTAATGATTACAGGCATTCGCTACAGTATAGCAGGGCGCTCTTCAAGTGCAGTAAAGTTATTTTTAGGTCCAAAGTTCGCTTATGGCGCGTGAGGGACCGTCTGAAAACGCCACACACAGTACAAAAACAATAGCGATGGCCATTCATTCATTCAAATGACTAAGTTTTAACATATAAAAAAACTGCAAGAGGCCTTTACCTGTATTCAAGCATCAAAAGCTCATGTAGATGATATGGTGATACAAAGGCCATATCACTATAATCAAATATAATATGGGTTATTAAGTGCTTCTCCATGGAAATATTCTTAGCAAGCTATTAAAAGAGACAATATTGTCTCTTCATTTTAATTGGAAAGCAAAGCATAACATTCAGTCATGTTGTTCAATATAATTAGAGTGTAATAAAATGAAGGTAGGCCAAATATTTAATGATCTTTAAGTATTTTGGAGATCACAGATTTCTGTGCAATCCAATTACATTTTGTGAGGCATAATGAATTTCTATGCATTTTTATATATATTTTTTATGACGTTTGGACTTATACAGTAGTTGTGTCCAAACGTCATAAAAAGTATATAAAAATGCATAGAATTCATTATAATGAGCCACACCTGCTCATGTTCTGCTTTGAGTGAACCCTTGGTATTTCTAAGTGACTTGATCCTGATCAAGGAGGACTGGTGTGATATGTTCATATTTTCTGGTTCTGCTCATAATCCTGGCAGCAGCGTTCTGTATGAGCTGGAGCTGTCTATGATCTTATTGGGAAGGCCAGTGATGAGTCTATTACAATAGTCCACCCTGCTGGTGATGAAAGCATTTCTCTAGGTCTTGACTGGAAACAAAGTATCTAATCCTTACAACATTTTTGAGATGATAGTATTCTGATTTAGTTATTGCTTTTACATGACTACTGAAACTCAGGTCCGACTCCAGAATCATACCAAGATTCCTGACTTGATTTTTTGTTTTTAGATCCCTAGCCTCAAGGTATGCGTTTACCTTGAGAACTTCATCTTTTTTTCCAAATGCATTGATTTCAGTTTTGTCTTTGTTTAACTGAAGAAGGTTTTGGCACATCCAATTCTTAATTTCATTAATGCATTGGCACAGGGAATCAATGGGGCTGTAGTAAGGTTATAAATCTGGGTGTCACCTGCATAGCTGTGATATGCAGTTTGGTTCTTTCTTATTATTTGGCTCAGTGGGAGCATAGGAGTGGCGCAAGAATTGAGCCTTGTGGGACTCCGCATGCCATGGATGTCCACTCAGACTTATGGTCACCTTTACTCGCATAATAACCTCTCCCTATGTATGGCCTGAACCATTTTAGGACCATCCCAGAAATCCAGACCCAGTTTTCCAGCCTGTCAAGAAGTATGTTGTGATCAACAATGTCAAATGCAGCACTGATATATTGCCTGTATCAGTATTTAAGCGAATATCATTCATTTCCCTAACAAAAAATAAGTTCAAGTGTGCTATTAGTATACTTCTTTAAAACTAAAAAATAATAAAGTATACTTTCAGTCTACTTTTTATGTAGGCTACTCAAAATTGCACTTAAGTATACTTAACTTATACTGTCAGAAATGTCTAAGTATATTTGGCCTATACTTGTACTCAATCCTTTGATTGAAATATACTTAAAAGTATAATTAAGTATTCTAAATATAGGCCTACATGGCTTGAAGTTGTGTTTACTCTTTTGACTGAGTAACCTATAAAATACTTTTTTCACATAGTTTTACATACTGCCTTATAAATTTACATTGTTTGAAAATATTGATTTATAAAGAAAACAGATATGTTCGTAATTCTGAGTATCTGAATTTTTGTGTAGGCTAGTCCAGTGGTAGTGTACATAGGAATTTACTTCACTCTTTCCCCGCCACTGACTGAATTTTCCGGCTACCCATGTTTTCACTGTTATGCGGTAGGGGGCGCTATTATGCATCTTCCAGTACAGAATCTCCAGATCAGAACACAGGTGAAGGAGAAGAAACAATTGATGGGAGATTGCTTACCAAATGTAAAACAACATGATCATCAAACATTAAACAGCATATAAATCAAAAAAGCATATAAATAATAATAATAAAAAAAATAAAAAAATTAAAAAAAAAATCAACGTTACTGAATGAAATGTCGAATCCATGAAGAGGAAATGACTGTGAAGATTTGGGCGTGTTGATGGACTCGATCTACTCCATCTGTTTTGATCATCGTTCTGCTTCTGATCTGGACGTAGTCTTTTAAAAAAAATGTGATTTTCTCAGCCTTTTGTTTAAAATGTTGCTTTTTTTATGAAACTTACCCACATTCAAGTGTTGATAAAAAAAGATGCATGAAGCTAGAATAAAATGTTTTTAAAATGGAAAGAGTTAAAGTACAGTTAAAGGTATATTTCAAGTATAAAAAAATTAATACCTAAACAGGAACATAGTAGTATACTTAACGTGCAAAATAATATATAAATAGTGAACTGTAAGTATGATGTTATGTTCAATTAAGGAAAACTTACAAGTATGCAGTATAATATAATATAAACTAGTAGTTTACTGAGAGTACACTTCAAAGTGTACTTTCATAATCTAAAAAAATTTACTACCAGTATCAAAATAGTAAACTACTAGTATACTTATAAGTTCACTCGTAGTACCGATGCAGTACAAATGAGAAACGTAGTTATGAACTAGTTGTGCACTTAAAGTTCACTACTGTTACACTTATAGTACACTTAAATGTATACTTTTATAAACTAAAAATGTGGGCCAATTTGGTCCCAAGTAGTATTGAAATAGTACACTTACAAGTTTACTACTAGTACATTGATATTAGTATACTTCATAAAGTATACTTAAAAATATACTTTAACATTACTTAAAGGGATAGTTCACCCAAAAATAAAACTTCTGTCATCATTTACTCACCCTCAAGTTGTTCCAAACCTGTATGATTTTTTCTTCTTCTGCTGAACACAAAAGAAGATATTTTGAAGAATATGGGTAACCAAACAGTTGATGGCACCCATTGACTTCCATAGTAGGGAAAAAAAAAATACTATGGAAGTGAATGGGGTCCATCAACTGTTTGCTTACAGACATCCTTCAAAATATCTTCCTTTGTGTTCAGCAGAAGAAAGAAATTCACACAACTTGAGAACAACTTTGGAACAACTTGAGGGTGAGTAAATGATGACAGAATTTTCATTTATGGGTGAACTATCCCTTTAAGTATACTTCTTTTTCATAAGGGTTATTATCTTTATGAGCACTGTCAAAGTATCCATTCGATCTTAGAGGGGAGGCATTTACCACTTCTAGGAGATCTGCTTCTAAACAGTTACTTTTGACACACTTTTGAAAAAAGATGTGGAAATTGTGTCAAGGGCGCAGGTTGAAGTTTTAAGGTGCTGTACTGTTTCTTCCAAAATGTTGCCATCAATTGCTTCAAAATCAGACATAGTAACTACTTTCTGAGATTGTGCTCTGATCTGTCTGACCCCAGCGCAACTCAAGGATGTGCTGATCGCCTTTCTGATATTATTGCTTTTCTCAGAGAAGAAGGAAGCAAACTCACTGCATTTGCTGTCTGAGAGCATTTCACTGGGAATCTGACTTGGGGGGTTTGTTAGTCTCTCTACATTAGCAAAAAGAGTGTGGGTGTTGTTTAAGTTGCTGTTTATAATATTTGAGAAGAAGATCTGTCTAGCTTTGCCTAGTTCCACACTGAAAGCACGAACTCTGTCTTTATAGATGATATAGTAGATTTCCAGTTTTGTCTTCCACCACATGCGCTCACAATCCGTTAGTCTTTCTCAGTAAGATGTACAATCACAATCAACGCTTGATGAGATGGGCACTAATGGTGCAACCGTATAACCTGGAGATCCGTCATAAGAAGGGACCTGAGAATGTGGTGGCCAACGCTTTGTCACGGGGTTAAACTTATCTTTTGTATTCAGAACCAGTTTTTTTCCCCTTATTTCTCCAAAAGGAGATAAGGGGAAAAGGAGAAATCTGTTTCTGTTTTTAGGGGGGGAAGTGTTACGGCCCAAGCCTTTGTATTTATTATTATTATTATCATTATTTAGCTTGGTGTATATTTTTCTCTTTGTATTGATTTGGTCCATTCTTTTCTCCCGAGGGTAAGCTCCGCCCCTGTACACCTGCGGCCTATTCATTCATGACGCTCCGGGTTGGACATAAGAGGGGAGAGCGTTGAGACGCGGGGTGCTGCTGGTGTGTGTCGATCTTGTGTTGCTTTCATCGGACTCCAGTCGCCTGGCCGCCACAGTAGCTGTCTTTAGCTCAATGTGAGCGTGGCACACACTTGAAGGGAAGCTCTTGCTGTCTAGCATATGCTGACGATCGGCTGTGCGTCCTGATGTCCAGCCGTCGCTGATAAGCTGTGCTTTTGTTTTCTCTGTATTTCTTTTCATGTCTTGTTGATCTGTTTGTTTGTTTATTTTGGATTAATTGTATTTGTGTCAGTGAGTTGATTCTTCTTTACTTAACTAGTTGCCTGCGACACGTGAGTGCAGCGGTATTAATAAACAGTTAAATTGTCTTTTTGTCTCGCGTGTCCTTTTTATGTTACTTGCCCCTTCCCTAACGAGCACTTTAAGTGGGGTTCGTAACAATGCACTGGAAACAAGTAAACGTGCTTTGTGTTGAAAACATTTCTCCAATACAATTTCAAGTCATCTGCTTGGGATTTTCTATTAATAAAAGCAGGATTACATAAAGGTAAAGTTGATTTATTGGACAGATGGCATGGTTTAATCAATTTATATTTAATTATCAATATTTAATTGTGTATTTTCTGTACATCCTTTAGGTGTAGCATGAATAGAGACACATCCACCATGCTGGCACTGACCCAGACATACTAACAAAAATCACAGAAATAATTTACTTGGATATCATAAAAGCACAATCTAAACACAAGAAATTGTTTCTTGGAACTGTTAGCAGGACGGCTTTTTTCAAGTGATATTCTGTTACTCAAGCCTTAAGGAGCATACAGGTGTTGTACAAGCAAGTCCAGTTAAACAAAAAATGTTTTATATTATAATATTATAATATAAAAAAGTAAATATTTTGTGTCAGATAACTACTAGTTAGCAATAGTTCAAGCTAGCATGCTTCGTTTATTTTTAGTGTAATATATGGGATAAGCAAGACAAGAAGTTTAGATAATTGCAGTTATCTGAAAATTTTGTAGTTATATTTAAAAAACTCGTAAAATGGACCTTTTTGTGTCTAAATAAACTCACTGGCCACTTTATTAGGTACACCTTGCTAGTACAAGGAGTACCATTCCTCAGAGATTTTGCACCATATTGACATGATCATCACTCAGTGGCTGCAGGTTTGTCGGCTGCACATCCATGATGCAATTCTCCCGTTCCACCACATCCCAAAGCTGCTCTACTGGATTGAGATATGGTGACTGTGGAGGTCATTTGAGTATTGTGAACTCATTTTCAAGAAACCAGTTTGAGATTTGAGCTTGAACTGGCACGTTATCCTGCTGGAAGTAGCCATCAGAAGACGGTTACACTGTGTTCATAAAGGAATGGACATGGTCTGCAACAATACTCAGGTAGGCTGTGGCATTTAAATGATGCTCAATTGGTACTAAGAGACCAAAAGTGTTCCAAGAAAATATCCTCCACACCATTACACCACCAGCAACCTGAACTGTTGATACTGTAGGGATCGAGGACGAACCAGACAAATGAATCTTTCAGATGATTCTTTCAAAACATAATTCCAGAGGCCCATATCAACATTGCAGGACCCAAGTTCAGAGAATCTAATTATCAGTTCCAGTCCATCTACAAAACAAACCCCCTGCTAGGTACTTTTATGGCACACATGCTTCCTGACTGAGGAGAAAGGTGGCAAACTTTAAGCCACTTTATGCCATTTGTAGAAACCAAATGGTCGAAAAAACAACACAATTTAAGCCACAAAAGATAAAGAGTCTTTGATCTCCAGATCAAAAGAGACAGAGAGACAATGCAGGCCTGCTTCTCTGAGTGACCTATGAGTGACACTGTTGAAACTTTACAGAAAAACCCACAGAGACTGTTTCTACAACTAAAACTGCATCGAATTGTTCCAAGACAATTTGAAATGGACTCATCACACATCTTGCAACTGCATAACGCTATATCATGTCTACACCTTATACATGTGACCATGTATGCTTAGAAACACTCACAATTCATGTAATTGTATAACTTTTGAACGGTTGATTGAAAGTATGTCTTGTCTGGTATGAATGCAAATCTCTATTTTCAATTTAGATCATGGCTTGAATGAAATCTGTGTAAAATGTACTGTATGAAACTGTACTCTCTGCCGAGACCGGCAATTCAAGAGGCCCTGAGATAACACCTAGTTTATGATCGGGGAGAAGAAAAAGCCACCTTTGAAACAAGACGATACCTGATTGGCCAGAACTCCTCAAAGAGGTTGGACCAAACACCTAGGTTAAATAGTCACATCACTAAGACAATAGAGACAAAAGACAAAGACCAAGAAACTAAGACTTGAAGTAAGAACAAAGAAGAAGACAACAGAACAATATGGCTTAGAAAAGAACAGACTATGAAGGACAGACAAGCAGTTTATTCAAGCAATCCAATTTCTTACTTTCCTTTTCTTTTACTTTAACTTTCTTTTCCGTTGAGAGTCTCGTGTTCTAAGTTAAGTTTTGCCGCAAAGTTTAACCAACGACTTTTGCCGCCTCAACTTTAAACTCCAGCCACGACAAGAGACTTCATTCATTTGCCAGCACGCCCGAACGTGATTGGTTTTTACCTGACATCAATCTGGACCTGAAAAGATCCTGCAACAAATCATCGACTCGGAAATCCCTTTACTCCAAGCCAAGGACGCCGACAAGGGAATCCGCATTCAAAGACAAACAACAAGCAAGTACCCCCAGATTATAAAGCTGAACTGGAGCATTAAATTAATGATTCATGGTTTGTTCAGGTCAGGTCTTATGAAGTGCATATTGCATCGGCATCATGCTCATCATTTCACTCTCTCTTAAAACTCTTTCTTTTTCACTTCCTTTCTTTCTGCAACTTGTACGTGTATGAATGTGTGTGCTTGTTTGTGTTAGATATTAGTTTATGTTTTAGAATAATCAATAAAGGCTCCTGTAGATTTTTAAAAGAAGAGTCTTGTGTTATGTGCTTGTAAATTTACTGTCTTAAACTGTCGATCTAAATGTTACCTTGCTACTAAATAGTGTTTTCACTATAGTTGGATATTCATATCCGCTACAAGAGCTTATTACGGCCCGAGCAAATGAACGCTGGACGATTCAGTTGCTCGGTCGTAAACTAAGTGACTCTTTATAATTCCCTATAAATTAATTAGTAATTTCATTTGAGCTGATTTTTCCTACAATACAATGCAGGATGGATCATGCTTTCATGTTATTTACGCCAAATTCTGATGCTACCATCTGAATGTCGGCAGACCAGGCAGTGTTTTTCCAATCTTCTATTGTCCAGTTTTGGTGAACCCGTGTGAATTGTAGCCTCAGTTTTGCTGTTTGCAGGAGTGGCACCGATGTGTCTTCTGCTGTTGTAGCCCATCTGTTTCAAGGTTCGAAGTGTTTCAGAGATGCTCTTCTGCAGACCTTGGTTGTAATGAGTGCTTATTTGAGTTACTGTTATCTTTCTATTGGCTGGAACCAGTCTGGCCATTCTCCTCTGAAATCTGGCGTCAACAAGGCATTTTCACCCACAAAACTCAGTGGATATTTTCTCTTTTTCGGACCATTCTCTGTAAACCCTAGAGATGGCTGTGCATGAAAATCCCAGTAGATCAGCAGTTTCTGAAACTCAGACCAGCCCGTCTGGCACCAACAACGCCACGTTCAAAGTCACTTAAATCATTAGGTATTTAGATACAAATATCTGATTAGATATTTGTGTTAACGAGCAGTTGAAAAGTTGCACCTAACAAAGTGGCCGATGAGTATATATATGTACTCATATAGTATGTGTATATATATATAAAGCAGAGACATTTTAGCGTGGTCACTGACACTGAGCAGAGTTTTGGTGCTGTAGTGGACATTCACCATAAGAGAAACTCAGAAACAATCCGAAGCATGGTTGTCAATCCTGATGTTGTCAATTAAAGTGATTTTTTTCTAAAGTCAGTACTGTACTGTACTTTCATGACAGCACAGATGACGACTGAGATGTATCATGTCTGCAAAACTCTTTCCACACTGATGGCTCTCATGAGGTTTCTCTCTAGTGTGAAAGTGTACATAGTTTTTGTGTGAAAATCTTTCTCCTGCACATGTGCCAGTTTGTAGATTTGTTAACAAGTACAGTATTAACTTTAGAAAAAATATCACTTTAATTCTACTAAAGCTGATCTGAGTTTTAACCTTCCATCAAAATGAGTGAGTTTATTGAACCCAGAACAAAAGGATGGACGGATGAAATAAATAATTAATTGCTCACCTCGCAGTTTAAGGAGCAGAATGGAGTGAGATCCAGATCTGAGGGAACTGTGCATGTCTGTTCACCTTACAAACACTGTATCCAACCTAGAATCAAACTAATGACAAAATAGAGGGTCTAAATACAGATTTCTTTATCAAAATTTGGAGGTCTGGGACAGGAGGAACAAGGTCACAAACATTTTTTTTTTCTCATACTCTGATGAAAATGTGCAACAAGTAGAAAGTTACAGATTAAATATTATTATAGAATTAATGTTGTCATAATAAGTTGTATATTAAACAGTTTTTATGTTTGAGCTTTAACTGGCCATAATATTCAGAAATATGCCTTAATTATTCCATTATATCAGTTGTTATTTTGGTAATCTGAAAATTACTTGTACCTTTAATCTACTATAAAACTGTTTCAGTTCATTTGCAGAAATTATACAATTAGAAGGAAAACTTTTTATTTTATTTACTGAAAATTACTTGTACCTTTAATCTACTATATCTACTATATCTATATCTCTAAAACCCCTCGTCAACTACCCGCCGGTTTACTCCAACCCCTGCCTACTCCTCAATATCCATGGTCCCATATCGCTATCGATTTAATTACTGACCTTCCTAACTCCCAGGGCAACACTACCATCCTAACAGTCATTGACCATTTCTCAAAAGCCTGTCGACTCATTCTTTTGCCTAAACTCCCCACTGCATTCGAAACAGCCGAGGTATTATGTAATTACGTCTTTCACTTCTATGGATTACCTGAAGACATTGTGTCAGACAGAGGTCCTCAGTTTACCTCTAGAGTATGGTCGGCATTCTTCCAACAGCTTAATGTAAACATCAGTCTCACTTCTGGTTACCACCCGCAATCCAACGGCCAAACTGAATGAATAAATCAAGAACTCGCACATTTTCTCAGATCCTACTGCCAACATAACCAGTCTGATTGGAGTAAATATTTAATGTGGGCAGAATACGCTCAGAACTCTCTTTAGAAACCTGCCACTGGTCTGACTCCCTTCAAATGCATTTTGGGCTACCAACCACCCTTGTTTCCCTGGTCTGGCGAACCATCCGACCTTCCCTCTGTCACTTAGTGGCTTCAGCGCAGCGAAGAGATCTGGAACAGAGCACACACCCATCTACTATGCACAGTGCACAGACAAGAACATCAGGCCAATCGTCACCGCCATGCAAGTCCAGAGTATGCTCTGGGGCAGTGGGTTTGGCTATCCACAAGGGACCTCCGCCTCAGACTTCTGTGCAGAAAACTCAGTCCTTGGTATGAGGGTCATTTCAAAATTCTTAGACAGATTACTCCAGTTTCATTTCACTTAGATTTACCTACTATCGTATTTCTCCCACTTTTCATGTTTCACTTCTAAAACCCGCTGCTGGTCCGAGAGAACAGTCGGAGAGTGGAGCCGAAGTTCAGACCCCACCGCCCATTCTGGTCGATGGTGAGGATCGATGGTGAGGAGGCGTACCAAGTTCATGAGTTGCTCAACTCCAGACGCTGTGGCGGTACTCTGCAGTATCTGGTGGACTGGGAGGAGTACGGTCCGGAGGAACGATCCTGGGTCAACGCGGATGATATCCTCGACCCCAAACTCACTAAAGAGTTTCACAGGACGCATCCGGAAAAACCGGCTCCTCGACCCCGTGGAAGAGATCTGGAACAGAGATCTGTTACAGGTGAGGCTCCCTCTCCGCTTCCTCCGGATCATCAGAGGGAGCTCTCACCAGAATATTGACTGTTGCTATTTCGGACTCCATTTCCCATAGGCCTTCATACCTGGGACTGATTGCACACACACCTGCAGTTCATCACTCACACAATATTTAAGCAAGCCACAAACACACCACCTTTGCGAAGTCTTGCTACGGTGGTCATTTCTGAGCGTTTCTATTGTGGATGGTTATTCTGTGTTTGATCTTGGACTGTTTCCTGTTGTTTGATTCTCTGCTGCCTGTAGGTCAGGGCTGGCAGCTTACAATCACAATCCAATAAACAGGCAATAGTTGGGCTTTCATCACATAAAAAATGGATAAATAATATTTTGCAGAAATAAATCTATTATCTATTGCTTGTTTTTTCACTTTGCTTTAATCATTTGCTGCATATTTTGAGTGTTACACCATCTACATTGAACTCAGTATCTAACAAATTTGAAACGGTTCAAAGTTGCTATTTTCATCTCTCATTTTCATGAGCCATTACTATAAAACAAGAAACTGGTGTGAAGTCACACACTCATGTCAGTGTAATCGCTGTGTGTCTCTGTAGCTCCTTATTCACCATCAGCTGATCCTGACATCTAAATACTGAGAGTCATACAATAAAACACACAGTCACATATGAATATGAGACATTACTGCTGTCACATCACATCAGGAGATCATTTCAGAAAAAACACAGCCAGAGATATTAGTATATTCATATTACAGATATGAATGAAAAACTGCTAATAGATTAATAACAGTAAATTATAAACAACTCTCTTAATCGCTTACACACAGAGACACTGTAAGAGATGAAAATATTCATATATTCATAGATCATTTTCACATCACAGAATTAAATTCTTATTAAAACAGTTTACAGAGACTAAAGTTGAGCTGAATTATCTTATATTCTCCAGTTACACACATGTGAGGTCTGTTACTGAACTTTTCAATTTAAAAGCTTTAAATAAAAAGTATCCTCCCAATATTTTAGTTCCTTCAGTTTATAATGTGGATCATCCTTCAGATCAGAGAGCAACTTCACTTCTGATTGTCCTAGATTATTCCCAGACAGATCCAGTTCTCTCAGGTGTGAGGGGTTTGATCTCAGAGCTGAAGCCAGAGCAGCACAACCTTCATCTGTGACTCCACAATATCTCAACCTGTAGAGAACAATGACACAGTTTGAATTGTAGTTCAAGTGTCTGTAGTTTGTGATTCACTCTGGTCTCAGATCAGGAGAGGAGATATAATGACAAGCACTGCCACATACTGCTGCTGACAGAATGAGATTCATGCATGATGATGCTCAATGTGCTGTTTCAAACTGTCATGTGCTTCAGGACTGAACAAACACACACAGCTGAATGTGAGATATTGTTTCATAGTGATATAAGGACGGTTCTGACTGGAGAAACAGTCACTTGCTCCAGTAAAACACTCCTACTGGAGGACATTTGCTTCACAGGATCCATGTGTTCCCCATTACATATCATTTATTAACTCTTGTAATCAAACTCATAATTGTGTCATGTTTTGGTCTCATCTGGCAGCTTATAAACTGAATTGAAATGTGTTGAACTCAGTAGAGATATTCAGTGTCCTAATGTACAAAGTAAGAACTATTGCCTTCACATGCAGTGAGATCATGTTCCTCCAGATCATCACCCATTTACCTCCAGGTAACAGCTGTACACTGTATTTCACAGTTAAATTCATGCTGTGCTTTATGACATCTATGAGAACACAATGAGCTCAGATGATTTCAGAACAAGAAGAAAATAAGATGGAAATTAAAAGATAGGAGCAGGTGAATGAGTATTAATCATCATTTGTGCTGAGATTTAGTGTGTTTACTGAGCATTTATTTTACAGGTTTAATTTAGTTTTAGAATTTACATTAAAGGTCACATCTTACTGAGGAGAGAGACGTGTGAATATTAGAGAGACGATCTTACCACAGTTTCTCCAGTTTACAGTGAGGATTCGCCAGTACACCAGACAGCAGATTCACTGATTTTCCTAGTTTATTCCTAGACAGATCCAGTTCTCTCAGGTGTGAGGGGTTTGATCTCAGAGCTGAAGTCAGAGCAGCACAACCTTCATCTGTGATATCACAATCATTCAACCTGTAGAAAACAATGACACACTCTTCACTCTCTCAGTTCAGATCAGATCAGTTTAGCAGTGAATCCATTATTAAAGAGAAAGTACAAACTTAAAGCACAAATTGTTTTATGGATCGAGATCTAAAATGTCACAAAACATGATCGTGTGTGTGTGTGTGTGTGTGTGATTTTACAAAATTAAAAACAATACTTTAGAAAGTGTCAATGCAGAGAGATGAACATGAACAGTGAAAATGAATCCAGCATGTTCTTCATTTCTCAGTTCTGACTGTTTTGAGCTCGAGTCTGTTTAAAGTCAAGAGACTGAAATGTTGATTGTGTGAAAGTGTGTATTTCAGTGTGACTCTCAGTCCTGCAGTATCATGTGACTGAGGAGCAGCTCATGTGTTCAATCATTTACAGCTCAATCAGCTGAACTCACAGCAGCAGAAAGAGGCTGAACACTTCAAATATACTTTACATTGTGATTCATGTGTGAGAGTCAAATATGATCTTACCTCAGTTTCTCCAGTTTACAGTGAGGATCCTGTAGTACATCAGACAGCAGATTCACTGATCGTCCTAGTTTATTCCTAGTCAGATTCAGTACTCTCAGGTGTGAGGGGTTTGATCTCAGAGCTGAAGTCAGAGCAGCACAACCTTCATCTGTAAAACCACAATCAATCAACCTGTAGAGAACAATGACACACTCTTCACTCTCTCAGTTCAGAACAGATCAGTTTAGCAGTGAATCCATTACTAAAGAGAAAATACAAACTTAAAGCACAAATGAATATGTTTGATGGATTGTTAGACTGAGATCTAAAATGTCACAAAACATGATCATAAAACATCTAAAGTATCATTCAATCAGGAAAAATAATATCTTATTTGCGCTATATTAAATGTCTTATGCAAAATTTTAATAATTATCACTATTCACTACATAGGTTAGTTTTACTATGTAACTTAGATCTGTGTGTGTGTACAGTGGCATGCAAAAGTATGGGAACCACTTGCAGAATCTGTGAAAATTTGAATAATTTTAACAAAATAAGAGAGATCATACAAAATGCATGTTATTTTTTATTTAGTACTGTCCGGTGGCCTGTTGCATGAAGCTAGTTGAACAAACTCTGAGTTTCAGAGTAGGTTTAGAGTTTACAAATCCAGATAAATCCAAACTGGTTTAGATCAGGATCAGATGTTGCACAACGCTCGGTATAAACTGTCTCTGTCAACTCAGGTTTAATCCAGAGTTTGCGATTAACTCTGAAGCTTGTGCACCTGAAAGTGTGACACGTGCGGCAAACAGCCAATCACACGGAACATGCCGAGCGTCCGTTTGATTCACTTCTTGCGAGAGAGCCGCGCAATTCACTTCTCTTCTGAAGATTAAGAGATCGTTATGAAAAATATCATGAAATTAAATGCATTTACAAGGCAGGAATAAACACTGCTGCAGTGAAAGTTTGAGAAGGCAGCTGAAAGAAAATATCTGACTATATCAATGCATGTGAATCAAACAAATATGCCTAATAATTTATAATATAATAATTTATATTAGATTCACAATTCAATTCACAATTCACATATATATATCGATGTATGTATTATATTTATATCAATTTAAAAGCAAAGTAAAATATTAAAATGTCAAGTAATATAATAATTATATGAATATACTAATATATGAATTATACATAATTAATACATGTTATTATACATATAAATATAATAAATAATTAGCAGCAAAAGATGAGCAATTTTGTCTCTAAAATGTTTTCACTATAAACTGCTTTAATTTGGAGCGAGAGATACAGGGGGAGTGGCTTTATTGCATCAGATACGTGTCACTTTACTCACAGCTGATTGGTCCAGTTTGGGTTTGTGATCTCTAACCCAGAATAAAACCTGCTCCGGAGCAGGTTAGCTGTGTAACGTAAGTTACCATAGCAATGAAACCCGCTAAAAACCAATCCACCTTCATAAGCCCGAAAAACCAGAGTTTACTCAAACTAATCTTGAACTTACCGGGGTAGAAACTGAAACCGGCTTTGTGCAACAGGCCACTGAGTAAGATATTTTACATAAAAGATGTTTATATATAGTCCACAAGACAAAAAAAACACAGCTGAATTTATTAAAATGACCCCGTGCAAACGTTTGGGAGCCACTGGTTCTTGTGTGTGGTTACCTGGATGATCCACAACTGTTTTTTTTGTTTTGCGATGGTTGTTCATGAGTCAGTTCTTTTTTGGTCAAGTTTTTCGTCATAGATTTCATTTGGTCTGCTCACTCAATTGAAGACTGACACACAAAGGATGCAGTCGTGCTTTTGCTCTGGTACAGACTCGCTGCATATTTTTCATATCGCATCCACATCGCAGCCTTTTGAGATTAGCTAATCGCAATGTTTCAAATCGCAATTGCGATTCAATTTCGATTTATCGTTCAGCCCTAAATTAACGAAAAATAAAGCTTCAACCCAAGACGTTTCCAAGCAGCTCAGCAGTAATGACTTTATCAACTTCTTTACTTACAAGATTGATAATATTAGAGAGAAAATTATAACTATGCAACCGTCTACTACAGTATCACATCAGACAGTCCACTGTAGTGTCCCTGAGGAAAAACTCCATTCATTCATTGCTATAGGAGAGGAAGAATTGTCTAAACTCGTTAAATCATCTAAATCAACAACATGTATGTTAGACCATAATATACCGACTAAGCTACTGAAAGAGATGCTTCCAGAGGTCATAGATCCTCTTCTTAATATTATTAATTCATCATTATCACTAGGATATGTACCGAAACTTTTAAGCTAGCTATTATTAAACCTCTTGTTAAAAAAACGCAACTTGATCCTACAGAATTAGTCAATTACAGGCAGATCTCGAATCTACCTTTTGTGTCAAAAATACTAGAAAAGGCAGTATCATCACAACTATGCTCCTTGTTAGAAAGAAATGGTATCTGTGAGGATTTCCAGTCAGGATTTAGACCGTACCATAGTACTGAGACGGCTCTCATTAGAGTTACAGATGATTTGCTCTCATTATCAGATCGTGGCTGTATTTCTCTATTAGTGTTAATGGATCTTAGTGCTGCATTTGACACTATCAACCACAACATTCTTTTGAATACACTCGAAAATTATGTTGGCATTACTGGAACTGCATTGGCATGGTTCAAATCATATTTATCTGACTGTTATCAGTTTGTAGTAGTAAATGAAGAGATGTCATATCGATCACAAGTTCAGTATGGAGTACCGCAAGGCTCAGTACTAGGACCGTTGCTTTTCACTTTGTACATGCTACCCTTGGGAGATATCATTAGGAAGCATAGCGTTAGTTTTCACTGTTACGCTGATGGTACTCAGCCCTATTTTTCTTTGTGCCCTGACGAATCTTCCAAATTCACAAAATTAACGGAATGAGTAGCTGATATAAAAAATTGGATGACCAGTAATTTCCTACTACTAAATTCTGAAAAAACAGAGATTCTAATTATTGGACCAAAAACTTCTTCACGTAATAACCTAGAATACTGTCTAACACTCGATGGATGTTCTGTTAAGTCTTCGTCGTCAGTTAGGAACCTGGGTGTGCTCTTTGATACCAATCTCTCATTTGAAAGCCACGTTTATAGCATCTGTAAAACCGCATTCTTCCATCCTGAAAATATATCTAAATTACGGCGTATGCTCTCAATGACGAATGCGGAACAGTTAGTTCATGTGTTCATGACCTCATGGCTAGATTACTGTAATGCTCTACTGAGTGGTTGCCCTGCACGCCTAATAAACAAACTCCAGCTGGTCCAAAATGCAGCAGCTAGAGTTTTTACTAGAACCAGGAAGTATGACCATATTAACCTGGTTCTGTCAACACTGCATTGGCTCCCTATTAAACATCGTATAAATTTTAAAATCTTGCTAATTACTTACAAAGCAAAAATGGTTTAGCTCAACAGTACTTGACCGAGCTCTTAACACATTATAGTCCTTAACATCTATTGTGATCTCAAAATTCTGGCCAGTTGATAATACCTAGAATATCACAATCAACCGCAGGCGGTAGATCCTTCTCCTATTTGGCACCTAAACTTTGGAACAGTCAGCCTAGCATTGTTCGGGAAGCAGACACACTCTGTCAGTTTAAATCTAGACTAAAAATGCATCTCTTTAACCTGGCATACACATAACACATTATCTACCTCTATAAATTCAAATCATGTAAATTGTTAGGCTGCATAAATTAGGTCAGCCGGAACTGGGAACACTTCCCATAACAACTGATGTACTCACTACATCATAAGAAGAATGGTGTCTACGCTAATATTAGTCTCTCTCTGTTTATCCAGAGGTTTACTGTAGTCTGCCAGATCCAGATCGTATCCAGATGAGATGAAGGACGACAGCGCAGCACTGAAGTGTCAACTAAACTATCCCCTGCAAAGGCCTCTTTCCCTTTCCCTTCTCTATGTATAGATAAAACGTTATCAAAATGATTCCAGTTCGCGTGGATCCACAGAAACGACTAATAATTCTGTATTATGCGGGCCAGACAAGTAATTTGGAAATGTCAATTTGTAAAAATTACTAAGCGTCTGCACACATGCACATTTAAATACACATACCTATAGACTAACACATAAATGAATGGCAAAGTATTACCAAATTTAGCATTTTAACAACAGTACATTTTTTGTTAACCCTTTACCATGTCTTGGTGTATCGCAATAATATCGTATTGTGAGTTCGATTGTATGTGAAAGTGTGTATTTCAGTGTGACTCTCAGTCCTGCAGTATCATGTGACTGAGGAGCAGCTCATGTGTTCAATCATTTACAGCTCAATCAACTGAACTCGCAGCAGCAGAAAGAGGCTGAACACTTCAAATATACTTTACATTGTGATTCATGTGAGAGTCAAATATGATCTTACCACAGTCTCTCCAGTTTACAGTGAGGATCCTGTAGTACATCAGAGAGCAGATTCACTGATTTTCCTATTTTATTCCTAGACAGATTCAGTCCTCTCAGGTGTGAGGGGTTTGATCTCAGAGCTGAAGCCAGAGCAGCACAACCTTCATCTGTGACTCCACAATCCCTCAACCTGTAGAGAACAATGACACACTCTTCACTCTCTCAGTTCAGATCAAGGGCCGTATTCACAAAACATTTTATCTTACCACTAGGAGTTCTCCTAAATAGGCCATAAGGTGAAGCCGTTTTTTGTTTCATCCTGTTCCCATATATGGGGCACTAAATTCTTTTCATTCCAATAAAAAGATCTATTGGTTTTGAGCGAGAAAATAAAGTTCTCCATGTATAATATTGCAGTTTATTTTTTATTAGTGTTTAAAGTCGGCAGTAGTTCCTACCTCGCGTAATCATATTTTGATCATGAGTGATTAGACTTCGCATCACGTGCCGCTTTTTGGAACGACATTTAAACATGAGTCCAAGATGTTTAAATGAAGAAGAGGAAATTACCATAGATATACATAATAAAGGCTAGATGTCTCGTCCGCGCTGCTGGCCAATGGAGGTCGACGTCCGCACCTGGCGGCCATCTTGTAACAGTCAGCTCGCTCACTCGTAACATTGTGTTTTAATGGTGCATGTACTTTTTAAATAACCATAACTTGCTCAATTTTCTACCGATTTTCAAACTGTTTGGTTTGTTATAAACGTCAGAGATGTACTTATGACACTGCATACTTATGAATAATTATAACCATGGACTTCCATATGAAAATAACATCGAACAGAACAGATAGGTGCAATGAATATACACACGCATTTATGTTAAATCAATATATAGGCTACTAAAACTCAGTGTACAGAATGGCAACATGAGAAACATTCTGCGACTGTGTAAACAAACTTGTAAAAAGCTTTGGGTCAACAACAATCTTGTAATACTATTATGTCATAGCCCCGCTGTTCCTGTGTAACAGGACCTGTATTGTACATACATCCACTAAGTAACTAACGATTATCCCAAATATAATCATAATATTGTCATATCTTACAGGTGAAAGGTGATCCCACGGGCTCTCGTTTTGAGACTACGGCGATTGGAGCATCCGTAGGCTGCACAAAAGTCTGGCATCTTCTCCTATAAAGCCAGCAATTTCCTGTATCATAATGTAAGATGTTTTTAACAAACCAAACCGATTGGAAATCACGTGCAACTTAAGTTATATTGAAAAGAAAGAGCAATTCTGCCTCTCCCACTGATGTAAAATTGCTGGGTAGCAGCTAAACTGTAACTACTAGGTCTCACTCAAAGCTTCTTGTTATTAGCCAGCTAATAACTACAACCACATCCACAAAGATTGTAATTTAGACAAAAGATTAGTTGTCATAAAATCGTTATTGGTGTCAGTAAAACCTATATAATTGAACAGCTCGATTGTGGTCTTGATAACTTGCGCAAGTAGCCGTGATACACAACTATGCTGCACGATTAAGTCATTTTTCGAAAAGAAAAGCTGCAATTTCAACATGTTCAAGCATCCAGAATTATAGCCACGTTAATAACGTTTGTAAGAAACCAAACCATTTGTAAATCCGTCAAGATTTCAGCGAGATAAGAGTATTTGTGTTCGTGCAGATCACTCACCTTACATCAGGTACCACAGAGCCCGCCAGAAAGCTTGCCTGTGACAAGATGGCCGCCAGTGATGACGTTAGAGACTCCGCCGTAAGACATCTAGCCTTTATTATGTATATCTATGGAAATTACGGCCAGACCTCCTTCAAAACATCGTAAAAAGGATTATAAACAATGCTATATGCATGTCACGGCCATAAAGAAAGAAGAAACAAAGGATTTTACACGCACACGATGGGTGTCCCCCGCACTTTTTAAATCTTGATTATTCCTATTTCCAAACCGAAGTGCTCAAAACTGGCCACTTCAAAGGGCCCTTCGGAATGAAGGATTTCGAAGGGTACAACTGATGGACACTTCAGGCCAAGTTGTTTGTCGTCACAGAATGGGTACAGGTGGCTCGGAGTTCGATTTTACCTATAAATGTATGTATAGTATTTTTCTATACTACTGTAATATTTATACGAGTTAGATTTGGTACAATATTATGGTCAAAACGACATTGTACTACAACAAAAATACTTTAGCTCCCTTTATCAGTCCATTCAAATGTTTCAAATACATAGACACAATATACAATATGGTGCGATAAACCAAAAATAAATAAATAAATAAATAAACTAACGTTAAACAAAAGGCGCAGCTTGCACGATCTACTCCTTGATTGTCTCATTAAGATGACGCAGAAGTGCATTCCAAAAAAAGAGTTTTTTTGACCCCTACACCCTTCATCCCTTCGAAGCTCTCACTCCGGAGGGTAAAGCCTTTGAAGGGATTAGGGCATAGGGATGCCCCCGGACCCCCCTAGAGGAGGTACACCCAACATAGTTTTACAAATTCCAGTGGGAAATAATGTACTTTTTATGAACTTTACTCAAGCATACTACAACAAAGCTCCTTTCATGTCAGTAAAGCTGTTAACAGAAAATTAAAATGTCATTGGACAAAATCGATTTGGGCTAAGCCCCGAATGTTTACAATGTCTGGCTCCGCCCCTGATATGGATTATGTGTGTTTTTCAAGCCATCTCAAGGTATTTATTGACAATAAAGTATATGAATAATGCAGTGCTAATTGACAACCTTTTAATGTTTTTGAAAGAAGTCTCTAATGCTCGCCAAGGCTGCATTTATTTAATCAGAAATTACAGTAAAAACGTTTCAACACTGATAATAATCATAAATGTTTCTTGAGCAGCAAATCGGCATATTAGAATGATTTTTGAAGGATCATGTGACACTGAAGACTGGAGTAATGATGCTGAAAATTCAGCTTTGACCATATATATTGTACATTTTACAATATATTCACATAGTAAACAGCTATTTTAAATTGTAATACTATTTCACAATATTACTGTTTTTACTGCATTTTTGATTAAATAAATCCAGCCTTGGTGAGCAGAACTTTCTTCCATAATCTGTGATCTTTTTTTTTTTTTACATTGTAAAATTCATGAGGACTTAATGCACAAGTGTTTGTAGTACATAAACCAATCATAAAATTGTCATAAAATATAGGGGAAAAAATATTAGATATTTGTTATTGTTCAGCAGTGTATTTGATTTCAAATTAAAAGCAAGAGATGAGATAAAAAAAAAAGAAAGAAAAAAAAAGACAAAGGTCAGATAAAAACTGGTATTACACTCAACATTTCTGTCCCCCTCACGTCTGAAATGATGGCTACGCCCCTGCCATATGCTGGATACCATGGCTAAATTTAAATGATGTAATTTATTTAATATTTACAGATTTGCATTGTTTTGCATACAGCTACATATTAGCCTACATATATACATACAATATTGTTTAACTGTTAACACAGTTTTTACATAATGGTTTTTATTTACAAATTCGTTTCTATATATATATATATATATATATATATATATATATATATTACACACACTTACTCACTTACAGGCCAGTTGCTGAAAGCTGCTGAGATGAAGGAAGACACTAGCATTCTTGTGCATATTCAAGACAAAGACTGTGTGTCTCTGGAGGTGCGATACCGCAAGTCCTGTTACAGACAGTACACCAGGTTCTTGACAAAGTCTTCTGCAACAGTTACTGGGACCTCAGAAGAACAGTGAGTTATTATATTGCATTATCATATGATAATTAAAAATTGTGGTACATTTTAAAAGTAAAGCATTGACCATCTACATAGTCTGTATATTTGTCTGTAAACACAGTTTTGACTGCACAACTCTTGGCACAGTAATTCAATATGATCAAATGTGTAGTGGTTTGTGAAGGTAGAATAAACTAGCAATGTTCTATTACCAATTATTATATTTTATATTTAAAAATAGAAGCCATTGTAAAATAGTTATGGCACATAAAATAATATATCTTTTCTGTTTTTTCTGTGTTTTCTTTTCAGAAATGAGCCAACCTTCGATGCCAGCTACAAGATCTTCTGTGAGAGGATCATCCGCCATAGAATAATTGTAAACCAAGAGGTGCTGACAATGATGCAGCTAAGAAGGATCTTTTTAAATCTTGTGAAAAAACATGAAGATCTTGATGCTTCAAACTACAGGTAATTTAAATACCACAAGTTTCTTTTAAATACGCAGCTTTGGAATGAAAAAATAAGAATGTTTATGCAACATTTTTATTTTTTCTTGCAAAAATGGAATTTACAATAATGATAATCATAATATTTTATAACGTGTAGAAGCTGGTAAACAGTGTATTTTAACTCGGTTGTTTTCAGTGTGAATATATCTTTATTTATACTGTTGTGATCATCTTTCGCTGTATCTTTGTTTCAGGCAGGATAAATTGAAGAGGAGGTTGATCCGTTTAAACCCTTTCAATTACAAATTATTTGTGCTAACTAGTTTTGATTTGGTATTAACTTTGAAGTGCTACCTATTGCAATACAATATTGTCACACTATAGCAACGCTCTCCCAAATATTTTGCTATTGTAACTGCGCTTATTTCCGTCATTGGTATAAGTTGCAGTGGGTGGTAATAGATTAGATGTATCTCGCATCTAAGGGCCGGAGGCAGACTGGAAGATGTTCCTGTATGTCTGCAAGACTTTCTTGTACTGATTTTTGTCGGTGCCAAAATTGTGCAAATGTTTCCCAGGAAACAGAGGAAAGAAGTACATGGGATGATGGCTCTGATGATAGTGATAGAGATGATACTGATGAGTAAAGATGTGCTGTGCATTATTTTAGGCTGATTTTAAGCTGTAATGAATCTATTGTAGAATTGTTCATTTTTGGCATTGTTCATAATTAAGGGGGGTGTGGTCGCATTTTGAGTCATTTCAGCCAACTTAGGCCAAAGTGTGCTGCTTCTTTATGTTTCTGTGATTACACAGTGCCTTCTGAAAATTTTGATGTATAGTACATCACAGTTTTGCTAAATTTACAATGTGTATGTATAATTTTGCTTGGTGCCAATCTGTAAATTTGAAGTGTATTTTCTACAAATTTGCCATATTTCATGGTCTACATTCACACTTGAGTATATAATGCACCAATACCTGTCTCAGATGTTTAGGTGCATGTATAAAGGTCAGTTTGAGAGAGATTTTGTTGCTAAAATGAATATAAATAAAGTTATAAGGAAAACCAGCAGCATAAGATTTTCGTTTTTTTAAATTCACAATTATACACATTTATGGATCGTGACAAAAAACTGCAGGATATTTTGCGGAGAACTTTTAACATAAAGTCCATAAGGGTGTTGTCTATGCAAAAATGCATTTAAAAAGTAGTGCCCAGGCGTGGGAACGAAAATCACTTTCTAGCCACTTTTTCCTAGTTCACCTTATGGCCTAAAATACCAGTAAAATTTCTTAGATAAGAGTTTTCTCTTTAAACCTATTCACAAAACTGCTGAGACCAAATTTTACTAAGGAATAGACAGAGAGAAGTCTTAAGCTGAGAAAGGCCAGGGTTGACCTCGTTGCTATGGATGATGTCATTGTCAACACGCTTACTATGTCCACAGTGATTGGCTGATAGGGGAGGGGTCTCTGTCAGAGATTTAATCATAGAAATATTGTAGAAGTATCATGTTGCCATATTCAAATAAAGGATTTTGCTGATTTTTGATTTTTAAAATGTAAAAATGTTGGGTCCATGGTCCGGAACTCGAACTCGGGTCACCCGAGCTGCCCACAAGACTATCGGTGCCGACAATAAGATTTTATTTTCAGCTTGACCACAGCTTCTCCATCAGTCAATACAATTTGCCTGTACATAAATGAACCTTTATGTTGTCATCGCAGATTAAAATCTGTAAAACAAAATATTTATTGCATTTTTGAAGAAAAGGCTCAGCACTCAAGGCTCTATCTCCTAATACCTCAGTTGTGTACAGTGTCTTTGGGCGGATTGCTGAGGCGCAACAGCCATTTTAGAATTGTTTGGGATTTGGTCTTAGTGACTTTGGAGTCCTGTTGACAACTCCTAAGTTTTCACAGATTTAGGAACTAGTTTTAACGCTAAAATGCTAAGTTTCTCCCAAATTGGCAAGTTAGGAGCTACTTTTAGCCTTAAGATATTTTGTGAATACGGCCCCAGATCAGTTTAGCAGTGAATCCATTACTAAAGAGAAAGTACAAACTTAAAGCACAAATTAATATGTGTGATAAATCGTTGAGATCTAAAATGTCACGGAGGACAAAACATGATCGTGTGTGTGTGTATGTGAGAGAGAGAGAGAGAGATTTTACAAAATTAAAAACAATACTTTAGAAAGCGTCAATGCAGAAGGATGAACATGATGAACAATAAGAATGAATCCAGCATATTGATTTCTCAGTTCTGACTGTTGAGCTTGAGTCTGTTTAAATCAAGAGGCTGAAATGTTGATTGTGTGTGAAAGTGTGTATTTCAGTGTGACTCTCAGTCCTGCAGTATCATGTGACTGAGGAGCAGCTCATGTGTTCAATCATTTACAGCTCAATCAGCTGAACTCACAGCAGCAGAAAGAGGCTGAACACTTCAAATATACTTTACATTGTGATTCATGTGTGAGAGTCAAATATGATCTTACCTCAGTTTCTCCAGTTTACAGTGAGGATTCTGTAGTACATCAGACAGCGGATTTACTGATTGTCCTAGTTTATTCCCAGACAGATCCAGTCCTCTCAGGTGTGAGGGGTTTGATCTCAGAGCTGAAGCCAGAGCAGCACAACCTTCATCTGTGACTCCACAATCCCTCAACCTGTAGAGAGATGAAAATCAAATAGCATAATAAATAGTTAAACACAAAAAAAGCTATCCAACAACTATCAATTCCAATATAATTTAACAATGCCAAATTCTGTTTCATGGTCAAATTCATGCTAATAAAAAATGTTAAGACTGAATTAAATTAATATTTATGTATTTATTAACTTTGAACCAAGGGTCTTCAACCGGGGGTGTGCAGCAGTGCCACTTAAAAATAAAATGAATAATCAATTTATCAATTTAATAATTCAAACATAAAAATGTAGATAAATAAATCACTTTTTAAATTGACAAATTAATAGACATATTTAAAGGGTTAGTTCACCCAAAAATGAAAATTCTGTCATTAATTACTCGTTCCACACCCGTAAGACCTTCGTTCATCTTCGGAACACAAATTAAGATATTTTTTATAAAATCCGATGGCTCAGTGAGGCCTGCATTGCCAGCAAGATAATTAACACTTTCAATGCCCAGAAAGCTACTAAAGATGTATTTAACACAGTTCATGTGACTACAGTGGTTCAACCTTAATGTTATGAAGCGACGAGAATACTTTTGTGCGCCAAAAAAAAACAAAATAACGACTTTATTCAACAATATCTAGTGATGGGCGGTTTCAAAACACTGCTTCATGAAGCTTCGAAGCTTTACAAATCTTTTGTTTCGAATCAGTGGTTTGGAGCACGTATCAAACTGCCAAAGTCACGTGCCCCAGTGGTGAACCATTGAAATTTCAAAACACTTATGACATAACGAAGCCTTGTTTACTGAAATCATGTGACTTTGGCAGTTTGATACGCGCTCCGAGTAATTAATGACAGAATTTTCATTTTTGGATGAACTAACCCTTTAAAGTTGTTTATTTAATTCATGTTTTTAAATGCAATTTAATAAAAAAAATAAAACAATAAATTAAAAAAAAAACATTTTTAAATGTATAAATAGACAAATTTAAAATTGTTTATTTAAAACATGTTTTAAAATGTAGATTAATAAAACAATAAAAAGTACATTATTAAATCATTTAAATGCACATTTTAAATTGTTTTTAAAAAAAGCATTTGGCAAACGCTTTTCTCTCTCTATTTGCCAATTGCTTTTCTTTGTCGTTTCGCCAACGACTTTGTCAATCGAGCTAAAAAATGCCATTGGACAGTACACACGTGGGAGCAACCAAGCAACTTTCACCTCAATTTATGAACTTTTATTTTCCTAATGTTTTAACAGTGAAGTGATTGTTCTCACTGATACTTACTGAACTGATCTGGATTCTTTAATCACGGGCAGCAGCTTCTGAAAAACTTCAATTTTTTCAGCCTTGTTTCCTCCAACAAATTTATTAATATCAAACTCATCCAGGTTATTCTCTGATGTCAACAACACAAAAGCTACAGCTGACCACTGAGATGAAGAGAGTTTGGCTTCCTTTATTCTTCCAGATTTCAGATACTGTTGTATTTCCTCCACTAGTGAATGATCACCCAGTTCATTCAGACAGTGGAACAGATTGATGGATTTCTCTGGAGAGTCAATGATCCTGATCTTCTTCTTAATGTACTCAACTGTTTCCTCATTGCTGTCAGATCTGCTACTTGTCTGTTTCATTAGTCCTTGAAGGAGAATCTGATGAGACTTCACTGACAGACCCAGAAGAAACCGCAGGAAAAGGTCCAGATGTCCATTTTTACTCTGTAGAGCCTCATTCACAGCTCTCTGATGCAGCTCAGATAATGAAACATGTTCTGATGAATTGTGTTGAAACCAGTCCTTAACTTTAGACCACAGGCTCTGTTTGGTGATTTGGTCCAACACATTTCTGTTGTTGTTTGTACAGGAGAGGTGCACATATAGAGCTGCTAGATGTTCCTGAACGCTCAGATGAACAAAGCAGAAGACTTTCCCCTGATACCAGCCAAACTCCTCTCTGAAGATCTGAGAGCACAATCCTGAGTACACTGATGCTTCTGTCACATCAATGCCACACTCTCTCAGGTCTTCCTCATAGAAGATCACACTGCCTTTCGCAAGCTGCTGAAAAGCCACTTTCCCCAGTTTGAGGATCATGTCTTCATCTGTCACGTTCTTCTCATAGTCCTTCTCATGTTTGATGTTGGTCTGAAGGATCAGGAAGTGTGTGTACATTTGAGTGAGAGTCTTGGGAATCTCTCCACTCTCTGCTTCACTCAACATCTTCTCTAGAACAGCGGCTGAGATCCAGCAGAACACTGGGATGTGGCACATGATGTAGAGGCTCCTTGATGACTTCAGGTGTGTGATGATTGTATTGGCCAGACTCTGATCACTGATTCTCTTCCTGAAGTATTCCTCCTTCTGTGGCTCATTGAAGCCTCGTACCTCTGTCACTCGATGGACACACTCAGAGGGGACGAGATCAGCTGCTGCTGGTCTGGAGGTGATCCAGATGAGAGCAGAGGGAAGCAGATTCCCCGCAATGAGGTTCGTCAGCAGCACATCCACTGAGGCTGATTCACTTACATCACACAACCTCACATCGCTCTGAAAATCCAGAGACAGACGACACTCGTCCAGACCATCAAAGATGAACAACACTTTATATTTGTCACTGGATATTTCCATTTCTTTTGTTTCAGGGAAAAAGACATGAAGAAGATCTAAAAGACTGAGTGTTTTGTCCTTCATCAAATTGAGCTCTCTGAAAGGAAGTGGAAATATGAGCTGGAAGTCCTGATTCTCTTTCTCTTCAGCCCAGTCCAGGATGAACTTCTGCACAGAGACTGTTTTTCCAATGCCAGCGACTCCCTTTGTCAGCACAGTTCTGATGGGTTTGTCTTGTCCAGGTAAAGGTCTAAAGATGTCATTGCATTGGATCGGTGTGTCCTCTGTTGCTGCTCTCCTGGATTGTGTCTCAATCTGTCTCACCTCATGCTCATTACTGATCTCTCCACTCTCACTCTCTGTGATGTAGAGCTCTGTGTAGATCTCATTCAGGAGTGTTGGGTTTCCTTGCTTTGCTTTTCCCTCATACAGACACTCAAACTTCTTCATCAGATTTGATCTAAATGTATTGAGGACTTCATGGCTGTAAAATGAAAATATCACGTTATAACATGAGATAGAACAATATCTTTTTTACTCTGTATCATATCTTCAAATTAAATCTTTTACAGGAATGTTATACCTGAGATCAGTCTGTGTATCTCCACTCTCAAAATCTATTATATTATCTATAGACCCGTCACTCCTCATAGACACACAGCTGGGCTCTGGTTCTGATCTCTTCTGATGAACTGAACTATAACAGAGAGATTAAAGTGAAATTGCTGTATTCAAAACAAACAAAGAAACACTTAAATTCTTTTATTCATAGAAACACTTTAAGGTTTTTTATATACACTATGTGGACACAAAAATTTAACCTAGCACTCATAGATGTGTCTCTGTGATCAACACTTTATATGTTAAAATATCAGATAAAAATAAAAAAAATAACTATAAACAATGTACAAGAATAATTTTTCATTATCAGAATACTGTTCCGATAACACAAAATGCCATACTATGATAATATTTTAATAGAAATGTTATACCTGAGATCAGTCTGTGTATCTCCACTCTTAAACTCTAGTGGCAGACCCATAGACCCGTCACTCCTCATAGACACACAGCTGGGCTCTGGTTCTGATCTCTTCTGATGAAATGAACTATAACAGAACACATTTAATCCTTTATGATGATAATCACTATTATCATTTATCAATGACAAGCATTTATCAAAAAACAAAAAAAAACAAAAAAAAAAAACATCTTTTTGCATCCAAACAAAATATCTTCTTGCCATCTTCAGACCTTTAACCATCTTTTAATTTAATCTAGTGTTTATTCACAGTACCTGCATCCTGGAGAAAAATCTTCATCCCTGGATGTTTGTGTGTCATCCTCATCCATGATGAAGCTGAACAGCTGAAACAGAATCTGATCTTCACCATTAACTCTAAATGGAAATGAGGAAACGGAGGCTTTTTCTCCGACTCTCAGGATCATAAGACCCTCAAATACACAATGACTTAGTTAACAACACATAAACTCATGACTTAGTTTTTATAAAGTTCCCAATAGAAAAACTTTGATATTCCTGTAGAATTGATTCTGGTTGTTTAAATGGCGAAACATCAACTCTGCACATTTACTTTCACTTTTTATTTGTGACGTGAGCGATGATGCTGTCACGTTACACGCTTGAGCTCAAACCCTGTATAGCTCTGCGCAGTGGTGGTTCTAGACCACGGTAACTGGGGGGGCCAGGCAGGGGCCACTTGTGATTTTAGGGGGCACACTTTAATGTTTATCTTAAAGTTATAGTTCACCTAAAAATTAAAGTTCTGTCATAATTTACTCACCCTCATGTTGTTCCGAATATGACTTTCTTCTGTTGGACATAAAAGAAGATATTTTAAGAAATGTCTCATTGTTTTTTGTTTTTTTGTCAATGGGCACCGAAACAGTTTAGATACTAACATTCTTCAAAACATCTACTTTTTGTTCAGAAAAAAGAAACTTTTACAGGTTTGGAACAACACGAGGGTAAATAAATGATGACAGAATTTTAAACTCAACCCTTTAATGTTTTCAGAATTATTGAAGTAATTTTACGGGGTCATGTATCACTCTGCAATTTCTACATGTGAACTAAAATGATTTCAAGTTCATTTATTTATTTGACAAGTAATCTTGTATTTCAGTGTGATAATGAGCAGTGATGACATAACACGTTTAATATCTAGGCACTTTTCTGAATCTGTAAATTTTACACATACTATAACACAAAACAAATTGATAAAAAAAATTAAAAAAAAATCTTCTCCATAATCTTACAGATGGGCCTAACAAATCAACTTAGGACAATTAATTTATCTGTAATATTATCATGCATGCTCAATTTATAAAACTAAGCCGTTTATTTTACATGTTATTTTGTAGCCTACATCTGTTCTCTGATAGCGGACAGTTTGCAAAGTTTGCATAGTCTTGATTGTTATGTTGCTTAAAAACAAACATCTAAGCCTACTGTATAAGCAACACTGTACAATTGTATAGATTAGTATTATTTCTCACTATACGTGAACATGAATGGAATTAAATATTTTCGTTTACCTTTATCTTTTCTCGGGTATCTCGCTGCAGATGTGAAACACCGTCTCTGTGATAGTGGTTGGTCATAATTAATCTTTGGCTGCATTATCATCAAACATTGCGTAGTATATGGACGTGTTCTGAGAAATTAGCTATTGAAAAATTACATTTTAATGAAATGATTTCGATTTTGCTGAACGAAATTCAAAGTCAGTAAAATGATTTGATCTGCGCATAGGTAAACTACACAACACAACTTGTATAAAGAGAGCTTATTTAATGTATACTCAAGAGCGAAGCAACCATTAAAGTCCGCGATTTAAAACTCTTTGAATGAACGCAGACAGAGTGACGAATCATTCATGAAGTTACTACCCGCGCGCCGCAGCCTCTTCATGCGGATCGCTTCTCTGCATTTGGTCGTCGAGGGGCAAGCTTGTTGAAACGGGGATCTTATCCTGTGTCTCCTTCTGGTGGACAACATTAGTATTACAGCCTCCATCTCTCATTCCCATTGATATAAATGGCTGCTCATTTATAAATTGCTATTAGTGAAAAAAAATACAAATACAATCGGTTCCCAGCACCTTCAGTGCTTGGACTGCTAATTATTCCAACTTTAATTACCATTTAAACTAGCATGTGTCTCTACCTTGTCTTGTTTATGGCTTTCTTCTGCTGGTTCTTGCTCGTGTTCCTGTAGGCATGTCTTCATGACCATTAGCCAGAGATGTCAAGCTCTCTTGGTCTCCATCATCACTGGCTGCGTTCCAATCAAAATGAGCTGTCTGATGTGTACATATGAGTAGACTCACTTCCTCAGTTAAATTCGAGGGGTCGAGGGTCTGTCCATATAAACTCCATCCGTCCACTTGACAAGAGCACACTTTAAAATGGCGGTGGGGATTCCCTGAGAGGAAGTGCTTAGGGAAGTTTACAAGTGTGTGTGGAACGAACTGGAAACGTGAAGTGGAACACACACTGATACTGCTGCGATACTGGGCGGCTTTCTTCTGACACTTCCTCCTGTAGGCTTGGAGGAGACACTCAAATTGTTCAGTTCACTTCCCCAGAACATGCTCATGCTTTACACCAGCAAGGAAGCTATGAACATTTTGCCAGAATGAAGAGCCAAAGCAGGATAATAAAGCTGCTATATGAAGCTACAGGAGAAGAGAAAGATCCAGAAACATCTCAGTCACCAGAGAAACAGTTCTGGAGTCTTTACACATCACCACGCTGCTCATCTCTCCACCAAACACTCTCGTACTCTGGTGAAAATGATGCAAGAGAAAGTCAAAGATATTGATTTAATGTTTCTCATGTTATGATCAACGTGTTTTGAGTTTAATCATGCCTTAATTATTACTTTAAAATGTAAAATTTATCATTCTGGTCATCTGATAATGACTTGTACCTTTAATAACCTTCTTCATCTGCTCGGCCTTGAAGCTTTTGCCTGAGTTTTTCAAAGCCTCCAGAATTCCAGAATTTACTCTCTGAAAAATATAGGAAATAGATAAAAGAGTGAAAGAAGGACTCAGTTATACTAAAATGTCTCAAACATTCCTTATAGTCAAAAGAAAATTCAAGTCCTGTTCATACTTTCACTTCTTCTGCCCTCATGCCGTTCAGAAGCTCCTGACTATCCTGCTGCTTTCTCATTATTATCAATGTGCAAAACAGTTGTGCTGCTTAATATTTTTCTGGAAATCATGATACATTAGGATTATTTGATGAATAGAAACTTTCAAAGAACAGCATTTATTTGAAATAGGAATCTTTAATGTCTTTAATGTCATCTGCTGTCAAATGTCTGTTTACCGTCCTTGCTGAATTAAAGTATTAATTTCTTTAAAAATAAAACTCACTTGACTCCAAACTTTTAAACGGTAGGGTAGAAATTGTTTTAATTATTTTTGGGGGCTTTTTGTCATTTGGGACTGTCATCATGTTTGGAGCTGCTCTTCTGCTTCTCCTTGTTCTCTTTCTCTTTTGGAATTTTGGAAAATCGCAAAAAATAAGCTCTGTTTAACAAAGGGTTATGACACTTACGCGTTTTGTCTGTCAAGATAATCTTTACAAGTTAACACAACATTTATACATTTTGAAGCCTAAATAAAGTCGTCAGATATAAAAAGCTAACAGAAGGCTATAAACGGACTACACCATGGTCGCGGATCAACGTCACCACCACCAAGCTTCCTCACACTTTATTTAAAAAACAACTTTATTTAAAAACATGCTTGCTGAATATGATCTGCGCTGTGTATGAATACTTATCCACTTTTTCATGAGAAATGCTGTCCAAATGTCCTGTTTGTCATGATGACGTCTAAAGTCCGCACCAAAGGAAATAGTCCCTTTTAGCAATTTGTTAGCAACCGCCGTTTTTAAGACACAATAAAGGTTTAAAAAAAATCACAAGCGGGTTATAACTGGTGTGTTTTATGTCATAGATCAAAACGTGAAAATATTTAGAGGCTTTGTTAACCACAGACCTTATTTCAGGCAATTTAGCAAAAACCCATTCAAAAAACCCATAGACTTTAGGGCGATGGAACCGGAAGTCCTAAAATGCTAACTCACTTCCGGGTTTTGCCTACAAAAACACGTCATCCCTGAGGTACTCTGTAGTGCTTTGAAAACTGCGTTGGAGCATCGGAGCCCCGGTATCAACCATCCCATCTCTACATTCAAAGACATGAAGTTGCATCATATATCAATTTGCGAAGGACCCATGGAAGCAGCTAGCAGGTTTGTAACTCTGTCTTAAATTTGGAAAAAAATATCCTTTTTAACGGCTGGTATGTAGTTCCCACATTTGGATATCATGTGGTATGACCTCAAAACACAATGAATATTAAGTTATTTCTACAAATATATACTTTTATTACAAATTTCATAGTGACCTTTTGTGGGAAGCTAGCTTGTTTTGTTTAGGTGGCCAATTCTGTGCCTGTAAATTTTTACTGAATTTGAAAATATCATGTGGTGCCACCACTGCAGAGTGTTTTCCATAATAGATATATGTCCTAGATTGGCAGTTTTTGTGCTTTTATATTCAATTGATGATTTATATACATAAAGTACTTTATTTTTGCATCATTTGGAATAGATTTTTATGCAATTTGGGTCATTTTATAAAAAAATATTTCAGACAGTTTATGTTTGTATTGTACAATATGAGAAAAATGTAAAACAAAATTGTTTAGAGCATGTAATTTCAGTTTGGTAATTATGCATTTATTAGTCATTTATTGTTTATTTATTTATAACTATTTCAATCTATTTTACCAGATGATACTGCCAAGCAAAATCCGCTGGCCATAAAACCGCTGGCGTGTTAATTCTGACGCTGCAGCAAGAATGGAGTTACACCTTGTTAGGAGAAGAGTGAAATGTTATTACAATTTAAAATATCTGTTTTCTATATGAATATATAAACTTTTAAAATTTATTCCTGTGATCAAAGCTGAATTTTCAGCATCATTACTCCAGTCTTCAGTGTCACATGATCCTTCAGAAATCATTCTAATAAGCTGATTTGCTGCTCAAGAAACATTTCTGATTATTATCAATGTTTATATTTTTGTGGAAACTGTGATATATTTTATTTGCCAGGATCCTTTGATGAATAGAAAGTTCAAAACAACAGCATTATTTTAAATAGAATCTTTTGTAAAATTATAAATGTCTTTACTGTCACTTTTGATCAATTTAAGCCTAATGTGACCTTGATTAAATAATTTCAACTTAAATGAAATGGTGCACTTATGTGTGCGATGTGATTTTTTTTAAATATAAAAAATGTTTATAAAATTTGTGTTCATTAACAATTCTGTGAAATTTTAATAAAATCTGGTTTACATCTATTTTTTGTATAAAATTGATTGTTTATTGATCTCTTTGAATGGATTTTTAATGAAATTTAAGGTCTTCGCGTCATTCGGAGCGACCACACATCATGTGGTGCGACCAATAATAACAATAACTGTATTAAATTAAAAATAAAATATCTAATTTCTGTGGCTGAAATATGAATTGCTGATACAGCATGCTTAAGTGAATGGTAATTTTAAAACATTTTTATCAGTTTTATGTGATTTACAGGAAAAATAAGTGTTAAAGAGCAAAAATATAAGGTCATTCTTTACAGAATCTCAAACGAACTGCAAATACTTTGTTTCTAAACAATTTAATTACTGAGAACTTGTAAAAAAAAACGTTAAGCATGTTAAGGAAATGAATTAATTTTAAGATAAATCACGGTCGCACCATATGACATTTTTTAAGGCTATGGCCAATTCATCTAGATAAAAAAACACTAAAATCACTTAATTTAAAATTTTAATATGAATTTATGTGTACACAACACTCTTAATGTTTGAACAATTGCAATAGATATTATTATTTTTTGTATTTTAAAATTGGCCTGTCAAAAATCCTTATATACGTCATTGACCCATATAACAAATAAACACCAATGATTAATTGATGTGATGACAGGAGGTCGTTTATGAGTGTGTCAGCAAATACAGCTCTCTGATACAAAATGTTTTGAGAAAAGTAATAAAGCGACATCAAATTAATGATTACGTTATGAATACGTGATGAATGTTTCATGGTTTAAACTACTAAAAATCCAAATAAAGCACAACAACTGTTATTTTCAGTTTAAGTCAGCTTACAAAGCCCACAAAATCCTTTAAAACGCATACATCCAAGCTCCAGTAATCAAATCATTTGTAGCGAAAAACGAACTGCATAAAATCAGTGTGTAAAGCATGTTGACCAGCTGCTTTGAGTATTTTCGGGTGACGCTCGATACCGCTGAACTTAATTTCAAAACCTATTAAATTAAGAAATGGAAGGACATACTTTTTTCGACATTTCCTGTCTAGACGGTATCTAGGGGAAGCCCATCACCTCAGGATGATACATATTTAAATAAAAATAAATATACATATAGATACAAAGGATATAGGGCCTACTCCAATTTTAGACTAGATTTATAAAAAAAATTAAAAAAAATCAATATTTGGTTTTACATTTTTTCTCTCTCTCTTTAGAGATATTTTGCTGTTCTGTTGCGTGCCTGGTCAGTCATTATTTTATTATATGTATATTTATAAAATGATTTAATTATAAAAACAAACAAATTAGGCCTTGTTTAATTTTGTTCATTTGTTAGTTCATTGTTTTACTTCAACGAAACGGCGCTTTTCGATGATTAAACACCACGCAGTCTGAACTGAAGCTGAATGATTTGTTCCAAAAGTTGGTGTAGATACAAAAAGAAAGTAAAAGTAAACTAGTTTTTTCAGGAGCCAAAGGTGTGTTCTGTTAAATGTGGGGTCTTTATTAAATTAAATTAAACAGATAACAGTGGTTTGCATTTCAGGCACCTGCACTTATTAATGTAAAAATGTCCTTAAAATCAATATCTTCCATTGTCTTCTTGTGTATCACTTGTCAGTAAATTGCCTATTATTTTTCTTGAAAACGTACCATCTGTAAATAACACCCATTTTCTGTTAATGATGGTAAATGAGGAACATCAGTTCCAGTTATCAGGCACTGAATTTCTGACCAATAGAAAAACAGGCTTTGGAATACATATAACTTTATCAAATTGTTAATAAGCTGTACCTTCTGCTAAACTCTCCATACTGAAAAAAAATACAATGAATTAATCTGCAGCTGGCTTCAGAAATGCTTTCCATCAAGAAGAATATGTATCTATTTGTATTTATCGGTAACTGTATTCAGAGGCAGGAGCAAAAATACAAGAAACCAGTAAAAGGATGTGAAGTTTTAGATGGAAACTTTAATACAATTATATTAAAAAAATAGGTTAAAAGTATTTTACAAAAATAAATTTTCAGTAAAATATCTTTGTGGTCTTCATGATAGACAGCATCTGGTAGACACATTTACAGCATCTATCTCTTCTGTAGTCAGACTTTCTGAGTTTACTGAAAGTATAAAAAAAATGTAAAAAAGTTATACTGATAAATGAATCACGTTCTCCCTTTATAATAAACTAAGCTGTCTGTATTGCACATTAAATCTCTTATTTACAATGTTTATGGCTTGTTGATTAAAATATGAGTGTTTTAGTTTCGTCACTTCTTGTAGTGTATATTGAGTGTTATACCATCATTGTAATCAATATCTAGTGTATCCAGAAATATTACAAACTGCTTATGGTGACTTTCAGCACTTATTTTCATGGGCCATTGCATATAAAATTGAGTATTAAATTACACAATTTAGAAAAGTTCTGATATAAGTTCAGGTCCAGTAATTGATCATTGTGGGAAACTGTAATGGAGAATAACAGACCAACACAAGATAAAAACAAGAAACTGGTGTGAAGTCACACACTCATGTCAGTGTGATCGCTGTGTGTCTCTGTGTCTTCAGTCTCTGTAGCTCTTTATTCACCATCAGCTGATCCTGAGGAAACTGGACTGACGTCTAAATACTGAGAGTCCTACAATAAAACACACAGTCACATATGAGTATGAGACATTACTGCTGTCAAAAAAAAAAAGCCAGCGATATTAACATATTCATATTACAGCCAGAGAAATGAATGAAAAACTGCTGATAGATTAATAACAGTAAATGATAAACAACTCGCTCTTTATCACTTACACACAGACACCGTAAGAGATGAAAATATTCATATATTCATAGATAATATTCACATAACAGAATTAAACTCTTATTAAAACAGTTTAGAGACTAAAGTGGAGCTTAATTATTATTTTATATTCTCCAGTTATACACACATATGAGGTCTGTTACTGTACTTAGGCTTTAAATAAAAAATATACTCACAATATTTTAGTTCCTTCAGTTTATAATATGGATCATCCCTCAGATCAGAGAGCAACTTCACTCCTGATTGTCCAAGATTATTCCCAGATAGATCCAGTTCTCTCAGGTGTGAGGGGTTTGATCTCAGAGCTGAAGCCAGAGCAGCACAACCTTCATCTGTGACTCCACAACATCTCAACCTGTAGAGAACAATGACAGTTTGAATTGTATTTAAAGTGTCTGTAGTTTGTGATTCACTCTGGTCTCAGATCAGGAGATATAATGACAAGCATTGCCACATACTGCTGCTGACAGAATGAGATTCATGCATGTTGATGCTCAATGTGCTGTTTGAAACTATCATGTACTTCAGGACTGAACATAGTGATATAAGGACGGTTCTGACTGGAGGAACAGTCACTTGCACCTCTAATACACTCCTACTGGAGGATTTGCTTCACAGGACCCACGTGTTCCCCATTACATATCATTTATTAACTCTTGTAATCAAACACATAATTGTGTCATGTTTTGGTCTCATCTGGCAGCTTATAAACTGAATTGAAATGTGGTGAACTCAATAGAGATATTCAATGTCCTAATGTACAAAGTAAAAACTATTGCTGTCACATGCAGTGAGATCATGTTCCTCCAGATCATCACCCATATCTCTCTAGGTTACAGCTCTACACTGTATTTCACAGTTAAATTCATGCTGTGCTTTATGACATCTATGAGAACACAATGAGCTCAGATGATTTCAGAACAAGAAGAAAATAAGATGGAAATTAAAAGATAGGAGCAGGTGAATGAGTATTAATCATCATTTGTGCTGAGATTTAGTGTGTTTACTGAGCATTTATTGTGATTTTAGTTTTAGAATTTACATTAAAGGGGGGGTATCACACACAGTTTCTGCCAATCTCATGTTAATCTTGAGTACCTATAGAGTAGTAGTGCATGCTTCATATCTCCAAAAAGTCTTTAGTTTTACCATATTTATAAAAGATACATACGCTGTACCATGTATTTCCGAAAACAGCCGAGCTCCTGGAGGCGTGTCGTGTGAGCGGAGCTACAGTCATGAGCACGTGCAGCTTTTGCGTAGTGATCGTCTGCAAGCTATCAATGGTCAGCTAAACAGATGTATTTAAACACACAATACACCATCGCATTATCCCTGGATAACTTTTGACTCACTATAATGAATATAGCGTATAGTGAATGATGAATAACGAATTTATAAATTCACTACGTTCGTATTGTTTACATTATATGCACTTAGGCGCCTATTGCCAACAAAACAGACATTTGAAGCAGTTTTACTCACCACCTGCGGTTCCGACTCATGACCGGGATCATTATCGCTGTGACCGCTCCATCTTTCAGTTTCAAATGATCTGTAAATCCAGCGTAGAACTGGGCCTTGTTTATGAAACCATAAGCGCCGATCCTGAGGGCTCAAGCAGCCTCGGAAAAACACGAGATATTCTCCATTCGTTTTAACTAGGGATGCACCGATACCATTTTTTAAGGACCGAGTACGAGTACCAATACTTTTTTTCTAGTACTCGCCAATACCGATACCTATACATTTATTCATTTCTCTCTCTCTCTTTTTTTTTTTTTTTTGGTGATGTTGCAGTTTTCCAAGCACAACACAGTGAGACTAATGAATGTAGGACAGCTTCTTCATTATTATTACATTAGTAATAATTTTTATGTGCTTGTCACAAACTTAAAGAACAAAAATTTCAGTGTCCAATAACCTTCAAAGGGCATAATTACCAACATAATTGTTGTTATATAAAAAGAAATTTACAAACAATACAACAAATACTATAGAGATACAAATTAAATAAACTTGTTTTTCAGATACAGTAGGTTTACTTACCTTGTATACATTTATTTAACATCTTTTGTTGTTTTATTAACATTAATGACAAATATAGGCTACGGTCCCTTTAAGACCGAATCCATGGATACTGACATATATCCTGTTTTCACCCAAATGTTTACGTCTACTTAAGCCATAACCGACTGTATTTACGTGAGATACTCCACACGATGGACATGTTGACAACTATGTGTGCATTTGACCATTCAGGCGCAAGGAGAACTGATCGCGCACTGTCCGAGAGAACTGGGATCGCGCGCAAGAAAGAGAGAGAGCGCGTGCGAGAGAGAGTGTCATTCAGCCCAATTCCGCCTATCCCGCCTTCACTAATCGATAACGAATTGTGATTGAAAGCATGCAGTTCGCAATGTGTGGGTTGTCATCATTAATTTTTAAGTATTTCCACACCTCTGAGGCTGACATTGTTTCTGCTGCTGCCGTCGGCGTCTCTGTGCACGGGAAATTCTGTAAGTTACGTCACGTGATGTATCGGTCTTTGGTATCGGGAGTATTTTTACGAGTACTAGTACATGAGCTTGGTATCAGTGCATCCCTAATTTTAACCAATAAAAAAGTGATTGCAACTATCAGTTTCTATGGTTATTTTAATAACAAATATCGAGAGCGCATCAACGTATTGCGTGAGCACAAAAATCTCAGCTCTACTTAACGCTGGGTTCTTTGGGGAGCAAGGTTATCTTTCCCTCACAACCAAAAACACACTTCTTCGGTGACATTGTTGATTTCGTGCAGTCCTGTGACCTATGCAGCTCTGCCGACGACTTCTGTAAACCCCAACGCGCGTTGATGGGCGTGCCCTTGCTCTCTCGCTCTGGTCAACGTGTGCGCGCGCGCCCTTCCGGGAGAAGTGCACGTACAAGGAATTCTGCCCCCGTTTACGTCACTCAGGCCCATACTCGGAAAAAAAACCCCCGAATCCTGTAAGGATTTGGAAGAGAATTTTTGGCACAGAAATACTCCGTCATTCGTCCAATTCGTGTTTTGAAACTTTGGCCATGTTTAGCATGGGAATCCAACTCTTTAACAGTGTAAATAAGTCAGAACACATGAAATAGCATTATACCCCCCCTTTAAATAACACGTCTTACTGAAGACAGAGACGTGTGAATATTAGAGAGATGATCTTACCACAGTTTCTCCAGTTTACAGTGAGGATCCTGTAGTACATCAGACAAAAGATTCACTGATTGTCGTATTTTATTCTTAGACAGATCCAGTTCTCTCAGATGTGAGGGGTTTGATCTCAGAGCTGAAGCCAGAGCAGCACAACCTTCATCTGTGACTCCACAATCACTCAACCTGTAGAGAACAATGACACACTCTTCACTCTCTCAGATCAGATCAGATCAGTTTAGCAGTGAATCCATTATTAAAGAGAAAGTACAAACTTAAAGCAAAAATGAATATGTTTGATGGATCATTGAGATCTGAAATGTCACAGAGGACAAAACATGATTGTGTGTGTGTGTGTGTGTGTCAGTGTGTGTGCATTTTTGTGATTTATGAGGACACAAATTTGTATAATGACATGGGGATTACACTGGTATTACGACGTAAACATGAAATATGAAGACATTTCATGAGTCCTCATATTTAAATTAGTTATAAAAACATACTAAACAATGTTTTATTAAAAATGTAAAAATGCAGACAGTTTTCTGTGATGGGTAGGTTTAGGGGTAGTGTAGGGGGATAGAATGTACAGTATAAAAACCATTACGCCTATGGAATGTACTCACTAAGATAGCAAACCAAACCTGTGTGTGTGTGTGTGTGTGTGTGTGTGTTTACAAAATTAAAAACAATACTTTAGAAAGTGTCAATGCAGAAAGAAGAACATGATGAACAGTGAGAATGAATCCAGCATGTTCTTCATTTTTCAGTTCTGACTGTTGAGCTCGAGTCTGTTTAAAGTCAAGAGACTGAAATGTTGATTGATGTGAAAGTGTGTATTTCAGTGTGACTCTCAGTCCTGCAGTACCATGTGACTGAGGAGCAGCTCATGTGTTCAATCATTTACAGCTTATCAGCTGAACTCACAGCAGCAGAAAGAGGCTGAACACTTCAAATATACTTTACATTGTGATTCATGTGTGAGAGTCAAATATGATCTTACCTCAGTATCTCCAGTTTACAGTGAGGATCCTCCAGTACAGCAGAGAGAAGAGACACTGATTTTCCTATTTTATTCACAGACAGATCCAGTTCTCTCAGGTGTGAGGGGTTTGATCTCAGAGCTGAAGTCAGAGCAGCACAACCTTCATCTGTGACTCCACAATAATTCAGCCTGAAGAGAAATGAAAATCAAATAGCATAATAAACAGTTAAACACTATATATCAAATATATCAAAGCTATCCAACAAATTTCAATTCCAATATAATTTAACAATGTCAAATTCTTATCCAAATTTTATGGTGAAATTCACACTAACAAAAAATGTTAAGATTGAAATAAATGACGAATGCAGTCGGTACTGCAGGCGGTCCGACAATTAATGTTTGATCATGAATAATTTTTTGTTAAAAATTGAAACATGGGTAAAAAACATAAAGTCAAATATAAATATAAGCACCCTCAGTTGATACTGTAATAATATCATATTGGCGAAACAGGTTTGGCAATCGCTCCAGTGCGCTTTTGTGTTTGCGCTCGGGAGAACGTCAAAGGTTTCTATTTACAACATGTTTTTGCAGTGGTGAGAAATGTAGCCAATCACAGACATGTTTGTTGATCTCTTGAACTTAATGGCCAATCAGAGGCATTTCATTTAGTCAGAATCCACTCACTGCTCAAAACTCGGGAGTTTTTGTTCAGCGCTGAGTTCTGCACGCTCCTGAATCCTCTCATTAACAAAGACTCAGTGTAAGTAAGAGATTCATTATTCAGTGTAGACAACTTTATTGATTATAATGGAAATTTGTGAGATTGTGAACTGAGATGAGTGACAGATTTTAGTGATTGTAAAGGGAGCGCTCTTTCGAGGCTGAATAATCCATTGAATAAAGGTTTTGTTTTTCTTGCTGCTGAGAGGACCGATGGCCAATTACACACTGCAAAACAGCATGTCAAAATAGATACATGCAATGTAAATGCAGACTAATAGATTAATAGAAAAATATTCGTATGAACATATTTTTGAAATTCCATTCCAATTATTTGTAAAAGTAATGACTTGTAAATAGTGCTGTCAATTGATTAAAAGAAAAATTAACCAATTAATCGCAATTAAACACATCAGCGTTTTGAATATTTTTATATTGTAATAATTTCACAGTTACTCTCCAAATTAACACAGAAACAACATAAAGACAGTTTATTTTAAATATTTGTTGTAATGGCATCTTTTCATGAATGAAGGCCAGTATCACTGATACTAGCCTACTGGTACTGATGTCTCTATGAAAATGATTTTTTTAAACATTAATGATAGACATTCAACATTAAAATGTCTAGGAAGCTATCAGTTTCATTAAAATTGAAAGCTATCAATTTCAACATGAATTAGGCTTTAAAAAAATAACTTTTAATTTAAGTGAACTTAAATCAAATTTCACATAAACCCATTATAATAAATGTCATATTTACCTGTTGCCTTCCTACCTGTCTTTGAATAAAGTTATCAAACACTTTACAGTCTTAACTGCATAAATTATAAATTAAATATAGATTAATCCCTATTAAAGCTACAATTTTCTCTGTTACCTTTGTTCTTTGATTAACATTAATGACAGACTTTACAGCAACTGTTTTATTAGGCTGCTGTGACTTTAAGAGCTGCCGCTGCCAAACATGATGTGGATCTGACACGCATCTCATTTTCTCACAACTCTTTAAGTTAATTTAAGATGTTGTTTAACGTCATTTAAGACTGCTTTTATGAGAATATTTGACAAAATGGGCATTTTGGCATAATTCTGTGTGTTATTGTTTGTTCAAGCCTGAAAGAAAACTCAATTCTGGTGCGCTGTCTGTGCACACGATACTGGCGCACATCTTTCTGTGCACACCAGGGTTGCCAGGTTTTCACAACAAAACCCGCCCTATTGCTACTCAAAACTAGCCTTAACTAGCCCAATCACGTTTCAGGGGGATCCCCCGGTAAAAATCGCATTAAGGGGGGCAAAAATCCACATTTCTGGCGAGGTTCCCCTGGTAAAATTCGCATTCCAGGGGCTAAATGTCATGTTATTTCGGGTCACTTCAACCCGCGGACATGAAAAACAACTCGCGGCAACAGTGTTAAAGTAGTCCAATTCCACGGGAAAACCACAGACTTGGCAACAATGGTGCACAAAAAATTTGTGTGTGTCTCACAGACACGACATTCACAGACAGCGACTTCTCTTTTGTCTTGTGGTGCTTAAATGGTTTGAAATGAATAAGAGCGTGATCATATAATGTAACGCTAGCCAAAGGATGACTGAAAAAATGGATGCTGCGTTAATTGCGTTAAATATTTTTAACGCGTTAAACTGGACAAAATGAATCGCTAATTTTGACATCTGTATCAAATCTACTATAAAACTGTTTTGGTTCATTTGAAGAAACTATATAATCAGAAGGGATCCCCCCCCCCCCCCCCATCTCTGCTAATCATAACATTAAAGGGTTGGTTCACCCAAAAATTAAAAAATTGTCATCAATTACTCACCCTCATGTTGTTCCAAACCCGTAAGACTTTTGTTCATCTTTGGAACACAAATGAAGATATTTTAATAAAATCTGAGAGATTTCTGTCACTCCATTGACAGTCCAGGCAACTACCACTTCAAAAAGTTTGTAAATCTAATTGTAAAATGAATCCATATGAACTGAGCGGTTTAGTTCAAATTTTCTGAAAAGAAGCATTAAAAGTTATTATTTATTATAATGACCAGATAAAGTTATACAATAACATTAACAGCAAAACTGTTGAAAAGGTCGAAAATTTTAAATATCTTGTTTCTGGATAATCATTTGAAATTAACTCAAAATAAGGACTGTCTGAAGTCTGTGCAGAGACTATATATAAAGATGTGCTTGAAATAGTATATACAGATCTTATTGAGAGTGTCCTGAGGTAAAGACAAATTGACATTAAAAATATTTCATTCCACAATTCCTGTTCAGTTTCTTCAGTGAAATTATTTGCACAATCTTTGTCGCCCTCTGCTGGTAGACAAACCCCCTCAGGTTTCATGCATGCTGGATATCCCATCATGATACACTTCAACTCTGCCCCAGCACTAATAAACTTAGAGGAAGCCTATAAAAGTGATATTTAAGGAGCCATTCACGAGTTGGGTCATAACCAGCAACGTGGAGTTTGGGAGTTCCCTCCACACACAACCTGTGGTCAGTGTACATACATGAAGAAGTGCAGGATGTAATAATGATACAAAGACCTCTTATATGCCAAAAGACCAAGCAGAATTTGACCCCTTGTGACCCCTAATGTAATTGAGGGGTAAGATGAAGTATAAAAGATAATATATGCTTATCTGGAGTTTCATGGACATTACTGTATTCATGAGCAATTGATTCATATCAATGTGAGGCACAAACTTATAAATATAATTTTCTGAATATTCTTGTTTCTAATAAAATGTGGCTATAGGGTAAGTGGGTTAAGGTTAAGTACAGTATAACCTGAACATGCATGTTAAAAACATAACATATACATAAATACTAAAAACTACATGTATGTACTACAATTTAAAAAATGTTAGTATGGCATGGCATTTTGTATTGGTGTATTTCCCTTTCTTATCCAAGAGAATAAATCATATATATTATTTTAAAAGACACTTAATGGTGCGTAATGTTTATGTGATTTGAAAATACAGCCTTATTGCCTCATTATAAGTTTATTTGAATGCGTTGATCTAAGCTCTGCATTGGCCGCTGAAGAGCTCATCCACTGGTGCATCAGAGAACTGCTGAAGGAAGCTGACCATCTCATCTAGGCTGCGTTCCACAACAACATTCAGCTCTGTGTTGAGGGCAGTCGCAGCACCGCTTAGGATGGGGCGGCCATTTTGATCGACACAGCAGTAAGCGTTCCAGATGTACTCTGGGATGTTCACCCTTTTGACATTGTTTTTGACGATCCAGTTGTTAGAAGAAGGGATGGCACCAACCAGCACATAAGCCTGATGACAGTTTGCATTAAACAAGCTGGTCAGTTTAGACTCATGTTTGTTCCAAGCGTTCTGGTTCAGCGTTGGGTTTTGAGGCACCACGTTGGTCAGGGTAAAGGTGGCATTACGACTTGGAACTAACAGGAAGCAGGTATGATAAAAGAGAGAGAAAAAAAATTAAAAAGAAATTCATTCACATTTGAGGTGATTTTAGGATGTTTTCCTCCAGGAAAACCATTTCCAATGTATATTATTATATAATGTATATTATTTCCAATGTATATAAGTGAAGTGTCGTGTAGCCCTGTATGGTGTCCCATACTCAAACCTGTGATCTTCAGGTAACAAATCTGACTCTCTAACCATTAGGCCACACAACTTATATTTATGTATACTAAGTGTCCACAAGAGTAACTTTTAAGTTTGGTAATAAATGTAATAAGGCTAAACGTTAAAGGATTAATGTTTTTGAGAAAAACATTCCAGGATTTTTCTCCATATAGTGGACTTCAACAGGGTTCAATGGGCTGAAGGTCCAAACTGCAGTTTAAATGCAGCTTCAAAGGGCTCTACACGATCCCAGCCGAGGAATAAGGGTCTTATCTAGTGAAACGACCTGTCATTTTCTAAAAAAAATTAAAATTTATATACTTTTTAACCACAAATGCTCATCTTTCACTGCTCTGCGATGCTCCACGCATGACGTAATCACGTTGGAAAGTGCACGCGTGACATAGGCAAAAGTACCGACCCAGTGTCTACAAAGCGAACGTATAAAGACTAAGTCAAACGCCCTTTACAAAAAAAGGTAAATCAGCGGTGTCGGACGATTTTGAAGTTTTTCGCCCTACCGCGGTACTTCTGCCTACATCACATGACCTTCCCAACGTGATTACATAATGCGTGGTGGATCGCAGAGCAGTGCAAGATGAGTATTTGTGGTTAAAAAGTATATACATTATGTTTTATGTTTTTTTTAGAAAATGACTGATCGTTGCACTAGACAAGACCCTTATTCCTCGTCTGGGATTGTGTAGAGCCCTTTGAAGCTGTATTGAAACTGCAATTTGGACCTTCAACTCCTTGAACCCTGGTGAAGTCCACTATGGAGAAAAATCCTGGAATGTTTTCCTCAAAAACCTTAATTTCATTTCGACTTATGTCAAAGAAAGACATAAACATCTTGGATGATATGGGCATTGTTAGCTATGGTAAATTATCAGGAAATTTTAATTCTGAAGTGAACTAATCCTTTAACTGATCTATCTGAAACGGTGACCTCAGTCCCTAAAAAGGTCAACAGGAATGATGGCTATTTCTTCATTAGTGGTTATACCTGCATGATGTCCATTGGGATTTAGGTGACCACGGTCAAATCCTGAGTTTGTGTAGTCTTCATTTAAAGCTTGTTTCTCTCCCAGATAGATGTCCGGGTTCTGCTGTGACAGCTTGTACCCATCTTCCATTTCACTGGACCATGTGGGATTCACCAACTAGTAAAACAATCGTTTTGATGGCTTAATCCAGAGACATCAATATTACAGTAATATACAAATGGAAAAGTTATTAATAATTCTTTTCAAATTAAATTGGAACTATATGTCTTTTTTTTTTTACTAAAGTAAATATTTCTCAGGATAATATTTTATTATAATATTTCATTTTTTTTTGTTTTATTATTTTATTTTTTTTTATTCTCAGCTTACTAAACTCAACCTTTTGTGACAACCTGCCCCAATAGTGAGATAAGTTGTCACAGTGAAACCTGCCATTAAACAGCAGCTTTTTATTGCTTTTCAGCTAAATTTAAAGAGTAAAACAGAACTTAAACAATAACTAAAAAGATAACGTATTTGGGGCAACAAATAATTAATGCATTATAATATAGTTTTTTTTTTTTTTAATTAAAATTATATGTGATCTGCCATTTACAAAAACAAAGTAACCCAAGTTTAAACAGAAAAGTAGAAATAGAAAACAGAAAAATTAGTTTTTTTGTATTCATTTGATTTTCTTGTTTTATTGAAGTGAGAAACAAACTGGATGCAGGAACCAAACGCAACAATAATCAACACTTTCTGAAGGCACAATAGATGAATAGATGTAACTCACCTGAGGCTCCACAAACCAGCGTGTCTCTCTGCCTCCACCATTACTTGTCTGAAAAATGTATGCAGAATAGACAGCTGTGCGGTGGTATGTGTCGTACAGTGTGGCGAAGTGATATGTGTTTAGAAAGCGCTGACATAAACGGACAACATTCGGCTGGGAAGCTCCCAACTCTGGAACTTTTTCCTTGTAGAAGAACTTGACGCAATCAGCTGAATCCCAGAAATTAGCCACCACATGTCCATCTGCTGGACGCAAGAACATGCCAGTGAGGAAACACAGAATGAGAGAAACCTCCATAATGCAACAGGCTAAATACAACTGACACGTCTTATAACAGAGCTCTCCTTTATCAGTCCTCTCTGTTTTCACTCCCCGTGACTGTTAGCATTACAGATAAGTAAGATTACATAGTAGATCCAAATTTAGCAACATTTGGAGTAGTTGATAACATAATTAAATTAAGGCTCTGCAACAAAAATAGCATAAAAGTATGACAGTGGACAGATGAATTTGTTGAATAAAGTCATTATTTTTGTTTTGTTTTTGCGCACAAAAAGTATTCTCGTCGCTTCATAATATTAAGGTTGAACCACTGTAGTCACGTCGCTGGTTTTAATGATGTCTTTAGTACCTTTCTGGACCTCAAAAGGTGCAATGTCGTTGCTGCCTGTGTGGATCAGATATCCTCGGATTTCATCAAAAATAACTTAATTTGTGTTCCGAAGACAAATGAAGGTCTTACGGGTTTCAGACGACATGAGTGTGAGTACTTAATGATAGAAATTTCATTTTTGGGTGAACTAACCCTTTAAATGCTTTTTAAATGTGTTTTTTGGTTGTGGGACAGCAGTTTGCACCAATTCTGTAAAATGGCCCAAATAAACTAAAAGGTGTGCATCATAGGCTACCTGACACCTACATGAACACTTTACAGTTTGTTTTATGACTGTAAATCATTCTCTGTTATTGAAGTTAGAAAAGGGTATACTAGTGTTGTAAGATGTAACTTCAGAGACCCTAATTTTGCGAATATTGAACATCCAACGTCAAGCCAACTTTATGCCAATGAAACACTGGCGATTTCTGTCCCTTCATTGACAGCTACGCAACTACCACTTTGATGCTTCAAAAAGTGTTACGCAGCATGTTTGAGCTTCCGCAAGAACCAATGAGGGTTGTTCTACACATCAAGCAAGTACAGTTGAGCTTCTGTTTGACTGAACAGTGTTTATGTGAATACAAGCCTAAATTCAATCTATAAAGTAATCGAGTCTCTTCAGAAAATTTGGACTAAATCGCTCAATTCATTTGGATTAGTTTTACAAGCTCTTTATGAACATTTTGAAGCGACAAAATGGTAGTTGTCAGGACTGTCAATGGAGGTAAAGAAATCTTTCAGATTTCATTTAAAATACACTATATTGCCAAAAGTTTTGGGACGCCTGCCTTTACGTGCACATTAACTTTAATGACATCTAATTCTTAATCCGTAGGGTTTAATATGGAGTTGGCCCACCCTTTGCAGCAATAACAGCTTCAACTCTTCTGGGAAGGCTTTCTACAAGGTTTAGGAATGTGTTTATGGGAATTTTTGACCATTCTTCTAGAAGCACATTTGTGAGGTCAGGCAGTGATGTTGGCGAGAAGGCCTGGCTCGCAGTCTCCGCTCTAATTCATCCCAAAGGTGTTCTATCGGGTTGAGGTCGGGACTCTGTGCAGGCCAGTCAAGTTCCTCCACACCAGACTCACTCATCCATGTCTTTATGGACCTTGCTTTGTGCACTGGTGCGCAGTCATGTTGGAACAGGAAGGGGCCATCCCCAAACTGTTTCCACAAAGTTGGGATCATGAAATTGTCCAAAATGTCTTGGTATGTTGAAGCATTAAGAGTTCCTTTCACTGGAACTAAGGGGCCAAGCCCAACCCCTGAAAAACAACCCTAAAACACACCATAATCCCCCCTCCACCAAACTTTACACTTGGCACAATGCAGTCAGGCAAGTACCGTTCTCCTGGCAACCGCCAAACCCAGACTCGTCCATCAGATTGCTAGACAGAGAAGTGTGAATCGTCACTCCAGTGAACACGTCTCCACTGCTCTAGAGTCCAGTGGCGGCGTGCTTTACACCACTGCATCCGACGCTTTGCATTGCACTTGGTGATGTAAGGCTTGGATGCAGCTGCTCGGCCATGGAAACCCATTCCATGAAGCTCTCTACGCACTGTTCCTGAGCTAATCTGGCGTCTTCTGCGCACTGTGCGCCTCAGCATGTGCTGACCCCGCTCTGTGATTTTATGTGGCCTACCATTTCGTGGCTGAGCTGCTGTAGTTTCCAATTGCTTCCACTTTGTTATGATACCACTAACAGCTGACCGTGGAATATTTAGTAGTGAGGAAATTTCACGAATGGACTTATTGCACAGGTGGCAACCTATCAAGGTACCACGCTTGAACTCACTGAGCTCCTGAGAGCGACGCATTCTTTCACAAATGTTTGTAGAAGCAGTCTGCATGCCTAGGAGACTGAATTTTATACACCTGTGGCCATGGAAGTGATTGGAATACCTGAATTCAATGATTTGGAGAGGTGCCCCAATACTTTTGGCAATATAGTGTATCTTCATTTGCTTCGTAGATGAACAAAAGTCTTATGGGTTTAAACAAATTATTAAACAAATGTACGTACGTATGTATGCATATGTATTCCTGTTTGTTTGTTTGTTTGTTTTGTTTTGTTTTTTTCAGCAAAGGTTGTGTGTGTCAGTGTGTTTGTTTCCCATGACTCAAAAGTGACCCTGTGGGAACAGCACTGGTGTCTGACCTTGATGTAACACGAGAAAGGCTTTGATTAGCAGACAAAAATGTGCCTTACAACTGGTGCACTCCAGTTTTTGCTTACTGTTCACATTCCCCACTGCACATCAAAGGTAATCAAGGAAAACTACCTTATTTTTAACATTGAGTATGTTTAATTTCTAGCTAAATATATCAAAAGAGATAAGGTAAACAAATTTGGCATACTTTCCATTATGGAGGGGCTTGAGCTCTAATATCCCTCCTCGGGACTAAAGCAAGAAATATAAATAAAAATATATGAATAATCAATGATATAAGTGTTATTAAATAAAGGTGGCAGATCATGTTAAACAGTGTTATTTTCGTATTATTTAAAGCATGGATTAATATTTTGAATTAGCTTTTAGTTTTATATTTTTTGTTTTAATTTACATTTTATAGTTAAAGCTTTTGTAATTCTTTTGACATTTTAGTAGTTACCACTTTATTTTACAGTACGTGCTCTTACATGTACTTACAGTGTACTTACCTAAGACATTACTGTGTAATATAAGGTAGCTACATGGGTTAAGGTTAGGTTTAGTGGTAGAATCACCTAAGTTAATGTAATTATTATAAAAAGTATATAGTATGTACATGTAGAACAGGGCAGTAAAATTAAGTGCTACAGTTTTTGTTTTTTTATTTAGTACTTTCATTTATGTTTATTTCCATTTTTTTTTTAGTAATTTTTAGTGCTAAAACTTACTCTATTTCAGTTAGTTGCCAAGGCCAATTTTTTTTTTTTAAGTTTTTCATCTAATATTTAGGGGTTCAAGGCAAGCACGTAGTGCTGAAACCCTATTTTAATTGTAAGGATTTTTATTATTTTTCTTCCTCCATAAAACTGATCATGCAGACCAAACCGTAAGGCCTAGAGACTTGAAACTTGGCCAGATGGTAGGTCTCAATGTGGGGAGAGACTGACAAGTGTGACCCCAATCGGCCAATAGGTGGCGCTACAAAAACGCGAAACTGCTAATAACTCCTAGAGCGTTTGTCGTAGACTCAAGTGCCATATATCATTGGAATCATTGGCTCAAGACGATTTCATTAAATTTTTCGCCATTTTGAATTTTGTTTAAAACCTACTTTTGCGTACTAGTCTTTGGTTTTTCGTCCGATTGGAACCAAACCAGTGCAGAAATGTTCTCTGGAGACTGAATATCAAAAGTTGAAATTTTGATTCACGGTCACTAAGGGGGGCCACTTTTACTAAAATGGCTATAACTCTTGAATGGAATGAGATATTTTCACCAAACTCATATAACACGCTATAACATGAAAAAAACAACAGAAGAAAAAAAAGAAAACAGCTATAACTACGTGACCGTAAATCCGATTGACTTAAAAATTGGCATGCAGTGTCTTGGTCCAAGGAGCCATGATTGTCTATGAGGACAATGGCGTATCTCGAAAAACATGGCTGCCATCGGCCAATGAATTTTGAGCACCTATTAGACAAAGTTAACGAAGGCTGATCGGAACAAAATTCGTTATGAGTCATCGGCATGATGCCCTGAAGGAGCCTGAGAAGTTTTGAGTCAGCGCCACCTAGTGGTAAAATTACATTTTTCAAATGTTTATAACTTTGGGTGTGGTCGACTTATTTTCACGTCCTTAGACTCCTGAATCCTTGCCGAGTCCAACGATACCAAGGTTTCATACTAGGTTTCGCCTTATGGTTGTGCAACGTTGTGATTTAGCACTTAAAAAACTTTTGTGAATATCTTTAAAACCGTTAGTCCGATCGAGATGAAACCACAGTAGGAAATACGCAACCACAGCTCGTTAACTATACAGTTGTGGTCAGAATTATTGGCACCCTTGGTAAATATGATCAAAGATGTCTATAAAAATAAATCTGCATTGTTTATCCTTTTGATCTTTAATTCATAAAATTAGCAAAAATCTAACCTTTCATTGAAGGAAAAGAATTGAAAGTGGGGGGGAAATCACATTATGAAATAAATGTTTTTCTCCAAAACACGTTGGCCACAATTATTGGCACCCCTAGAATTTTTTATGAGTAAAATATCTCTGAAGTATATTTCCATTCATATTTACATTTTTTTAGCACACCAGGGTGATCATGAACATGAAACTGTCTAGCCATGACTTCCTGTTCCACAGGAGTATAAACATGAGGAAACACAAAGGCCAAATTCCCCACAAGTTGTTTGGGAGGGTTTCAAGAAAAATCCTCTGCTCTCATCCAGAAACAATCTCCAGCATATTCAGTTGTCAGACAAGACTGGAACTTCAAACGGGACCGGCTTCTATGGTCAGATGAAACTAAAAAAGAGCTTTTTGGCAGCAAACCCACCAGATGGGTTTGGTGCACATATGGATAAAAAGTACCCCATGCCCACGGTTAAATATACTGCTGGATCTTTAATGTTGTGGGCCTATTTTTCTGCTGGAGGTCCTGGACATCTTGGACATCTTGTTCAGATACATGGTATCATGGATTCTATCAAATACTAACAGATAAAAAATCAAAACCTGACCGCTTCTGCTAGAAATCTTATAATGAGCCATGGTTGGATCTTCCATCAGGACAATGATCTAAAACAAACATCAAAACCAACACAAAAATGTGTCACTGAGCACAAAATGAAGCTTCTGCCATGGTCGTCCCAGTTCCCTGACCTGAGCCCTATAGAAAATGAGTGAAGTGAACTGAAGAGAAGCAGCACCAACATGGAGCTGGGAATCTGAAGGATCTGTAGAGATTCTGTATGAAGGAATGGTCTCTGATCTCTTGTCAGGTGTTCTCCAAACTCATCAGGCATGATAGCTGAAGACTCAGAGCTGTTATCTTGGCAAAAGGAAGTTGCAAAAAGTATTGAATAAAAGGGTGCCAATAATTGTGGCCAATGTGTTTTGGAGAAAAAAATTTATTTCATAATGTGATTTTCCCCCCATTTTTAATTCTTTTCCTTCAATAAAAGGTTAGATTTTTGCTAATTTTGTGAATTAAAGATCAAAAGGATAAACAATGCAGATTCATTTTTACAGTAATCTTTGATCATATTTACCAAGGGTGCCAATAATTCTGACCACAACTGTATGTTACTGCCCAAATGTCAAAATTTTGATAGGAAGTGGCAAAAAATCCGAAGTCGCTCATGGGTATTTTTTAATGCTCTCATATATATGTGTCTATAACTTCAAAACGAAATGAGATATTTTCACCAAATTTGAAACACATATGTATGGACACACTCTGAGGACACCCAAAAACACTGGTGGAGATCGGGCAATAGGTGGCACTATAACTGTCAAAAAATCTTTAAAAACCATATTTTTCCTTAGTAAATTGCCTGTATTGGCTGTAAATGGTCTTTTCCATCTATGATCTAAGTGCTTACATGCTTGCTAAATAAAATATAATACCTTTTTATGTGCTTATAAGCCTTAAAGTGCTTGAACCCTGATAATTGCTGCTAGCAGCTATATTTATATTTTATTTTATTTCAGCTTTATTTCAGTTAACAAAAATGATTTTTGGTAGTTTTGGATAACAATTACAACACTGAGGCATGACTCAGGACTGAGTCAATATTATAAAAACACAACCTAAAATGACAGTTCCCATAATGTGACTCATTTTCTTTGTAAATATGCTGGCTATCAAGCAACTGTTCAGTGATTGCATACTGCAATAAATGGTGGGACTTGATAAAAAAGACCAGCATTAATTTCTGGTTAATGCTAGTTAGTGCTTGTCAGAATATAGTATACATGTTGTTGTACATATTGTGTTCTATACATGTTGTGTCTGCGTCATCTTTTCAGATACTCTAAACACATGACTAACACTAGATGGCAGAATGGTGACAGAATTCATGTGGCATTAGAACTCAGCAGGACCTCAGATTCCTTCAGAATATATAAAAAGATAGAAAAATAAGAGTTACGGTTAATTATTACTATTATTTTTTTGATCTTATTTTTACCTATTTACCTAATACAATGGGTATATTGGGTATATATATATATATATATATATATATATATATATATATATAATATGAGTTACATTTGAAGCATATTATTATGCATATTATGTAAAGAGATGTTTTAAACAGTAAAATTTCAAATATTACCATCTCACAAGTTGGTTTAAGTTCAATATCACAGATATCTTTATAAAATAGTTCCATAAGGAACTCTTTGAGACAATATACCTTCATAAAGCCACATATCTATGATTTTCAGACCCATGTGGAACGGGCCAAAATCTAACATCCTCCATCCACTCTCCTCCTCTGTGTCCTTTAAGTCTATGCATTTCAGATTTATTCATACATTTCCAATATATTTATGCATGAGTTCTCTCCACTCACCCCTCCCTTCCTGCACACCCCATCCCATTACTGTAATCCATCACCCCAGCATCATCCGCCATGCAAGCAGCCCCTGAGTTGCCATGGCAACCACCTCAGGCCCCATCTCTTTGCAGCCGTGCTCTTATTGGAAGGAAGGCTCAGGCAGTCTGAGGCTGTCTGGTGGATGTGGTAATTGGCTTGGAGTCTCCAATCACCCCCCCCCCCACACACACACACACACGCATGCACACACACACACGAACTCAAACACATATGCACAAATAATGCAGCAGAACGCACAGACATTTTTTATTTAGAACTGAATGTTATGGCCAGAATTCTAATCTTAGTGCAAACGGGTTTAAATTTTTGTGGTTTGGACAGACATATTGGAATTCAGATTGTGTTAAGAAAAGAAAATTAGATTTTTTTGTGTGTGGATCAAGACTATACAGTTCTAAAATAAATAATTAAAATACAATAAAAACAGTGTGTCGAAAATAGACTGTTTACTGGTTAGTTAGTTAATTGTGTTTCTCCAAAACAGGAAAGCAGAAGGTGCAAATATATTTTATTTTAATTCACTCTTCCAATTAAAAGCACAGCTTTACAGTACAGTGCGTCTGCTAGATTGCATGTCATTTATCAAGATGTACTGTAATGTTCTAACTGTAGGAGAGAGAGAGAAAAAAAGCCTAATTTTATCTCACAAACAGTTACAGGCAGTTGGTTTCCTTGCACCAGAGCAGGAAGCATCTATTGACCAATATGTTATTTAATATTAAAAGAGATATATACATTTTTTTTCACCCAGACATCTGCTTATAATTTTAGTCAAGGTATTTTGCACCAAGACAGTCATAATGTAGTTTTTCATGACCATTTTCACCGTTTCTATAATTTTAAAGTCACCATGAAATCAAAATGAACAATTGCAGTATTTCCTGTATTATAAATAATTTTTTAATGCATTTTTTTTTTTTAAATGAATGTGCCCTCATAATCTTTAATCAAAATAACTCCCCCTCCCTCTTGCACTGTCGTCTTTTCTCTTCTCTGATGACGTGTTTAATGGCGTGTGGGCGGGACAACCTGTCAATCACATGAGATCCACCAATAGCAAACCACAACCATCCAACCTCAATTCCCCATGGACAAAATCAAGTCCCGCCCTACATTTTTCTTGTTTTCTTTTCAATCAGATACATGTTTTCAGTCATGTGACTGCTACGGACCTGGAAAGAAGAAAATCAAAAACGTGAACAAAATGCAAGTTTTGGGCACTTGTGATCCACATACAGCACCTACTTTGGTATTTCAACTACTAAAAACAGCAGGACGTTCTAAAAAGCTTAATATGAAAAACACTAAATGTCCCTTAATGTGCTAACACACTGATATTAAAAGATCAAATTCAGTATAAACCTTATTGGAGATGCATACTAATATACAGGTGAGCAGATTAGCCCAGAATATGAATGCAACACACTAAATTGTTAAAGGGATAGTTCACCCAAAAATGAAAATTATCCCATGATTTACTCACCCCCAAGCCATCCTAGGTGTATATGACTATCTTCTATTAAAAAATATCCTGGCTCCTCCAAGCTTTATAATGGTAGTGAATGGCTCATGATTTTGAAGCCAAAAAAAATGTATCCATCCATCCATCATAAAAGTAATCCATACGGCTCCAGGGGGTTAATAAAGGCCTTCTGAAGCAAAGCGATGGGTTTAATATCTAGCTATAACTCCGATTGTGTTCGTCTGAAAGAAGATAGTCATATACCCCTAGGATGGCTTGAGGGTGAGTAAATCATGGGATAATTTTCACTTTTGCGTGAACTATCCCTTTAAAGGGTTAGTTCACCCAAAAATGAAAATTCTGTCATTAATTACTCACCCTCATGTCGTTCCACACCCGTAAGACCTTCGTTCATCTTCAGAACACAGATTAAAATATTTTTGATAAAATCCAATGTCTCAGTGAGGCCTCCATTGCCAGCAAGATAATTTACACTTTCAAATGCCCAGAAAGGTACTAAAGATGCATTTAAAACAGTTTGTGACTACAGTGGTTCAACCTTAATGTTATGAAGTGACGAGAATACTTTTTGTGCGCCAAAAAACAAAACAAAATAATGACTTTGTTCAACAATATCTAGTGATGGGCAATTTCAGATCACCGCTTCACGAAGCTTTACGAATTTTTTGTTTCGAATCAGTGGTTCGGAGTGTGAAAATCACGTGATTTCAGTAAACAATGCTTTGTTACGTCATAAGTGTTTCGAAATTTCAATGGTTCACCACTGGGGGGCGTGACTTTGGCAGTTTGATACACGCTCCGAACCACTGATTCGAAACAAAAGATTTGTAAAGCTTCAAAGCTTCATGAAGCAGTGTTTTGAAATTGCCCATCACTAGATATTGTTGAATAAAGTCGTTTAGTTTTTGGTTTTTTTGGCGCACAAAAAGTATTCTCGTCACTTCATAACATTAAGGTTGAACCACTGTAGTCACATGAACTGTTTTAAATATGTCTTTAGTACATTTCTGGGCATTTGAAAATGTTAAGTAACTTGCTGGCAATGGAGGCCTCACTGAGCCATCGGATTTTATCAAAAATATCTTAATTTGTGTTCCGAAGATGAACGAAGGTCTTACGGGTGTAGAACAACATGAGGGTGAGTAATTAATGACAGAATTTAAATTTTTGGGTGAACTAACCCTTTAAAGCTTTTCTTTATAATGGTGCTTAATGAGAAACTGTGTGTTGCGTTTATATTCTGGGTTCATCTGCTTGCCTGTACATAGTATGCATCATCAATAAGCTGTATATTGAATTTGGTCTTTTATTATCACTGTCTTACTACATTAATACTTAGCACAAACATGGTAAAAATTACTGGCGGGCAATGGAGGAAAGCCTTGTTTTGCCCTCCAGGTGGGCATTCCTGTAAGGGTGTGACGTCATGTGAAAACTATACACTAAAAAATACTGGGTTGTTTCAACCCAAATTTGGGTCAAATATGGACAAACCCAACCATTAGGTTAAAAATGTAATTTAACCCAATGGTTGGGTTTGTCCATATTTGACCCAAATTTGGGTTGTAATAACCCAGCATTTTTTATAATGTATGAACTGGGAACAAAAGACTCATAACATCTGTTTCATGCCAACTTTAAATTCTGTATTTCAGTGTTGCTTCGCTGGAAACATCACAGAAGACAAAACTGGATAATGGTACAATTTTTTTTTTATTTCCTGCTTGTCAAAATGGACAGAAATAAAAGAAAGGACATTCTTTAAAATGGATCACTGAGCAGCAGTCATCAGAGATGCTCAGTTCCATGAGGAGCACCCATTTCAAGTTCAATGAAAACAAATGTACAACTCAGTCCTGAGTCAGAACACGCTTCTTTTCTCCATACGTCTGTTTTATTTTTCTATGGACAGTTACAAGAAAGGAAAACACTCACGCATCATCCTCTCGCACAAGACTATTTTTTTTAACTGTGTGTTTGTGGGGGAATAAAAAAAACTGCAAGCGAAAATCACAGCACGACAATATACAGGTAGAGAAGACCCTGTGAAATCAGCGAGACAGATTAAAGACAAATAGAGCACAGATCTCAACCGAAGCAGGACTGAGGACACAGTGGTCCGCGTTGAAATGTAGTTGCTCACCATTTTAACAATCTGGTTAAGCCTTGTGAACCCATTAACCCTCCACATAATGCCACTCATACTCTCACATTACTAAGAATACAATCACATCATTATGACTCCGCCCCTTGTCAATAAAGGTCTGTGAACTAACAAAATATCTTCATACAAACCAACCACAGCCCCTCTTTTTAAACTTTGGGGGACATGAGAAACAGCTTGACAATCGTTTGTAGTTCTAGAAAACACTACAGCACATGAAGGTTAGTTTCTAACCAAAAATCTCACCAAGGCAGACAAATCAAAATATATTTTTCCTTCTTAATACTGTTTAAAATGTGAATTGAGTCTGCAAACATTATAAAAAGGTTTTCAAAACACTCCTAGCAGCCCTTCCATCTGTCATTGGTCACACAAACAGATAGCTCCACCTCCAAACTCGTGCTATTGGCTGAGCCAGTGTTGCTATGCCGGGCCGCTCAAACAAACAATGTTTTGAAAACACCACAAAGCCACAGTGTTTTGGCTTCAGGAACTGAGAGGGAAAGAATCAACACATTTTATGTGTAATTGTTGTGTGTTATCGATATCAGAACATGCAAAATGTGTCTATAATTTTGTCTCTGGTGTGTAATTGCTTCAATTAAAATGTTCTAATAGTGCCCTCATCCAAAAAATCACACAGACTGTGCAAAATAGTCATAAAAAAGAACAACAAGGGGGTTGGCTGAACAGAGAAGTTGATATATCAAAATGTGAAATCAATACTATTTCTACTGAAGACTAAACATTTCTACAGCTCTTTTAAAAAGAATTGAAAAGATTTACATATATGGCATCAGAGTTACCAGTGGTGTAGTGCTCATTAAAACCATAAATTGGAAAATTATACAAAAATAGAAATAACCCAATAACATGGATTAATATTTCACTGACAGCGTAGAAAAGGCTGTTTTCACATTTTGATGAATTACAGCACATAAAACATTTCACTTGAGTCTATAACATGGACCGATTCTGGAAAGACAGAGCACTTATCTATTTACAGCAAACGTCTCGCAACTTAAAGCTCAAGGACTCGGTGTAGAGAAAATGGCAGGCAGTCTTTTCAGTTAGGCCACGGATAAGAGGGGACTTTGGGTTTAAAACAGTCACCTCAGCACAATCGCACACACGCACACATGCTGCCGTCCCCATAACACTCCTCTGGATTTAGCTTGACATTTTTTTCTTCTTTTAAGCAGGCTGCAGTAGCAAGTCTCAGAACACAAAGCAGACTTACAGATAGTAAAGAGCTCATTCTACAAAAGAGGCGCACAATTTTCTTGTCACACAAAAGGAAAAATGCCCCTCCAAAGAGACTGGGGGGGTGGGAAAGAAGTCTCCAAAGCTGGTCTTCAGTTTGTCCAGGAAATCAAAATGGAGAATTTGCGGTGGCACCTGAAAACGTCAGAATTCCACAAACTCCTCCCATTTTTAAAAACACCCCACCCACTTTAGTCTCCGCCCACTAGTATTCTGTCGTTTACGGTTTAAAAGTTCCACAAGAGTTTTAAAGCGCACATACATACCGACGCAACTTCCCCAGAGAGGGTCACAAACACAAAAACATTATTGCAGAATAAGTGTGCTTTCTTCGTTTTTTGTCCTTAAATTATTTAAAAACGATACTATTACAACATGCAAGCAAGTCATCGTTAAAAAAAGAGAACAATCGAACGTTTAACGCCCTGTTTTTAAAACAAGGACAGACGTTGCCCGATAAATATACACTCTTATAAACGCACCCTGGCTGAGAGGGAATTTTATGTTGGCTTGTTCAGAATAGGAAGAGGAGGTGGGGATCGTGTTGGAAGTACGGTATTAATCAGCTGATTTTTGAAATCTACTTTTCTTTCTTTTCTTTTTTTCACACAGAGCAAGTTTGACTCTGGTTGATAGACATGCACCTCGGACCTTCTTAATAAAGGGATCTATCTATGCATGAAAACTGTTTGCAGCATTACGACTTTCCTATTGGGCAAAAGTAATTGACTTGATATTCCAGAATTTTCCAGATTCAATACAAGTTAAGCTAAATCAGCAGCATTTGTGGTATAATGTTGATTACCAAAAAAAAAAAATCTATTTGACACTTGAAAAACAAAAATTGTGGTAATGGTGCAGCACATAGAATGGAAGTGAATGGGGCCAATTTTTGGAGGATTTAAAATGTGAATTTTATAATTTTATAAAAGCACTTACATTAACTTTCTGTAAAAGCTTGTGTTGTTCACACAACTTTTATGGTTTTAAGCATCACATTGTCAGAGCAACAAAGTTACTAAATTGGACAACTTTACACAGAAAAGGTCAGTAAGTGATTTTTTTTCCCACACTAAAATCATGTTAAAGGGATACTTGCTGGCAATGGAGCAAAAAAGAAGAAAATTCTGTCATTAATTACTCATCCTCATGTCGTTCCAAACACGTAAGACTTTCGTTCATTTTCAGGAACATAAATGAAGATCTTTTTGATGAAATCTGAGAGATTTCTGTCCCTCTATAGACAATCCACGCAACTACCACTTTGATGCTTCAAAAAGTTCATGAAGAGATCGTAAATCTAATCCATATGAATTGAGCAGTTTAGTCCAAATTTTCTGAAGAGAAATGAACGCTTTATATGATAAACAGATTTAATTTAGGATTTTATTCACATATAAACATTGATCAGCGAACATAAACAGAAGCTCAACTGAACCTGCTTGAACAAACCTCTTGAACATGCAAGAACAAACCTCTTGCGGAAGCTCAAACATGCTGCGAAACACACGAAAATGAACCTCATTGGTTCTCACATGTCAGGCAAACATGCTTGAGCTTCCATTTACTACAACTGATGTGTGAGTTGATGAGTGTTTATATGTGAATAAAAGCCTAAATTCAATCTGTTCATCATAAAAAGCGATCGAGTCTCTTCAGAAAATTTGGACTAAACCGCTCAATTCATATGAGGGGCTTTTGCACCGAATAGTTCTAGGAACCCCCTTATAGAAACTAGCCACTAGGATAGTTCCCCGAGAACTAATTTCTCCCCCGGGCCATGTTCCTGGTTGCATTCGCACCGGGAATAGGAACTCTGAAGCGGCTGACAGCGGCATCTTTAAGCGCGGCATTTACAAACGCTAAAAAACGGTGGATGGAGGATGCCGAGATCGGAGCTGTGTTTGCTGTGTGTCGTGGGTTTCGTGATAACAGAGATGGAATGTAAACGCATAATTTACGCGACTGAAAGAGCAAAAAGTGGCGCTAAGAGACGAAATATCCTATGACAACTTTCAGTATTACATATCATTGAGGCAGAGAAAATAACACAACCCTGCAGACAAGAGGTAAATGCCGTTATCGTGTTTTCCTTGTTCGTGAAGTAAATATGTTTACACGGCTTTTAAAAATGCCGGGTGCCGGTGTTTGACATGCGTTTGACCAATCATCATACACTCACGTCACTGATAGTTCCTATAGTGCTGGTTTAGACCCTTCTCTGAAGTAGGAGCTAATTTAGTTCCCCCAAAAGGAGTTCCTAGAACTGAAATCGTTCCTAGTTCCTGCGATGCAAAAACGGCGAAATCCTGGTACTTCAGCCAATAGTTCTAGGAACTATGAAAATGTTCCTCCTGTGCGAAAGCCCCTATGGATTAGTTTTACTATCTCTTTATGAACTTTTTAAAGCGTCAAAGTGATGACAGAATTTTAATTTTGGGTGAACTATCCCTTTAACACTCATATTGTTTGCATCTTTTGGCTATACTTTTGAAATAATGAGTATTTTAGTGTTTACGGATTGGCCCCATTCATTTCCAATGTATGTGCCTCACTGTAGTGGTTTGTGAAGGATGGATTTTTCAGTCCAGCTCCTGCGAAAAAAAAAAAAAAAAGTTAATTTAAAAGTCAAGTTAAAAAAAGTTATTTTGTCCTTCTCACGGCAGCAACTTTCACGTTTTGTCCTGCTCCCGTCGCAATAGCCCACAGGAGGAGGTCTAGACAGATTTTTCAGTCTCAGACTGGTGTCATAGGCAATTTTTTCCAATTCCCACCAATTCTCTGCTTCAGATCTCAGGTGTAAGTTTTATGTTGGCATTTGTCGCAGCAGGCAAAAAGGAATTTGCTGTATGTTGTCGCATACAAATCGAAAAAGAAGAAGAGAATATCCAACTCTGCATCTGTAAATTGTTTATTTTTTGTTGCGCAATAGACGAATAAAACAAATAACATTCTGTACCTTAAAAATATAAAATAAATTTGAGTAACTATTACTTTTAGATACTACATTTTGCGGTAGTATCTTTGCGTTGGGTCCTGTGGATCCCGCAAATGACCTCTACCTCACTGTAACCCAGATTTTTTTTTGGAGGCGAAAAAGAAAAGTGTGGTTATCAACATTATTCTACAAGTGCTCGTATTGAACCTGGAATATTCCTTTTAACACAGACTATGTTCATGATATATCACTTTTTTTTTTTTTTAAATCGAGTGTAATGTGTTGCAAGAACCAAAAGTTGTATCCTCAAGGGATATTAATTATTGAAGAATTCATTCATCTCTACAACAGAAGTCTAATTACAGCTAGAATAAGGCCAAATTTAATGACTAAACATGATCTCATTACGTGCTGGTGTCTGCTCCTGAAGAATATACCGCAAAAAAAATCAATGGCACGTTGATACCATCTCTCACCAGAGCTAAACAAACCAAAAGCTGCGGTGAGATCAAGTGGCACTCGTCTCATCTGCAGTTGGTGCGTCTTCTAATGATGTCACAGAGACTCCTCCCACTGACACGCCCCCCTCAGATTCGTGCAAAATGTCTCCTCAGCGACAAACCGTTTGGCACTACTTGTCTAGCCTCCATAAGATGGAGTCAGACAAGAAGAAGACCTCTCTGATCATTGAAGGAAAGAACTCTTTGGAGGGACTGACGAGGAAAGGTCTGCTTGAGTCCCAACTGACATACAAAAATGTTAGTCGCACCCTACGTTTTCCTTGCAGTCACCACACAGGCAATGGGCAGATGAAATATGTTCTCTTCTGGTGGATGTTGGGGGAGTCTCTTTGGATCTGTGATGATGGGATAGAGTAGGATGAGACTGCTAGGGTGAAGTAGGGCACGGAGATTAGGTTAGTGTGATGTAGGCGGACGCTTTTTCCTTTAGCTGGCGCAGACACAGATGGCAACTCCAGCTCCCTGCAAAGAAAGATACACAAATGTTGTATAAAATTGAAGCGTGGAATATTTGGCCAAAGTTAGAAATAGCACTTTTAAGTAGAAGGTCTTGTACACTGCAAAAATGCACTGTTTATCAGTATGTTTTTGTAGATATATTTTTTCAGAGAATATATCGTCGCTGTCAGGCAGAAGCCTTATATCTCCATATTTCATCATTTTAATTTTTTTCATAAATCATTACTATTGGTCACCCTTTATATATGTCAGTGGGTTTTGCAAATATTTAACCAAAGTAAAGTATTTTAAAAAGCTTGTGACTAAACCTAGTAATTTCATTGGATCCTCAAACACTCAGTCAAACCTCATAACTCCGCACTGCCTTTATCATGAATGAAGTGCCACACATATTTTGGACCATTTCTGCTTGTTTGCAAGGGTAAATAAAGAACTGGTTCTTTGAATAAGTACACCATTTTCTTTACTCAGGAAACACTATATATACTGAAGGATCTAAAAGTTTTCAATAACAACCCGTGTTTTACTTTAAAAGGATAATTCACCCAAAAATGAAAATTATCCCATGATTTACTCACCCTCAACCCATTCTACTGTAGGTGTTTATGACTATCTTCTTTCAGACTAACACAATCGGAGTTATATTATAAAATATCCTGGCTCTTCCAAGCTTTATAATGGTAGTGAATGGGGCCCGAGATTTTGAAGCCCAAAAAAATGCATCCATCCATCATAAAAATAATCCATACAGCTCCAGGGGGTTAATAAAGGCCTTCTGAAGTGAAGTGATGGGTTTTTGTAAGAAAAATATCCATATTTAAATCTTTATAAACTAAAATAACTAGCTTCCGGCAGACGGTCTATGCAAATCGACTTACACCAAATGAGTAATCTCTGACCCGACGCTTGACGCAATTAAGAACACAGAAGCGCAGAGGATAGAGCAAAACAAAACACTGGTCACGAATCAGAAGTCTAAAACGAGAATTTTTAAAGAGAAAAGTCGGAGGATTTCGATATAAGAGAAGAGGAGCTTGAGTTTGTTGCACAGCCCTATTTGTTTGAATTGCAAGAGGCGTCTAAGCTTATGATATTTGTACATCCTACATCATATATTGCTTAAGAAGTTACCCTTTTGGTGCAAGTCGATTTGCGTAAGCCACCTGCCGGAAGCCAGTTATTTTAGTTTATAAAAATTTAAATATGGATATTTTTCTAACAAAAACCCATCGATTCACTTCAGAAGGCCTTTATTAACCCCCTGGAGTCATATGGATTAATTTTATGATGGATGAATGCACTTTTTTGGGCTTCAAAACCTCGGGCTCCATTCACTATCATTATAAAGCTTGGAAGAGCCAGGATATTTTATAATATAACTCTGATTGTGTTTGACTGAAAGAAGAAAGTCAATTACACCTGGCTTGAGTGTGAGTAAATCATGGGATAATTTTCATTTTTTGGGTGAACTATCCCTTTAAGAAAGCAACCATACATTAGTAATGTTTTATTTTCTTTGTTTTTATATTAATTTCATAATCATTTATAATCATTAGTCATTTATGTAGTTGTTATTTAAAAAGCAAAGTGTTTTTTCCATTTCCTGAAAAGTAGCGTTTTTGGAGATATAAGGTTTCCACCCGACAAACTTATCAAAAATGTGCTAGATTTATGCTTAAAACTAGAAAAAATATTTATTAAAATATATTTGCCCAAAGTTAGAAATACTACTTGTCTCAGTTTTTCATTAGCAAGTTAAATTAAATTATATTATTAATTAAAAAATATATATGTGTATACTTAATATATACTTATATATTTAAAAAAAAAAAAAAAAAACTCTTATTATCTTATGCAATAATGCTTCTGAAGTGAATGTATCTTGCTTTAAGGACGTTTAAATTTTTACTCAACAATAATAAAAAAATGTATATATATATATATATATATATATATTTTTTTTTTTTTTTTTTTTTTTTTTTTTTTAGTGCACTTAAAACACCTAAATATAAAACACATAGCACATACCCTCCGGAGGCTCCGACATAGGGGGGCTTAGACAATACATATGATACCCTCTGTCACAATCATCACAGAATAAAAGCTGATCCTGTAAAAATAATGCAAGTTGATCCTTGTATGCACATGTCCCCAAACAACAGTGCTGGGGCCTTGGATTAAACAGTTCTCAAACACAACAAAGATTGCACTGGAAAAGAAAGTTGCTTCGTTCAGTTGACTTACATCGTTCTCTGATGTACCACACAGGCTGCACGATTTGCACTCAATGCACTGCCAGCGGTAGGTCCTCACCGCCGCCGTCATGTTGACGGTGAACTGCAGGCACGACGGATGACCTGCAAGAACAGAAAAGAAGGTAATATGTTGAGAAAATTAATAAATCCCATTTCCGAGCTGAGCTTACACGGGTTAGGTCGCACCTGATCTGCCGCAGTCCGCACAGGAAATTAGATCTTCAGGACAGCCTGTTTTCTTAGAGCCTCCTAGACAGAAGTCACAGTAGCCGTTCGGGATGACAGAACCATCAGCTGCTTTTTTGGCTGCAAAGAGAAGAGAAAAGAGTAGACATTTAAATGAAAAGAAATAAATGACGAAATACGTTATTATTAATTAATGCATTAGGCATCATGGACTAACAATGAATTTTTACAGCATTTATTAATCTAGGTTATATACCATTGTTCATCTTTAATTCATGTTTGTTTTAAAATACAAATAAGTAGTGGTGCAACGGATCACTAAACTCACGGTTCGGATCATATTACAGTTTTTGAGTCATGGATCGGATCATTTTTCGGATCAGCAAAAAAAGAAATTGGGGGGTTAATGTAACTTTGCTTTTCATTTATTACTTAAAGCCCACTTTAAGTACTTCAATACCACAGCAAAAATCTAGCTTTTAATAATTATATAAGAACAAATACACAAATTACAAGCATAGATAAATACAACATAACAAAGTTACAAATAAAGTAAGGTCTATCAGTAGTATTCAGGTACAGAAATGTAATCATTAAATGTAAAATAACACTACAGTGTTCACTGTATAAATTAAATATAGATTAATCTTTGTTAAAGCTGTTTTGTTGTTTGATTAACATTAATAACTTAGCAACAGGTATTTATAGATTGCTGTCACTTTAAGACCGAATGATACACATCTGATTTCTTTCTCAGCTGTTTACGTTCACGTAAGACATAGCCGACTGTGTTTACGAGAATACTTGTACGATGTAACTCCTCCTGTTCGAACCGCCCGCTCTAAGCGGGACTCGAACCTGGGTCCGCCGGCATGGTAGTTGGGCGCTCTCACAAGGAGGCTTAAGACCGCAGCCTCTAGCATAAGTCACTAGAACGCCTCTTGAGATCAGGGGAGTGAGGTCTACATGCACAGCTCTTACCGGCCTATGTCCATTACAATCACCCCCCTAAACCTTACTCCCATCCGGGTCACGGCACCAATGTAACCCCTACTGTTTGAACAGCCTGCTCTAAGCGGGACTCGAACCCCGGTCCGCCGGCATGGGAGTCGGCGCTCTAACAAGGAGGCTAAAGACCGCAGCCTCTAGCATCAGTCACCAGAGTGCCTCTTGAGATCAGGGGAGTGAGGTTTACATGCACAGCTCTTACCGGCCTACGTCCATTACACTCACCCCCCTAAACCTCACTCCCATCCGGGTCACGGCACCAATGTAACCCCTACTGTTTGAACCACCTGCTCTAAGCGGGACTCGAACCCCGGTCCGCCGGCATGGGAGTCGGGCGCTCTAACAAGGAGGCTAAAGAACGCAAGCCTCTAGCATCAGTTGCGCTTCTTCTCAAGCTCCTCTTGAGATCAGAGGAGTGAAGATTACACGCACAGCACACCCATCCCTTACACCGAGATGGGTATTTCATTACGCAACTACCTGTATGTTGTTAGGATGACAAAAGTTTAAAAGTTACATTTTTAGTCTGGTGACTGGCCTGTCTCAGCAGTCTAACAGCGCTCGTCAATGTCAAAATGATTTAGATGGCCAATCAAAACAAAGTAGGTGGAGTTTACTGTTCACAGAAGCAGAGCATGAATTCCGGCGCGAAGCGTCAGTTTAACGTTAAATTAGAGTCAGGTAAGTTTTGTGATAGAAATGTTAAAAGACTGACAGTAACATCCAATGATGCAAACTACTCAAATATGGCCATTTTGAATTGAAAATATGCATTTAGGCTACGTGATTCATGTAATTAACTGAGTCTGACGAGACAAGAAACGTTTCACGTTTTCGACATATCAGGCATACAAATAAAAGTATGTTTGCAAATTTTAATGCAAATATTATTTGCAAATAGTTAAAAAATGATTATCTCCCAACTAAAATTAGACCTAGAATTTGCTTTATTTGTAAAAAAAAAAAAGAGAGAAAATTGGTCCCCCCCAATGTTCAAGACATGGTTACAGCCTTGGTTCAAGCGCAAAGTGACGTTTGATTGAGTTCTCTTTCGCCTCTTCTTTCGCTCGAATGGTTTAAAATCGCTTGAATGTATAAACTGTCAAGAAGAAAACACGTGCAAATGATAAACTTTCACTCTATGATGGTTAAACTTATTGGACCATGGGGCCTGGTCCGTACCAGTGTTAATTTCGTTGACGAATAATTTTCGTCATAATTTTCGTCAACGACATTTTTTCAAGGACGAAAATAAGACGATGACTAAATAAAAATGTGTTTTGAATGACTAAAACTAAAATCTACTCTAATTTTCGTCCACAAATAAAAACGAGATGAAAATGATAGAGAGGGATGATTTGGGAAGATATCCAGTCAGGACTGCTGTCCTGTGTGGAAGATGCGCACATTTGAAGTGTAACGTGCTGATCTAACCGCGGGAAACACGGCGCTGTTGCGCGCTCTACAGGCTCGTCCAGCAGCACTTCAGACTGCTTCGCAATTAATGAATAGCGCACATTTATGCCAAGTGATTGCTTATGAGCTAATGTTGATGAATTATGAAAATGTTTATACGGTAATATGTTTTAGACGGTTGTAAGAACACATATTTTATTATCCCTCACCTGAACTTAAATGAGCAGCCTGCAACTACAGTACAGACCACAGACATTTCAGAACAAGAGTCACGGTGTATTTCGGGATGGTTTATTATTCTTTTTTCCCCTGGTCATTATTGTTATTTTGTTTACACAATAAACTGTATTTAACTTAATTTAATTTCTATTTAATTCACAGTAAACTACTGTATCTTCTGTCACAGGAAGGAAAGACTAAGAACATTATTTGACACATTATTCAATATATTTTACAAGTATAAGGGTTATTATAGTTAACTAAACCTAAAACCATAAAAAAAATCTTCATTACTTGAAATAAACGTTAACTGAAATAAAAAATAAATATATAAAAAATGTAAACTTATTTTATTTCATCTAATTTCCAAGCTTTAGCTTAACCTGATGTACTAAAATAACTAAAACAGAAATAAAAAACTATATAGACATTTAAAAGCAAAAACTGAATTGAAATGACAAGTACTGAATTGAGCTCTCTTTCGTGTCTTTTTGCACTTGAACGGTCAAAAACCGTCCGCTTTGGCGAGTAAAGTACAGCTGGTTGTCTTAAGTGAACATAAACAGTTTGGAGAATATCAGATGTATATCAGTGTATTGCATCTGTGTATTGTTAGAGAAATGCTTACTTAATGCATTACAATTTAACTAAATTAGATTTTAGTCGACTAAATCTACTGTAGATTTAGTCGACTAAAACTAAAACAATTTCCGATGACTAAAATATGACTAAAACTAAATGCCATTTTAGTCAAAAGACTATGACTAAAACTAAATCAAAATTTGCCGTCAAAATTAACACTGGTCCATACGGATCAACTGAGATCCGTTGCACCCCTACAAATAACTAATGCTAATTTATACAACTTGAAATGCGAGGGCGGCCGAAGTATACTTTGGGCTTAAGCTGTTGCCGCCCCAAGTCACTGTGATATTCTGTTTCCGCCCATATGAAGCCTGTGATTGTGTAGTGTGTTTTCTGTCCATATGTTTCCTTTCACAGTGGTATATGGGCCTGCTGAAGCCTGCAGTCTGAGCGGAGGGAGGGGGACACGCTCTCCACTGGGAGAACTGGAGGTCTGTTAAATATTGTCACAGGAAGAGAGGAAACTGCTGCAGAGAGAAACAAATACACAGCAGGAGACTGGTGTATATAATTAACAAGGAAGACAAGGACGTCTCTGTGTAGCTCTCAGATCAGTGTGAATTCATGGATGAACAGGTCTGTCTTTCAGTGGGTTGAATTAAATGCAGCACAGTGCGACTAGTGATGGGTTGAGTGGAAATAAGCATATGTGCTACTGTAAAACACACACACACACACACACAGTGATGATGAGCGGGGTGTGCTGCACTGTGGGGTGATTTGGAGAGATCTGGCCCTCTCCAGCGAGGTCATTAATCCACTCCATCCTCCAGAGATCCTATCAGTGGGGGAGGGAGCATGAGAGCGGGGGGAATCTGTGCTGTTTTATTCCCTAATCTCCAGAGAGAAGAGAGAGAGAGAGAATGGACCAGGATAAGATAAGAGACAGAGGAAGTATTAAAAAACCCAGTGCAGATGAAAAAGTGGTCACTGTCCAGACCTCGCGCGAAAACATACGCAAATAACTCCACAGAGCTCACATTACACAAGCAAAGTTGAGCGGGGAAGACAAAACAACCTGGCAAGAATTGGACTGAAGCGGTTTCTAAATCAAGACACACTGTAGACCTTGTAGTCTGTGAGAGGCTGCATTGTGTTGGTTGCAGCTGCAGCAGTGGATATCAGCAGCATTAGAGGCAGTGCTGAACTTTCAGAGTGATGAGCACACAGTGTGCTCTGGAGCTGTCCGTGGTGCTTACGGTGAAACACATTTCAGGACAGAAACAAATTTCTCGGCACAGTTTTGAATGGTGTGAAAAAGAAATCTGGAGGTACTGAGACCATCTGCAGTTCTCTATTTCACTGTTATGAAGTTAAAATAGTATCAAATTCAAAAAATCTCAGTAATGGACAGGGCAACGGACAATTATGCAAACAAATACATACAATCAAAAAATAAAATTATTTTATCTGTAGTTTCTAATTTTACAAATATATCCAGACTTGTTTGCATTTGTACATGTGAATTAAAAAATAAATAAATAAATAAATATTTTTTTTGTACAGATATGCTAAAAAATAGCAAAATCTTGTTTCAAATTTACTTTTAAGCATTAGAATCTTGGAAGCATTCCACTTAAATAATTAAATTAATTTGTCCAAATAATAATAATAATAATAATAATTATTATTATTATTATTATTTCTAAAACATGGACACATGGTTTGTTTTAATTGTTTATTTATGACCAATATAATAATAATAATAATAATAGTAATCATATTTTGTTATATCTCAATAAACTAATTGTTTAATGAAAATATATCCTAAATTAATAATACATATCCCATTAAAAAATACTAAATAAATAAATAAATAATAATAATAATATTAATCCATCCATCTATTCTACAAACCACTTTTCCTCTTTAGGTTCCCAGTAATAATAATAATAATAATAATTTGTTATTTCTTAATAAACTAATTGTTTAATGAAAATACATCCTAAATTAATAATACATATCCTATTAAAAATAAATAAATTATAATAATAATCCATCCATCCATTCCCCAAACCACTTTTCCTCTTTAGGGTCCCAGTAATAATAATAATAATAATAATGATAATTATTATTATTTTTCTAATACATACTGACAAGTGGATACTACTTATTTTAACTGTTTATTTATGACCAATATAATAATAATAATAATTTGTTATATATCAATAAACTAATTGTTTAGTGAAAATACATCTTAAATTAATAATACATATCCCATTAAAAATAGTAAATAAATAAATTATAATAACAATCCATCAATCCATTCTACAAACCACTTTTCCTCTTTAGGGTCCCAGTAGTAATAATAATAATAATTATTATTATTATTTCTAAAACATACAGACTTTTCCTCTTTAGGGTCCCAGTAATAGTAATAATAATAATAATTATTTGTTATATCTTAATAAACTAATTGTTCAATGAAAATATATCATAAATGAATTATACATATCCTGACAACACATGAAAATTCCTTGTACTTTTGGATCATGCAAATATGTATTTGCAACCAATTCTTCTAAATGTCTGAAAAAGCACCTGTCTCATGAATAATATTGAGAGATGCTGCTAATATACATGTGTTCAAAAGTGTAATTCTAGCAACCCATCTGTGATACATGAACATACCATTTCATGATCCTTTAAACAAAATACAGTATATTTTTCTACAGCTGCTATTTCCCTGTGAACTGATCTGAAATCTGTGTACCCCGACTCCCAGAAATTGAGTCTATACACTACAGCCAATCAGATTGAAGCACTGGGTTTTTGTATGCGACCAGATGGTCAGTCGATGGTTCATTGGCCTGAAACTGAGACTAGCATACAACAAGCAGCCAGTTCACATTCTTGCCATGCAACTCACTTTAATAATCAGTGTGTAAAAAATAAAAATAGTAAAAGCTAGTTAAATAGAGAACAAAAGGGTCGGAATGTAAGTTATAAGGATAATTATACTGACAGCTGGACAGTTCGCCGAAAATAAGGAACCAGAGCTCTACTGTATTCAAAGTTTCACATTCACACTGCATAATTAGAACATGGAAACTGGTGAAGGAGTGAACTGCACTCCAGAAAACAGTGCTACAATCTGCCTTACACAAATATTGCCTTCAGGATGTGACATGAGGGTGAATAAATTACTGAATTTTCATTTTTGGGTTTAAGAATGCAGAATGCACTTATTAATTTTACAAAATGTAATATTGAAAAATAGATAGGGAGAGAAAAATAAGAAGGATGAACTTGACAGTACAGCAGTAAAGATTCTTTTATGAAGAGTTATAGAAAACAGGCATGTATATGGACTAATACATTCTGTTTTCCAACAGTTCTTATATAGAAATGAGAAGTTGTGAAAGAAATCTATTCTTTTGTCCCTCTGTCTTTTATGCCTCTCTCAAAGACGCGATGTGCTCAAGCCCCTGTGGAGCGCATGCACATGTACGCACTAACATTCTCCATCTCAACATGCTTTCCTGCTGTCTCACGTGTGTAAAACACATACAGATGGCATATATGTATAAAATAAAGGCTTAAATATAAGATTTGAAATAGCATAGTGTGAATCAGCAGTTTCTATAGTGAGATTGGGGCTGCCCTGTAGCCTGCCTGACTCAAGCAAAAGCCTATCAATGATTAAAAGCCTGCAGTCGTGTTTAAGGTGTAGTGTTCGGATGTCAGCCACAGGCAATCAATCCTGCTTTCTTGTACATGCGCGCACACACACATATTCACACACACACACACATACAAAAAAAAAGAAAAAAAAAAAGATGGTAGGACAGAGAGAGAGGCAGACAGATGCTCTATTCCAAAATCTAGTGAGCTGCCTCCATAGCCAGCATGTTAAAGGGGTAGTTCACCCAAAAATGAAAATTTTGTCAACATTTATTTACCCTCATGTTGTTTCTTTCTTCTGCCGAACACAAAAGAAGATATTTTGGTAACCAGAATGATATTTGGTATGACATTTTGGTAAGAATGTTGGTAACCAAACACTTAACAGTAGCCGGCATATTTTTGTTCCTACTATGGAAGTCAATGGCTACCATTAACTGTTTGATTACCAACATTCTTAAAATATCTTCTTTTGTGTTCAAAAGAAGAAAGAAATTCATACAGGTTTGGAACAACTTGAGGGTGAGTAAATGATGACAGAATTTTCATTTTTGGGTGAACTGTCCCTTTAAGACATCATATGGCGCTCCCCACGCTAAGGCTGCTCCAAAAGGAAGGCAACTTAATTATGATGCCTTCTAAGATAGGCCTACCTCATTTCACATGTATCCTTGGTGGAAAAGGAAATCCCAGAATGAGAGGAGCAGGGGATATTTGTAGAAGTTCACTTTTGTCTATCACTAGACAAAATTCATTCATTTGGAATGCCAAACACAAAGAACTTAATATAATATAATATAATATAATATAATATAATATAATATAATGTGATATAATTTGAATCTGATTGGTTGACGAACGTTCTAAGATGTGCAACTATTTTCAGGGAAACGGACGGCTAAAGTAGTTCTAGGCAGGTCTTGACCGCATTACAGTTCCATATCACTTCGCCAAATGTTTTCAGTTATTTCAAAAGGTCCTACAGCTTACAACAGCAAAAGAACCAAAACCCACAATGACACAGACCAGGCAAATAAATATAGTAAACAATAGGATGAAAACGACAAATTATTGTCATGGTTTTTGCCACAAAATATGATTTATTATATCCTGAAAGATCATACTCTCTTTCTCCCGCTTTCTCTCTCTCACTCAGACGCACACACATACAGTACGGACACGCACTCACACAGAAACGTGTTTTCAGCGATGCTCTGACGAATTAATCAGTAAAATAGTTTAGCAACTTAAAAGCTACATGACATTTCTCACGAGCGAGATAATAACGGTGTGGTTCTTGAGGTAGATAAACTTACAGTTTCGCTGTTGTTGAGAGACGCACAGACTCAGGTAGGCTAATTCACATGCTCTCTCTCTCTCTCTCTCTCTCTCTATCTATCTATCTATCTCTCATAACTGCATTAATAACTGTAAATGCAACATCTGAACAGTGTCTTAAGGTGTGGTAACCGTAGTATAAGCGGAATAATTGGTGCATTGCCATCTCGGGTGTGCATTATTTTCTAATAATTCAACAGCCCGTCGTCAATTATTCCTTTCCATATATATATAGGTGATACAAATTTAAAGTGAAAAATTTCATTCTATATGAAACTTAGATTTAATTCAATAATAATAATAATAATAATAATAAACTATTGATATTAATAGTCCATTTATAGTTAATTAAATAGTTCAAACAATAGTAAAAACAATAGAGTATTGTTTCATTAGCTTATTATCATGCTAAAGCCAAAACTCTATTGAAGTTGAATCGAGTCTCCCATGCAGAGTTGCTGCCTATGAAGAGTTTTCCAAATCAGTCACTTTTGAGTTTCCATGACAGTTAGGATGCTGCTTTTATAGAAGACATCTGTCTATGTAGGCAGCAGACAGTGAGGCAGCACACTAGGTATTGGAACAAAGCCCTATATTAACACAAGAAAGGAAGATGGGAAGAACAGAGAGATGAGTCAAGCCAAAAGAAAATCGAATATAGAGAGTTTCAGAGACAGACGCAGGAGTTTCTTTGCCATGCCTTCTTTCCTGCCTCCCTAAATCTTTCCCAATGCAGCATTTGGCCAATTACGAGGAGAATACAGGCAGAACAGCACACTTCACAGCTTTCAAGTGTGTCTGCGGCCCCATGGGAATCGAAAGAGAGAGGTAGGAAGAGGAATCCTCAAATACCTCCCTCCCTTATTATTTCTCACTCTCTCCGCACCCCAATTCTTCTCCAAATGATCCTATAGTGACACGATTCTATTTTAGCAAGATCACACATCTCTAATTAGGACACAATTGGCTGTGAGAGAAAGCAGCTCAAGTAACAGCACCGCAGGAAGGACTCACAAGCACCTGTTGGCATAAACCTTGCCATGATCACACATTCCAAACACTCCAAAAAACAAACAGTCTTCATGAAGCCATCAAACTAGAATCATGCAGAAGCACTAGGGGTGTAACGGTACATGTATTCGTTCCGAACAGTCAAATACAGTCAGTCACGGGCGATCCACGCTCCACTCCAGAAGGGGGCGTGCTCGGTAATGCAATGCTGTTTGCTAACCACCACAACAGGAAAAAGAGCAGAAGAAGAACAGCGCATACGCGAATGACTTGAGAGCTTGAAAACAAAGTCCACTAGATAGTGCGCAAGCGTCGAATGCGTCTTTCTGCGCTCATGGACAAAGGAGAATACTTTGAAAGGCTCGCACACTCAACTTTGTGCAAAACGGAGTGGAAAATTAAGTATAGTAGGCGGGTTGGGCTTAAGCTTTGAATACTTAAATATAGTGATTAATACATTGAAGAGGTATTGTAAATATTGTACCAATAGGGGACTAATTGGACCGATCTGTGATTTGCACTACAGCGTGTTCAAAATAAAATAAAAGATACCTAGCATTGTGGATTTGTTCCTTTGTCCAGTAACACTTTAGTTTAGGGTCCAATTCTCACTAACTAGTTGCTTATTAGCATGCATATTGTTTATTAGTAAAGCACATATTAATGTCTTATTCTGCATGACCATATTCTACATCCCTTAATCCTACCCAGTACCTAAACTTAACAACTACCTTACTAACTATTAATAAGCATTAATTAGTTAATAATTAGTTAATAGTGAGAATTAGACCCTAATCTAAAGTGTGAACATTTTTCTTATCGTACTGAACTGTGACCCAAAAATACACTTCTGTGTACTGTTACACCCCTAAGAAGCACACTATAAAATATGCTGGGTTGTTTTTTAAATTACATTTTTAAACCCAACGGTTGGGTTTGTCCATATTTGACCCAAACATGGGTTGAGAAAACCCATTAGAGTGCATTTTAGCAGCACCTCTCACATAAAGACTGACATATGTCTGATATTAAAAAAAGGCTTAAGGAGATAGACAGATGCACATTTAGGAAGTCATGCAGTTATTAATTTACCAATGGAGAGGATTTCATCACTATCATCCTGCACCATTTTTAACTTGTCCCTTATTTGATAAAAAAATACATTATATATTTTATATATAACATTTTAAATATTAAATATGATTATTTACACTGAATATACCTTGAACATGTGCCTTACACTACAGAAAACCACACACAATAGCGTCTCGTAAAACCAAACTAGCTTTAAAATAGAACATAAGGCACCTCATTAAGTTTTGCTGCAGTGTGGATGGATTTTGCACAAACAAATGACACATTCCACATACAAACCCCCTCCTGAGCTCGGCTTTATTACTGGTACATCTTTGCCTAATCATTTTTTGAGGTTGCCCGCATGCTGCACCCTACTTTTTGACCATGACAAATGGGGCGGACTTCTGCTTTTAATAACCCCCTTCATCATACTACCCCAGACACACACACAAATGTCCATGTTCGGTCACAGATAAACAAACCGCATTTGTATTTTTGGGTTAGGAATAAAACTAAACAAGTACCAATGGTAAATTGGATATATACTGGCCAGATCATTTAATCCGTAAATATTTGGCAAGTTTGAGATTATTGAGGTTACCATAGGATGATCCGAAGTTTGTCAGGTCAAAAATCTACCAACAGTAGTCAGATAGATAGATAGATAGATAGATAGATAGATAGATAGAAAAAAGGGGCTCATTATCAGCAAATTGGTATCGATACAAACCAACATAAGTACATATACACACAAGACAATGAATACATTCATATGTGGAAAGAAAAGGCCTCAATAGTTCGACCAGTCAGCGGGCTGAGTTGCATAACAGACCTTAAACGGATCGACACTGTGAAGGGAGAGGAGGATCAGCTTTTGGTGCATAATAAAACCTGATCTATGGTTGCGGTGCAGTCAGTCTGACATGCACACACCCATACAAACCAAGACTGTGAGATACACGGTGACATAGAATTGCACAGTATGATGCAGCAGATACACAAAGAGTATCCTGCATCCCAAAATTAATGCCATTATCACACCATTCAATGAATGAGCTTACAAAAGTAAAACTACACCCCACCACAAAAGGAATAAAATAAACACAAAACACAAGCACCAGCATGATGACTCTTCACACAAGACAGTCACAGTGCGACTTTTCCCAAAGACTATAGAATAACACAAGACGTGTCACTCATATTGTTTTGAATGGGAGAAAGTGTAACGCGCAATATGACGGAATAAGTCCCGCCTTCAAAATAAGAGCCAATCGCCGACTGGTAAAGTCATCGCGTCACTGCAGCGGCTGTTAGAAGCACCGGTTTCTATAGAAACAGTCAGACGCACGCCTCCGAAACGAGGCACAAGAGACGCGCATTTAGGTCTGCGCATGCGCATTAGCTTGATCCAGCCTAAAAAATACAGTTTTTTTGTCATGATTCGAGCGTTTAGAAACTAAATTTATGAGACAGTTGTTGTCAGATTTCATTGGTGATTTCAAATATGAAATTTAATCGAAAGCTTTGGAGAATTTGATGTTTCCCCATTCAGAGAGATAGGAGTTGCACTTGCATGCCCGAGAGGTGTTTCAAAGATGGCCGCCGAGTGAAATGACTTGTCTTAAAGGGACTTTGCTTTTCCACTCTCCAACTTTCAATGAAGAGATGGAAACTGTAAACACTTGAAAATCAATAATTCTACTGCAGAACCCTGGGATTGTGAATCCAGGACAACTTCATGCAATATATATTATAGTTAGGATACTTCGTGATACCTCTAACTCTTAATGATTTTGTACTCTCTGCCCTTATATACATATTTTATGTCCATAGATATGTTTATATTTGTAAAGAAAAGAAAAGAGAGGTCAGGGGTGCAATAAGCTGTTTTCAGAGGGCATATGCAGATATATATATAGGCAGATAAAAGCAATTATTTTCACTATCGGCCACTGGCTGATTGATTAAAAACAGCCAATGATCATGGCCGATTATATCCTGTCAATCAAAAGGAGTCTCTTGTGTTGAATTTAGGGCTGTCTGCGGGACATTAATTCATTAATAATTAAAATCTAGCTACATTAAAGCAAGCTCTATTTGCTATGTCTGCGTTTTTTCCCTATACCAAACATTATTTGTAGCACTCCTCCCATTTAATAATTGCAAAGAGCTTTGTGTTTTGGTAACTTCTGATAATTCTGTCCATTTTATCATGAAAGTCAAACAACAAATGGCATTTTAATGCTCTTAAATGTGACGTGACAGATCGCTGTTGAGTCTCAGTTCAAGCGGCAGCGCGGAGCGTGAGTCTTTTCTTCCACTTTACTACAAGTTATAGCACAAAATAAACTTGAATGCACATCAGAGGGTATGTTGAACAGTACAACTTACCGAAATGTATCATGTCTCATGTAGGTGAATGCAATAGTTTGGGCTCTGTTGTTAATAAGTTGTTAAAAATATAATGATTAATTATTAATTATAATGAAATTATCATTAATTTAAAAGAAGGTGTAAAAGGCAGAACCCCCAAACTATCGGTATCGGTATTGGCAGATATCATTCTGAATAATCAGCTATCTGTATCGGCAGAAGAATTTAGTATTGGTGCATCTCTAATATATATATATATATATATATATATATATATATATATATATATATATCGGCAGATATCATTCTGAATAATCAGAAGAATTTAGTATCGGTGCATCTCTAATATATATATATATATATATATATATATTAGTGATGCACCGATACTAAATTTCTCCACCTATACCGATAGCCGATTATTCGGAGTGATATCTGCCAATACCGATACCAATAGTTTGGGGGTTCTGCCTTTTACACCTTCTTTTAAATTAATGATAATTTCATTATAATTAATAATTAATCATTATATTTTTAATTATTATATTTTGAAAGAAATGCAAATAAAAACGTTATTCTCTGCATTTCATCAACTTGTTTCAGAGTAACTGGCATCAGTTATAAACATAAACACATTACTCAAATTAATATTAACACACATTAACTAAATTCTGAAGATTAAATCAATATTTCTTAACTTTCTGAATGTTATTAATTCATATAATTACTATTAATATTGATCATCAAACTGGTTTCTTAGCTTTTTTCTTTACACAAAGCACAAATTCAGTGCATTTTCCTGCCCTCTTTTGATTGACAGGATATATCGGCCCTGGCAATTGGCTGTTTTTAAACTATCGGCCGATAGCCAATAGTGTGAAAATTTGCTTTTATTGGCCGATACCGATTATTGGCCGATATATCGGTGCATCTCTAATATATATATATATATATATATATATCTTCTGTCAATACCGATAGCCGATTATTCAGAATGATATTAATAATATATATAGAATATATAGATATCATTCTAAATAATAGGAATTTAGTATTGGTGCATCTCTAATATATATATATATATATATATAACACTATATATGTAATATTACACATTTTAAAGTGCTCAAACCAATAGAAAGCAGGCAGTCATCCATTAGAAAGTCAATTTTTTAGTTTCTGGTACTAAACTTTTTACACGAGCATGCATTACATGTACATGTGAGAAAGAAAGTGAAGAAAAGAAAGAGAAAGGAAAAATAAGTGAAAGGATGGCGAAGTGAGAGTCTGCATTATCCTAAGGATCCAGTCTAGCCAAACAGCCCTCGGCCCTCTTCTTAATACAGAATAGTAAATGAGGCAGAACGCAGTATAACTCAACACTACTGTCTGGCCTCATATATATGCCAAATCATAAAGTGAATTCAGCAAGTCTCTCTCTTTTTCTGATTTAATGAACCTCCCTACCCCTCCATCCTCAAACCTAGAGAAACTCCAAACTCCACTGCCTCCCCTCCCCGCTCTCGATGTACATATAACAACCTATTCTTTATAGAGGGAGTCTGGCTGGCCAGTCTCCATGGCAACACCATCACTAGGCAACGGCCACTGCTCTTCCTGCTTTGTTGCGGAGCAGACAGGAGTGCAACTGTGGCAGGTAGCGACCGGGGCCTAGCGGAGCGTAGAGTGGAGACAGGTAAACTCATACAAAGAAGTATACTTGAGCTTTTGCAGAAATTGCCTGAGTCTAGCATATAATTAGACTTTACTTGAGTCATTTTTATGTAACGCATTACCAAGGTAGCAACTGTAAAGACAGTTATAATAAATTATAATAGTTACCTGTTCATTTTAAAGAGTGTAATGCTTAAAGACATTGTGCTGTTATGTTTAAGGTCAAAATAAAATCAAAATTTACTCTACTTTCTTAATGCATGTTCTCTGTTTTATTGTGAATTTATTTATTGTGATTATTCAAAATGTAGTTTCATGTTCTTGTGCTGATGTCACATTAATCTGTGGATTATTTGATAATGTTAACCAATAGCCAAATAAATACTAAATTATAGAATTATAATGCATCATAACTGAGGGTATTATACAAGAGAGTATTTATAAAATGTTGTATAATACATTCAAAATACCTTTATAATCCATTGAGTTCAGAAGAAATGTTACGACCAAGACATTTAAGCCTTAGAGAAACTATAACATGTCTAGTGACATCATCATCACAGTCTAAACTATACAGATTTAAATATGAGACACAAACAATTTGTTGTAATAAAGATAATGCATGTGAAATAGCCTGTATGGGATTTATGTTACGTTATCTAAAGTCTCTTTAAGTCATAATGCTATTCATTGTTTCTTTATTTTAACCAAGATGATTTTTGGCATCAGTTTACTGCAATTGGTTGTTGTGCTGCTGTTGATAAGTTCAGCCTCCTCTCGTTCCCAGGTGTGCTGATATGCCATTATTATTTGTGCCGTGATTCAGCCTCACAATCACGATTCCTCTCGTACAAACAGCATGAGGGAATTCATCTGAAGAAGGGAGTCATTCTGAGCTTTCAGAGCAGTTTGCTTACCAGCCATAATCACCGCAATTGTTCATAAAAAAGAGTATGTGATTACTCAGGTGCATGTGCATGTGTTACATGTGGAGGAGAAAAAGAAAAGCAAGGAGAAGGGGGAAAAGAAATACAATTTAGGAATGAATGTAGAATGCAAACAAACAGATAGAAAGACAGATCAAATCTGACCTTCAATGCAATGAAAAACAACCCCCCACTACCATCTCTACAAAAAAAACCCCCTGCTACTCCTCCAACTGTCCTCCTGCTGACCGCTTGTCTCCATCAGTGTACACTCTAACTAGTTTATTTATCCACTAACAATGGCCAATGTCCAGGAGAATTCTGTCATTTTTTAATAAATCAGTTTTGAACATTTCTACTACATCCCAAATGATGTATTGTGCTTAATAACATTCGGTGGTGGAATTGACTGTGAGGAAGTATCCTTTTAAAACAATTTTGGAATAAAACAGCCCACTTTTTGTCTCACAAAAATAAAGTAGCAAAAATACAAGATATAAAACAGAGTTAACTAAAACTAAAACGATTTTGTTAACTGAAATAAAGCTGAAATAAAATAAAGGCTAATTGAAAAAGTTAAACTAAATGAAAATGTTGCCTTGGCCGCTAACTGAAATAAGTTTAAGTTAAAGGGTTAGTTCACCCAAAAATGAAATTTCTGTCATTAATTACTCACCCTCATGTCGTTCCACACCCGTAAGACCTTCGTTCATCTTCGGAACACAAATTAAGATATTTTTGATGAAATCCGATGGCTCAGTGAGGCCTGCATTGCCAGCAAGACAAATGCCATTTTCAAACGCCCAGAAAGCTACTAAAGACATATTTAAAACAGTTCATGTGACTACAGTGGTTCAACCTTAATGTTATGAAACAACAAGAATACTTTTTGCACGCCAAAAAAAACAAAATAACAATATCTAGTGATGGGCGATTTCAAAACACTGCTTCATGAAGCTTTGAAGCTTTACGAATCTTTTGTTTCAAATCAGTGGTTCGGAGCGTGTATCAAACTGCCAAAGTCACGCCCCCCAGTGGTGAACCATTGAAATTTCAAAACACTTATGACGTAACGAAGCCTCATTTACTGAAATCACGTGACTTTGGCAGTTTGATACGCGCTCCAAACCACTGATTCGAAACAAAAGATTCATAAAGCTTCGAAGCTTCATGAAGCAGTGTTTTGAAATCGCCTATCACTAGATATTGTTGAATAAAGTCGTTATTTTGTCTTTTTTTTGGCGCGCAAAAAGTATTCTCGTCGCTTCATAAGATTAAGGTTGAACCACTGTAGTCACATGAACTGTTTTAAATATGTCTTTAGTAGCTTTTTGGGCATTTGAAAGTGTTAATTATCTTGCTGTCAAAGGAGGCCTCACTGAGCCATCGGATTTTATCAAAAATATCTTAATTTGTGTTCTGAGATGTTTTTCATTTTTGGGTGAACTAACCCTTTAAAGCACAGCTGAACAAAACAACTGAATACAATTAATTGTACTTAATTGTAGGTAGTGGTGGAACAGATCAACTAATACTGAGTGAATTTGACATTTTTTTCTTAATCCTAGACTGTAAGATCTGTTTCAACTCTGTTTCAATTGTTTCAATTCAAAAACTTGCAACTGAAAAATTAAACATCGAATGCTTAACATTCAGTTAGTTGCCAAAATGAATTAACTGCAACAGTTCTATTATGCTTAAATTAAACTCATTACAAATGAAAAAATATGTTCTCTTTTGAATCCAAAGTGCAACAATGTGAATATGATAAAGGCGGCAGCACATAAAACAAATGTCAGAATGTAAAATCTGTAATTTTATACACAATTAAATGCGATCCATTTGTACTCTTCCAACAAATTCAAAATGGTGCCTGTTTTTGAATACAAATGAACAGGACTCGCATTTATTTGTGCATTAAATTACAGATAAAAATTACATTTAATTTGTGCCTATATTGTGAGCTCACATAGCAGTATTTGAGGGCGACGTTCATAAATGTGATGCATATATAACAAATACATGAATTTATTTTAAGTTTTGGCGTTGCTTCAATCATCTCCAGATTTATTTATGTTTTATTTACCCAACTGTTCAATGATTTGTATATCTACTGTTCACCGGGGGATGCTGAGTCTCCCTCGGCACCCATGTTTTTTTTTTTTCGCACTCTTGTTTGATTTGCGCCTGGCACCGAGGCAAAGTTTGTGTGCGTGCTTGAAAAGTCTCCTGTGTGTTGTGGTCATAAGGAGACAGTTCTACATCTAAATAAACTAAATTCTGGTCAAGATAAACAGACAGAAATGGCAATTGTGAGCAGAGTGGTTATAGGGGTGGCCAAGCTTCGGTCAATGGTGGCCACGCCCACCCCCCAAGCTCCACCCCTGACTATAAAAATTAAAGTGTATTGTATCAATTGACAGTATAATCCTGTCTACTATTTGCTGTACTTTCATTTCCATTGTACCTTTGTATAATTTATTAACAATTAAATGATAATGGCATACTGTGACTTCACAGTAAAAAGAACCATGGGATGACTGTGATATAACAGCTGTAGAATCAATGATAATCTGATTATTTTACAGTAATCTCTTCTATATCTATAAATCCACTGTTATAGTGAGATGTCCTCAGTACTATGTTGGTGCTCAGCTTCCCAGCATGCTCTAAGGCATAAATAAATGATGTGGTTGCATTTTTAACTATTTGTTGGGTGATTCTGCTGTTGCTGTTGTTATATTCACTTTAGGTTGCATGTTTTATATCGTTTAGAGTTTATTTTTAATCTAAAATAATGTTTGATGATTGTCACCATGTGCAACAGTATTACAAAACTCATGTTCCCCATAACAGTTTATACAAGACTATGTTATCTCTGTAATTTAGAATGCCATTTGCCACATATAATATAAATCACAAGTTATGAACATACTTAATCATAGTTAATCAGAGTTAATCATAATGTTTGGCTTCTTTTCTCCATGTAGAACAATGCAACAAATTGTATTTTGTAACGAAATTACACCAGATGGGAGAAAATTAATTAAAAATTAAGAAGTTCCTAGCCAAAGGGAACGCTAATTATCATAATGAAAAAAAATATACTATTATCTCACAATGCAGTGCAATAGTTATTTTTTCCCAGTATTTTGTCATGTTATGACAGAAAATAGCATAGTCTGCAATGATTTCACTTTAAATTTGAAAAATAATTTTATTGTAAGAAAGTAGGGTTAAATCAATCAATCAATCTATCTATCTATCTATCTATCCCTATAATATCCCTATAATAAGAAATGTTTCTTGAGCAGCAAATCAGCATATTAGAATAATTTCTGAAGGATTCTTCAAAAAAGGGGTACTATGAATTTGGTTGATGGTGTCAATGAGTTAAAAAAAAATACATGAAATTTAAGATATGTTCTCTGACGAAACATCTTAATGTAAAAATTTACTACTCACACAAATCTATCTTGTTTTCAGGATGTTTCGACATTTTTACTGGAAAACGACAAAGTACTCAAAATGGTGTATTTTGCATCGATTGCACTTTAAAATTCAGAAAAAGCATTTTATTGTAAGAAATTAGGGTTAAATCTTGTAAAATCCTGTCTGTTTTTAACAGCCAAACATTATGTGGGTGCAGAGAGTGTGTGTGTGTATATGTGTGTGCGTGTGGGGGAGGATTTTAACTAGAACTCTCAAATCACAAAATCCAATTTTCAGGTGCACATCTAGAGGGTCGACCTCAAATGCAAACAGCGATCCCCCCGCCATCTACCCCTCTACCCTTTTCCCTACACATTGACACCAGACAGCACCCCTCCCCCAGACCCTGCTGGACAGCCCCCAAAACCCCCTCCGTCCGACCAGCAGCACCACAACACTATATGAAAAAGAATATGAGCAGGCATGAATTTTAATGCAGTCGCTCATCTCAGCCAAGCAGCCTCACTTCTGCAGTGGAAATAAATAAAGAGGGGAAAAAATACAGAGAACTGATAGATGAATCTTAAATCAAAAGGAGACAGAGGAGAAAGCATATGCAGAAAGACAAGGGTGATGGGAAAAGGAGAGAAAGCGAGAAAGGAATGGCAAAAAGTAGAAAGGAGAAAGACAGAGAGCAAGAATGAGAGGTGAAATCTCATCTCTTGGCTGAATAATCTGTCATTCATCAAACTGATAGAAAAGAGAGAGGTAGCACAGCCGTAAAACGAAATAACGGCAGAGGATGGGAATTTCGGATTTGGTCTGGCTCCAATTCGCCATCTTGAGTCAGATGGCGCTAGTTATCGTGCCTACATCTACATCCTTCTCTTTTGGTCTAAATATTGCATGAATAATGCATGGACCTAGGTTTCATTAAAACCTCTCTTATTAATAATATCGCTCGTGGTGGAGTATGGGAATATGGGGTGTGTGTGAAATGAGAAAACGGGAAGGGGGAAAACATACCATCCTGCAGACGCTTACGCTTGTGTTCTGTCTGAAAAATTCTGCAAAATTTAACACAATTTTCTGCACTTTTCTATATAACCAGCTTTTGAACCAAAAAGCCAGTGGCGGTGAGGGGTAAACAGAGCGATGGGCAGGCCAATTCAGCCAAGCACTCAGCCAGATAACTCTGGGAGGCAAATGGGCATGATTTCACAAGGACACTGCAATGAGGTCACTGTTACCTTGTCTTTGTCAGGCAAAAGGCTATAGACTGAACACAACAAAGCCATAAACAAGGGGTGGAAGATCTTGATACTGATACTGTCACATGACTTTGGCATGATACAGTGTGCACCGCAAAACAAAGCATTTCTCTAATCTGTATGTTTGTCTTGGTTACCATTAAACTAAACATTTATAAAACAAGATAAATTTTACATGTGCATCAAAATCTTGGCAAACACTTTTTTTTTTCCTAGTTTGGGGTCAGTAATATATATGTATATATATATATATTTTTTTTTTTTTTTAAATGTAAACTTTTATTCAGGGAGGACTAGGGGTTTAACAGTACATGTATTTGTTCCGAACCATCATGGTACGCATGTCAAGGTTCGGTACAGTCAGACGGCAAATTCAGTCAGTCACAGGTGATCCACACTCCAAACCAGAAGGGGGCGCGTGCAGTAATGCAATGCTGTTTGCTAACGCCACAACAGGAAAAAGCACAGAAGAAGAAGAACAGACGATCTATGCATATATATGTTTATGCGTAGTCTCAGCCTCAGGCGTCACGCCCACGGACCGTTGGCTGAACGTCTGATGCTTATGGCACACTTAACTGGAAACACTTCAGGATTTTTGAAGTCGTCATCTGGTTGGTTGAATTCTACAGGATGTCCGGGTGATGTGTGTGTTGCGTTTTTTAACGGTTCGCCTGAAAACAAATGCCTAACGTGGAAGAAGGACGTTGTTGTGTTTACAACTGTGACAATGCGGCTTATCAGGATCAACTAAACGCTGGATTTTCAAAAGTATGTGAAGTTCGCGGCTCCATTGTTGCAGTAAACTTGCACAATCTTCTAGAATGAATAATTTATTAGATGCATGTCGGTTTGTTGTTGTAGGGACATCATTGTTACATTTTTACGCCCCTAAACGTGGCGCGGAATAAAACAAACTGTGATTGGTTGCGTTACATGTCAGTCAAACGTCCTCTTGGGTGGACCTTGGCCAATGAAAGCTGTGATAGAGTCCAGACCTTCTGCCGTCAGTCTGAAGGTCTGGCAATGAGACTAGTTTATACGTAATCTCTCAACCAGTGTTTCAACCGTGGACATCAATAAACAGCTTGAGAATAATGTCACATAGCATGATATTTACCTCAGGCAAGTCATTTAGTGTCCACAGCATGTTAGTTCACTAGGGGAAATGAACTCTAGAGAGGAGCATTTCACTAAATATATGCACTATATTAGCTTATATATTCATTATATTTACTTTACCTGTTAGTAATGTCTTAGTTATTTAATATACCTTTAAATAAATTTGTCATGAAATCAAGTTGTGTAAAACAGTGTAAATGATATTTCAAAAATGAATTGGAGTAGAAAAGTAATTGAAAAATTTCTATAATTAGATTTTGAAGTTAATACATAACCTGCCTTATGTGCAATTTACGTTTTTTTTTTTTAATGTTGATTATTATATTTAAAAATAAATAGCAACTGAATTTAATAGTTTGGGCTCTGTTGTTAATTGTAACATTTAATATTATAGTAATGTGCAAGAAAGGGCTCCCTGTATATAGTTTTCAGCATTAGCTGAGATAGACTTTTTTTTAACCTTACGAAAATGTTAATCATAATTGAATTTATTTAAAGGGAGAGACACAATTTGTTCAATAAACTATTGTTGATAAAAAAAAGAAGAAAAAATAAGCAATTTTATGTTTCCTGCTGTATCGAACCCGTATCGCACTGTGACTTCAATACCAAGGTACGTACCGAACTGTCATGTTTGTGTACCGTTACACCCCTAGCGAGTACATATTAAAAAATAAAAAGCCATAAAAGTCATAAAAAATATAACCTATTCATCAAAGAATCCTGAAAAAAAAAGTATCTTGGTTTCCACAAAAATATTAAGCAGCACAACTGTTTTCAACATTGATAATCTGACATTTTTCTTGAGCAGCAAATCAGCATATTAGAATGGCTTCTGAAGGTCATGTGACACTGAAGTGTGAGTAATGATGCTGAAAATTCAGCTTTGTCGTCACAGGATTATATAGAAAACAGTTATTTTAAATTGTAATAATATTTCACAATATTACTGCATTTACTGTATTTTTTGATTAAATAAATGCTACCTTGGTGAGCACAAGAGACTTCTTTCAAAAACAATCATACGGAGCCCAAACTTTTGAACAGTAAGATAAACCTCACTGAATTTGTTTAGATTTACACTTAAAAATTGCCAATGAGTAAAGGAAAAATACAAGTAATTTGAGATATATTCCCTAATTTTACAGAAAAATCTAGCTTCCCATGTAAATGTATCTTGTTTTAGGATGTTTATACATTTTTTTTACTGAAAAACGACCAAATACTGATTACAAAAACTGCCGTGTGACTCCTTGTTGTAATGCATGTGTGAGATGGTTAATACCCTTTTTCCACCAAAATGGTGCTGGTGCTCAGGGACGTCTCTTAGAATTGTACCACATTTTCACTGACATGACTCTTATGTTAATACATAACTTGTCTTTTTTCAGACAGGCAGATTTTTTTTTTGGCATATCAAAATCAAATCCATTTAGTGTGAACAGAAAAAAAATGCATGAATCCCTTTTTTACAAGACCAATCCAAATCTGTTTTTTGTTTTTTTTTAAATGTGTTTCAGTCCATTGGATTTCAAATCATTGTGCTCTTTTTGTCATTGGCCATTACAGGTTTTGGAAACTGTATATGCATGAATGTGTAAAACATGCCTCGTGACTTCAGCACCGGAGTGAGATGTAACAAAAAACATGAGCAGATTTCCAGTTTTCCATCATGTTTTTCCACATTAACAGTTGCTATTTGATATTCTATGAGAAAGTCTCTTGGCATCGTTCTGACTGATTATATCATTAGCAGCTGAAGTAGATATGGATATTGACAACTTCTCAACAAATGGATCAAATTTCATCATTTGCGAAATGACAGTGCGGACACTGAATCCAAATCGGATTTGTGTGAAGTGTGAATGAATGAACACAAGCTTTGTTTAGAAGTCTTTTGCTTTGTTCACGTCGTGTTGTAATTACCATAATTACAAGATGACAACTTGAAGATTCTAGTGTTTTAACGTCTTCAGAACCAGATATTTGTTTCTATGGAAACCCATAGAACACCAAATGGATCCAGGCTTTGATGTTGATGACAAAATACTTAATAACGATGTTAATTCACCACAATGCTTTAAAAACAAAGAAGGAAGAAAATGATTAATATTATAGGAGCTCAATATATAATGAATAAAAAAATCATAGCAATCAATTCACACATATTTGTAAATAAAATATTTTTATTTCAGACAGATGGGGAAAATAAAGTGGCTGGAGTAGCTTTGCAGCACAACAAAAGTAGGAACAAAAGAGGATAAAACAGGGAGTCGACTGCTGCACTGAGCACTTCCAGTTAGCTTTGTTGGTTATAATGAACGATCTAGTTCTGTCATGAGTTGTTGTTTTGGAAACTTTAAGTGGTCTCCCGCCCCTGGTCCCTGGCGATAATGGTGCCTGGTTTAAGATTAAGAGGCGGAGTCAATTTCGTCCAGGCCAGAATCACCTTTAATTCATTGGAAATGCGTGGAACAGGGCCAGATTGAACAGCGGCTCCAGCACCAGCACCGGGGTCAGTGGAAAAGGGGTATGAGAGTGGGTAAATTGTGTTAGAATAGTGGTACTCTATGGGTTGTGGTATGAGTGTGTAATCCATGGCTGAGGCTGATGCTGGGCTCACGTTTGTGGTTGTTCTTGCGCTGGAAGGGAAGTGTGTGCCGCTCGGAGTCTTCCTCACCCTCCTCGTCTGCCAGGTGTGTGTGAGTGTAATGGTAACTCAAACCTGGACGATTCTTGTAGCGCTTCCCACAAACTAAACACAGAGGAACACACAAGGAAACAAAAAGACAGTCAAAAAACTGTAATAATGCGTACAAGAGTTTGGTTAATATTGTCATGAACAAAAAGTATTAATTATAGGTATTATTATATATTATATAACATTTTTATTATTGTTGTTGTTGTTGTTATTTACTGTCAATTATTTTAATTCATTTATTATTATAATTTAATTATAAAAAATGTATTTTAATTTAATAATTCAAAGTACTATTATAAGTATTATATTAGTATAATAATAGCTATTATTTTATTATTATTATTATCATCATCATCACTAATTTAATTAAATAAACATATTTGTATAATAATAGCTATTATATAAATATTTTATTATTAGTAATAATTTCAATTATATTATTATCAATTTGTTATAATTCAATAATTACAATAAAGTCATATAAATATATTACTTTATTGTAATTATACAAGTATTATACAATTATTATTCAATTCTGATATAAAGTCAGAATTGCGAGTTATGAAGTCATAATTGTGTGATATAAAGTCAGAATTGCAAGTTATGAAGTCAGAATTGTGATATAAAGTCAGAATTGCGATGTATGAAGTCAGAATTGTGTGATATAAAGTCAGAATTGCGATGTATGAAGTCAGAATTGTGTGATATAAAGTCAGAATTGCGATGTATGAAGTCAGAATTGTGATATAAAGTCAGAATTGCGATGTATGAAGTCAGAATTGTGTGATATAAAGTCAGAATTGCGATGTATGAAGTCAGAATTGTGATATAAAGTCAGAATTGCGATGTATGAAGTCAGAATTGTGATATAAAGTCAGAATTGCGATGTATGAAGTCAGAATTGTGTGATATAAAGTCAGAATTGCAAGTTATGAAGTCAGAATTGTGTGATATAAAGTCAGAATTGTGTGATATAAAGTCAGAATAGTGAGTAAAGTCAGAATTCTGTGATATAAAGTCAGAATTGCGAGTTATGAAGTCAGAATTGCGAGTTATGAAGTCAGAATTGTGATATAAAGTCAGAATTGCGAGTTATGAAGTCAGAATTGTGTGATCTAAAGTCAGAATTGTGTGATCTAAAGTCAGAATAGTGAGTAAAGTCAGAATTCTGTGATATAAAGTCAGAATTGCGAGTTATGAAGTCAGAATTGCGAGTTATGAAGTCAGAATTGTGATATAAAGTCAGAATTGCGAGTTATGAAGTCAGAATTGTGTGATCTAAAGTCAGAATTGTGTGATCTAAAGTCAGAATAGTGAGTAAAGTCAGAATTGTGTGATATAAAGTCAGAATTGCGAGTTATGAAGTCAGCATTGTGTGATATAAAGTCAGAATTGTGTGATATAAAGTCAGAATAGCAAGTTATTAAGTCAGAATTGTGATATAAAGTCAGAATTGCGATGAAGTCAGAATTGCGAGTTATGAAGTCAGAATTGTGTGATATAAAGTCAGAATTGCGAGTTATAAAGTCAGAATTGTGTGATATAAAGTCAGAATTGCTTGATATAAAGTCAGAATTGCGAGTTATGAAGTCAGAATTGCGTGATATAAAGTCAGAATTGTGAGTTATGAAGTCAGAATTGCGTGATATATAGTCAGAATTGCTTGATATAAAGTCAGAATTGCGAGTTATGAAGTCAGAATTGCGTGATATATAGTCAGAACTGCGTGATATAAAGTCAGAATTGCGAGTTATGAAGTCAGAATTGCGTGATATATAGTCAGAACTGCGTGATATAAAGTCAGAATTGTGAGTTATGAAGTCAGAATTGCAAGTTTTAAAGTCAGAATTGCGAGATATAAACAATTCTGAGAAAGTCTTCATGAGAAGCAATTGCGAGTTTATCATGCAATTCTGACTTTATATCAGCAATTCTGACTTTATATCATGCAATTCTGACTTCATAACTCGCAATTGCGAGAAGAAAAGTCAGAATTGTGAGATAAAAAGACGCAATTAGCTTTTTTATTTCTTTATTTAGTGCGGAAACGAGCTTCCATAAGAATGTTGTCACACCATGCGAGATAAGTCACAACAAACTTGACATTAAATATCCCATTATCAAGGGAAAACTGCATTGTACACATTTATATGGCACGTTTATATGGTGCTCTATTTGTAGTTCTACCTCTCCTTTCCCAATACTGGGTTTGGTAATGAATATAGAGTTATATTCTGTGTTCACTTGTTTATTTGTGCATGATACTCACTGTCACACACATATGGCTTGTCTCGATCCTCTAGGGATGCTGGTTCCTGTCTCTTTCTCATCCCCCCAACACCACATGCCTGGACACATCAAAAATTGCATGTAAACACACATGGATTAATTTACAGTTGGCAACCAGTCTATTTTACACAGGTGCAGCTAGAGAACCATCGTTATTTTGGCCTTGCGGCGCCCCCCTCCCCGCCTCCCCACTTCCTTCATCAAGCTTTAAGCAAATCCTCTTACACAGCATTAATTACACCTAGCACACAATTATCACAGCATCTCTTCTACACACTGCCGGCTAACTATGTGGGGTGTGAGAGATCTTAGAGGAAGAAGTGTGCCCCAATTAACAGCACAGAAGGTGACAGATTCTAGGGAATGAATCGAAGACAACCTCGTATGTATATCTGCTAGACTAGTATACTGAAAGTCGCATGCATTTCTGCCAGGGTTGTTGGCCATAACTTGACATTTAAATTCCATTGCTGAAGTTGAATTTACATAGCAAACAAAATGAACAACTGCCATTTAAATCTGAATTTACAAGTAGAATTTAAAATGGAATTAAATTCTAAGAAACTGATGTAACTGTAGTTTTTAGTAAAACATCTCATTTTTCAGTATGAATTAACCATAAACATTTTTATACAGACATCATATGCAGAAACATTACATGTTAATAATAATTAATATTCAATTTATTCAATGTATTTGATTTATTTATATTTACATGTAATTAATTAATTTTCCTTTTCTTGACTATGGTGGAATAACACTAGTTTTCCCAGAAAACTATAATTAAATTACATTATGTTATATAAAATATTATGTAATAAACAGATATTTATAGATATTTCTATCATGAGAACTCTCAGAAGATTTTAACTTGGTAATGGATATGATAATATTAATGTATTTGGTCTTGGCGGAATAGATCTGCTACGCTGCTCCTGCTGAATTGCTGCTGCTGTTGATTATTGCTGTTGTTGTAAATTATTGCTGCTGCTGCAGAGCAAGTACAGGAACTTTCTACTGCCAATACATACGCTGATACGCTGCTGCACAAATAGCATATATAAAATTACCCATAGCCGATCTATACAGGTGGAGCTGGGGAAGGTGGAGGGTTTCAGAGGAACTCTGAAAGCGCGCTGCAGACTGCTATAGTGAATGCTAAAAAGCCATTTAAATGTTGTGAGCAGCAAGCTCATTGGCCAATCAGCTTGTGCCAAGTAGTTAACACTGAGAATATCATCAGTTTGCATCAAGGACCCATCAGCCTGCGCCATCTAGAGTTTCCTGACAGAACTAGGCATTTATTTTACAAAGTTATATGAAAAAAATAATATGGTTACCATGTGGTTAGTGTTGTTTTGTTGGCAGAGATGTCAGTATGTCTAATCAATTAAAAAAAAAAAAAAATATTCTACATATCAGGGCATCCTGTCCTCCTTTGGTCATACAAACAGATAGTACCACCCTAAACTAATGCCATTGGTTGAACCAGTGTTGCCTTGTTGATGGATGGGATGCTAAAATGGACAGAGCAAGTTTTCAGGGAAACCAAAATTTCCTGATAATTTACTCACCCCCATGTTATCCAAGATGTTTATGTCTTTCTTTCTTCAGTCAAAAAACAAATTAAGGTTTTTGAGGAAAACATTCCAGGATTTTTCTCCATATAGTGGACTTCAACGGCAACCAACAGGTTGAAGGTCTAAATTTAAATGCAGCTTCAAAGGGCTCTACACGATCCTAGACGAGGAATAAGGGTCTTATCTAGCGAAACGATCAGTCATTTTCTAAAAAAATTAAAAATGATATACTTTTTAACCACAAATGCTCGTCTTGCACTGCTCTGCGATGCACTACGCATTACGTAATCACGTTGAAAAGGTCACGCGCAATGTAGGTGGAAGTACCAAGCAAGTGTTTACAAAGCGAACGTGCAAAGACTAAGTCAAACGCCCTTTACAAAAAAAAGGTAAAACAACAAAGTCGGACAATTTTGAAGTTGGAGGAGAAAATAAGATGTTCTACATCTTAGATGTCTTAGAAGAGTTTTTCTTAGAAGAGTTTTTCGCCCTACTGTGGTACTTCCGCCTACGTCATGCATGACCTTTCCAACGTGATCACGTAATGTGTGGCGCATCGCAGAGCAGTGCAAGATGAGCATTTGTGGTTAAAAAGTATATACATTTGAATTTTTTTTAGAAAATGACCGATCTTTTTGCTAGATAAGACCCTTATTCCTCGTCTGGGATCGCGTAGAGCCCTTTGAAGCTGCATTTAAACTGCAATTTGGACCTTCAACACATTGGTTGAAAGACATAAACATCTTGGATGACATGGGGGTGAGTAAATTATCAGGAAATTTTAATTCTGAAGTCAACTAATCCTTTAAGCTGTGATAAAAGAAATATTGTAGCATCAAAAGAATGACACATTTCAGCATTAAATTCAGAATTTTGTCCAACACCAATTTCTGCATAAAAAGTATTGATTTATCATGCAAGTTCGTGTAAAATTAATCATATACCATATTTATATCCAAATGCCCAGTTTTTTTTAAGTCTTATTTCACTTAAGAACCTCGTCCCTCAACAAAAACAGCTATTTGTACAGTTTTCCTAATTCTTCAGGCTGTGGTTATTTCATGGCTGGACTATTGCAGCTTGCATGCATTTCTGCACAGAACCACTTACAATTCAAGCCTTTCATGTATGTGGGGTTATAATTACAGACAAACTTAGCCATGTTTTCAGTGTGCTATCAGACATCAGGTGTTGTCTTTAAAGTGGTATTAAAGGATGTTTTTTATGGCTGTTGGGAAGGAGCTGCTTTGAATCCACACAAAGCCAGTGGAACGCAATGATGAAAGGTGCGCAAGGATCAAACCTGGAGATGTGCTAAACAGCCATAATGGATCAATGGATGATGAGCTACAATGGCCTGCTTTGTTCAGAACACAGCCTTGAAGGAACAGGAATCCTAGATTAAACAAAGACCCTGCAGGGCTCACTGCAAACCTGCAGGTCTGCGATATAGTACTATTAAACATTCAGGGTTGCTGTTTGGATTTAAATAGGCAACTCTTGATGGAAATAAAAGTTGTGATGTTATTTCCATCAAGAGATGCATCAGTTTTTGGTCAAGATCTTGTATTGACAATGCAAGAGTCGAGCACTCTGTAAAGTCTATTCCAGCACAACCCAAAGACTTTCAATGAATTTAAGGTCTGGACTCAGAGGTGCCAATTCATGTGTGAAAATGCTCCCTCCTAACCATTCTTTCACAATTTGAGCCTGATGAATCTTGACATTGTCATCCTGAAATTAGCCATGATGTGTCTTCCTACATGGTTGTTTAAGAAATGAAAAGCTACACATTCCATCAATTAGGATTAAAAGAACTGCTGCCAAACATATAACATGCTAGAAACACAATAATCACTGCAATAATGATCCAATCATAGACTCTTAAGCATTTGCATATTTAAATCCAAACAGCAACTTTTTTTGGCCAGGAAGTCTATATGAAAATATGACCCAGAACCATATACATTTGGCTCTGAATAAATGAGTTCTTGCAATGAGTTCTGAAGCAAAAGCAGTTGAGTCTTAGAGCATTGTGAGTAATCAGCCTGCAAAACCTGATGATTCACTCTAGTAATAGTATGATTCATACTAATTAATTAGTGACTGCAGGTCCAAGCAGAACATGTTACAGCTGCACGTGTTTTACCCGTCCTTTGGTGCGATTCTTGCGTTTGGGAACGTCCTCCTCCATCTCTTCCATGTCCAGCTCGTGAGGAAAATCTCCCACCAGCAGCTTCTGTGACCACAAGGAAAGACCAGCACATACGAGTCAGCTGTACTGTATGAACAACACTGGAATATCTAACAGGCTGGTGCAGGAACGAATAACAATTTTATATTGGTTTACAGTAAACATGAGCTTGTAATGGCATTAAGCAGTTTGTGCAGCAGACACATGGGTCACAGTTGCTTGAATAAACACACAAAAATCTTAATTGTCTAGTTAAGAGTATTTTTAACATTTAGATTACCTTTGTTGTCTTTCTGTGAAATATCGCAGACAAAAAAGGTCCATTGTCTATTGTCAATAGTGTAGAAACTTATGAAGCACAGCTCACATAAAAGCAGCTTTGTGTTGGTTAATGCGGCAAATGCATAACCCCTTTGAAAGATTTGTGAAATCTTTCAACCTCACACTAAATTCTCAGTCGCTTGGTTTCCTATTGAAATGACTGGATTTTACCCAAGAAAATTTGGTGAACAATGTTAAATGTGATTGCACCCTAAAAAACACTAACAATGTGATTAGCAAATCGCAAATTGAATATCCATATCCATTTTCATACTGTACATCATAATTTAAAATGACTGATTTTGATATTTAGAGATTTAATGGAAACATGGAGAAAAAAAAAAAACATCTACTTATTTATATCAGTCAGACTATTGGTGCATCTGTCTGTCAGGTGGAATTTGTAGGTATGATCACTTAAAGGGATAGTCCAACCAAGAATGAAAATAATCAAATAATTTACTCACCCTCAAGCCATCCTGGGTGTATATGACTTTCTTCTTTCAGCCAAACACAATCTGAGTTATATTAAAAAATATCCTGGCTCTTCCAAGCTTTATAATGGGAGTGAATAGTACCTTGTTTTTTGAAGCTCAAAAAAGTGCATCCATCCATCATAAAAGTAATTCATACAACTCCAGGGGGTTAATAAAAGCCTTCTGAAGTGAAGCGATGCATTTTTGTAAGAAAAATATCCATATTTATAACTTTATAAACTATAAACACCGGTCACAAATTAGAAGTCTAAAATGAGAATTTTCAAAAAGAAATGTTGGAGGATTACGATTTAAGAGAAGAAGTTTGAGTTTGTTGCCCAGCCCTATTTGTCTGAACCGCAAGAGGCGTCTAAGCTTACGATACTCCTACATCCTACATCACGCGTTGTGTCAGAGGTCACTCGGGAACTCGGGCTGTTGCCGGAAACCAGTTATTATAGTTTATAAAGTAATAAATATAAATATTTTTCTTACAAAAACGCATCGCTTCGCTCCAGAAGGCATTTATTAACCCCCTGGAGCCGTATGGATTACTTTTATGATGGATGGATGTACTTTTTTGAGCTTTAAAATCTCGGGTACTATTCACTCCCATTATAAAGCTGGGAAAAGCCAGGATATTTTTTAATATAACTCCTTCTGAAAGAACATATACACCTACGATTGCTTGAGGGTGAGTAAATTTTTGTGTGAACTAACCTTTTAAAAAGTAACAGCACAAACCTCTGGACATTTTTGCCTGTGAAATGTTGCTAATGTGGCACACCTTGAAGGCTCTGAGGCACTCACAGCAAAGTTTTTTTTCGTTCTTCATTCAGGGGTAAAAAGATGTTCGAAATACCTTTTCAGTGGTATACCGTTAGCAAACATCCTGATGCCGCCTACACTGCTGGAGCGGTGTTTAGATTAATATTTACTATGTGCTTTCCTCTCAATTATAAAATAAACAACAAAAATGACAGTTAAGAAAGCATTTGATCATAGCGACACGGATATATTTGCACGAGCTCTGCAATTCGGCACTCTAGTGAAGTCACGTCACATTTATGCTTTAAAGCGAGCATCTTTACAGTATTAAACATGAAAAACCGTCAGTGTCAATGTCGCTTTTAATTAGAAATGCAACTTCAATTTCTACTATAAAGCAGTTCTCCAGTGTGTTCGTGTTTTTACTCGCGTATGACATCAACGGACTCAACAGAAAAAATTAACCAGAGAAGATTTCCACATCAAAGAAGGTGGAGTCTCATAGCCACACATATCTATTACATAATTACCATGGACCAATGGTAGTTCGAAGGTGTTTCCCTGCCGGAGTGAACTTTTGCGGAAAGTTTGCTTTGGCAAGCTGTTTCAAAATTCCGAAACAAACTCCAAATGAACTGCGCTTTGGCCTGATTTAGTTTGAAATTACGTCACACCAGTTCATTCTTCGATTTCGATAGTATATCAGGGCCTTAACTGTGATAATTGCCTAGAAAGTACACAACTGTAAATGTACTCATAATGTGTGGTTGTGGGAAGTGAACAGAGGTTGCAGGGAGGCGCATAGCTTTTTAACTCCTGCAGGTGCCTGAGGCGACGCAAGCAGCAGGATCACAGGTCTGCTCCCAGGGGAAGGAGCGCTCTAAAGAGTGACTCTTAATTGAAGTGCTAATTGGTTAACTGTCCACCCCTGGGATAGATGTCATGTTGAGCACAAAACAGTGAGGGTGGTGACACTAGTGACAGCTCAATCAACTGGCAGGCTGGTTCATTAGGATCTATAAGCATTCACACATCAACGCGGTCAAATTTAGACATTGAAAATCCACACTTCGCAAAATCAATTACTTTGTCAAACGTACTGTCATACACAAACACAATAACAAAAATATACTCGCAAGTATACACACTTTGTAGTTAACAAGGAAGTGGGGGAGTGTCAGCCCTGCAGGGATTTGTGTTACTGCCAAAAAGAGACACAAGTACTACAGAGAAATCAGAAGGGGAAAGAAAGAGTAAAAGAGAGGAAGGCAGACAGAAACACTGAATGGAGTGGAGGGAAGAGCGTTTTGTGTACCAAAAATGGTGCACAGGGACGGTGTCTTAGTGTGTACTTCACGGCAATAGTGTGTAAAAGTACTCTTTATCTAGTTGACTGTTGAGTGTGCGGCTACAAAATCTTTCTAGGGGGAACATCCCCTAGTCGAGGAATCTTTCTTACCTGGCATTCACTCATGGGTTCCTCCTCCTTTGTTTCAACTTTCTTATCCAGCAGTTCTCCACTGAGGAGTGATTCCAGCACAGGACCCTCAGGAACACCCCCTTCCTTCTTTAATGCTGCTTCATAGTCTGAACACACACCGGAAACAATTGTTATGCCAAGGCATTTCTACTCAGCTCATAAAACATATTCCATATTGTGCAAAAGTTTCCACAAAAATATTAAGCAGCCCAGCTGTTTTGAACATTGATAGCAAGAAGTGTTTCTTGAGCATCAAATCAGCATATTAGAATGATTTCTGAAGGATCATGTGACATTGAAAACTGGAGAAATGATGCTGAAAATTCAGCTTTGCTATCACAGAAATAAATTACTTTTAAAATATATAAAAATAGAAAACAACAGTTCATTTAAATTGATAATATTTCACAATATTACAGTTTTTACTGTATTTTTGATTAAATAAATGCAGCCTTGGTGAGCATAAGAGACTACTTTCAAAATCATTAAAAAAATCTTTTAAATCCCAAACTTGTGAAGATTGGTCATTTGTGTTTTTTTTTGTTTTTTTTTCTCTGTTTAAAAATAAAATCAGACTAAGTAGATACCTTAAGTTTCTGTTTTTCTTTCTCTGACTGAAAAAAAAAGTTTTTAGGTTGTTGAATCAGAAAATACAATTGTACAAAATACAAAAAGCCCCCCCAAAAATGGATAAAAGCTTTATGTGCGTCCTTCTCATCAACACCAGCTCTCACCGATTTTAAACTCGATGGGTCCAAGACGTGGATCCTCTAAGATGTTTAACCGTCTCTTCTTTCTCCAGCAACGTGCTGGATAGGTATAGAGCTGCCCTGGAGCCACACCTGGGTCAAACAGAACCAGAGCCGGATATGTAACATGACCTAAACATCCAAAACCTCAAAATCACCTACACTTCTAAAAATAAAGGTTTTTTATTGGCATTGATGGTTCCATTAAGAACCTTTAACGTCCACGGAATCTTTCCATTGCACAAAAGGTTCTTTATAGTGGAACAAAGGTTTTTTAGATCAATAAAACACAAAACCCCCTTTTGGAACCTTTATTTTTAAGAGTGTATGTAGTACTGTATACGGTACATATAGACACACCTGGCCCACGATGGGTCTTCTCCATCCATATGTAGCAGTTACTCTGTGCTACGCCTGTTTGGGAGTCGAGGAAGGGTAGGCGCATGGAGCGCTCAGCACAAAGTCGAGCATTATAACTGCGGCAGTGCTCAATGGCCTCGCGATAAAACTCCTCACCAAGGCTGGAAACAATTACAAAAAAGGGGGAATGTGTTACAACAAACATCTGAATATAAGAAGGCATGATTTCACCGCTTAAACAACTAATAAAAAACAATATGTATTATTTAAATTTGAGATTTTGTAGTTTATGTGTGTTAGCTTTGAAGCCATCTATATGCTAGTGAACACTTAAATGTTGAGAAAATTCATATTTAAGCACATATACTCATTTAAAATTTACAGTCTTTCTCTTCTGGGAAATTAGAGTAAAAAATATTGATGAGTCATGTTGTGCTAAACAGATTTTTGTCCAAGTAACTTCAAGGGGTCTTTAAATTTTCATCCATCTATGCAGAGAACCCTTTGTAGTTGACATGCAGGAGGTAAATAAAATTCTTGGCTGGATTCTGATTGGGAAATATAAATCTCATTTCCAGCTCTGTTAGAAACATATCAAATGTGCATTGCAGTATACTGTACATAATCTCTCTCGTGGATAAAAGGTTCAGGTATTAGGAACTGCTGTTTAAAAACACTGCACCATGGTGAGCATTAATGGTTCATGTGGAAGAAAGAAAAAAGAGCACAGTCAACAGTTCTGTCCTCAAGAGTATGTTTGCATGCTTGAAACTGCTCAGGACAAAAGTACTAAACAGTGATTTTATTGCTGAGGCTGCAGTGAGAAACCTGCTTAGCAAACTGCTGTATTTGTAAAACAATTTTAAGATCAGGGAAACACTTTATAATAACTCATGAATAAGTCAGTAGCAACTGTTATATACTGCTTTACAGATCAGTAGTTGATTTACATTCATATTTGAATATGAAAACTTATGACTCAAAGTTTAATGAGATTTTTTAAAATTTTAGCGTGGGTGGATGGGAGGCTCCCTTGTGAAAAAGTAATGCACTTGATTGTCCTGAATGTGCACTTGTAATGTATTTCAAATCTTAAAAAAGCTCTTTTTTTTTAAACTGTACTTGTTAATAATACAATATAATGAAATAAAAAGCCACCCGAGTGTACTAGTCATGTAAGAGAGTACACTTACACAGTTAACACATTTAAAGGGATAGTTCACCCAAAAATTAAAATTATTCTATGATTTACTCACCCTCAAGCCATCCTAGGTGTATATGACTATTTTCTTTCAGATGAACACAATCAGAGATATATTTAAAAAATATCCTGGCTCTTCCAAGCTTTATAATGGTAGTGAACGGGGGGGTGGGGGTGTTTTGAAGCCCCAAAAAATGCATCCATCCATCATAAAAGTAATCCATATGACTCCAGGGGGTTAATAAAGGCCTTCTGAAGTGAAGCGATGTGTTTTTGTAAGAAAAATATCCATATTTAAAATTTTATAATCTAAAATAACTAGCTTCCACCAGACGACCATACGCATACTGCACAAGTGGACTTCCGCCAAATCTGGCACAATGTATGATGCAGGATGTAGGAGTATCGTAGCTTGGACGCCTCTCGCGGTTTAAACAAATAGGGCTGGGCAACAAAGTCAAGCTCCTCTTCTCTTATATTGAAATCCTCTGACATCCTCTGACTTCTAATTCACGACCGGTGTTTTGTTTTGTTCTATCCTCTTCCACATTCGTCATTGCATCACGCATCGAGTCAGAGTTCACTCTTTCGCCGTAAATCGATGCATACGGCCGTCTGCATTTGGCTTCAAAACATGCCCCCCGTTCACTATCATTATAAAGCTTGGTAGAGTCAGTATATTTTTAAATATATATCTCAGATTGTGTTCGACTGAAAGAAGATAGTCATATACACCTAGGATGGCTTGAGGGTGAGTAAATCATGGGATAATTTTCATTTTTGGGTGAACTATCCCTTTAAGTACACTTTTAAAAAGTACAATAATAACGTACATTCAATTTTTAGTAGAAATGACATTGAACTTTGAAGTATGTTTTAGTTTACCATAAATGCTTGTCAGCGCATTCAGCAGTACGCTTTAACCATAATTCAAGGACAATTAGAAGTAATTATGAAACTTGCACAGAATGCCAAATGACCAATCAAAATCAGATGATAATGTTTGGCAAAGTTATAAATCAAAGTGCCATTGAATTTAGTCAAGATATTCTTTTGATTCTGCTTTAGTTTATTCAGCATTGAAGGTTATTCCACATTTTCTCTCCCATTGTTAACACAAGGAAAGATCAAAAGTGTAGAAATAATTGGGGGATGCTTAAAAAGTCCTGACAATAGTCTTTTTAACCCTGCTCTCCCGCGGTTGCCTTTTCTTCTTTCTTTCTTTTTGCGAACTGGCTGAATAAATGACAGTTAACTCCCTGCTATGTTATACGCTATTGTAAAAATTAGCCCTATGGAAGTATTGGCGAGGACAGGAGTTTTGAGACACAGTCCGACTGGTTTCTGCTGATGCGTCATCGTTTGTTTCATTGTAATCAAAAGCGCTGGTCTGCAAACTGGAGTGAGAAATGAAGGAAAATTGCATTATGCAACAATGACTGCATCCCTGAAACAAGCCTGATAACAAATTGACAGAGGCTTGAGGTGATGTTGATGATGTAAGTATAAAACCATTGTGATTGGTGAACTCATCCATTTCTCCTTGCAGGGGAATGATGAAGAGCCCTGTGGCTCAAGACTAACAACTCAGTCAGGCTGAAATAAATAACCCTCATTTCTCCAAACAAAATGGCGGCCAGAGCAAAACAACACATTTTCTACCTAATTTAGTCCATGTTTGATTTGGGGGCCACATCTTGGTCATTCAGTGTGGGCTGAAATCAATCCTCAACATGTGGGTTGCTTGAAAAGTCACTCAATGTGCAGGGGCAGTAAATTACAGTGCATCGAATGTCATGTGCTCAGGTCCACCCGAGAGGAAATATTAAGTCCTGTGGTGAAGTGCTGTGGTTCTCCATTTAAACACCTCTACACTCAGCAGATACTCATTCTGCGGTCAATCTCGCACAATGGACCGACAATATCTAAAGGTCAGAGAGCGAGTAAAAAACAAAGTTTGGAGTCTCTGTGATATGTGAAAAATGGTTCTTCTGGGTAAATGAGCTTTTTTCGAGCAATTTCTGAAAGGCTTTCTGATTGGAGTTTGAATGTTTTAAACAGAATACTCCATAATGGGCCTCTCCAACAAAAAGAGTTGCAAAACAGCAGTTCCCTCAAGAACTTCCTGAATCGGTGAGATAAGGTGGCTTCTCTTTATGTTTGTTTTCATATCCCAGGAGCACAATGAAAAAGCAATCAATTAGATCTGAAATATACGGAGCCCCGCACATGTCATGCGGAAGAAGAAACTAGCTATTGTGGCTACGAATTAAGAATTTGTTCCCAAAGCTTATTAACATTGTACTAATTTGTTCCTTCATTTCAGTTAAATCGTGGCCATGTTGTACTAATTCGTAACCTTATTTTAATTTAGTTAAATAGCGGCTATGATGAGTGATAGTTGGCCATGATTAAACTAAAACAATTAAACGAATTGGTACAACATGGCACGATTTATCTAAAATGAGGAAACAAAGGAATAAATCTTGGGATGGAATTTTTAATTATAAAATAATATATTTTTTCGTAGAAATATATGATGTGAATGCAAATTTGTGCCACAAGGGGCGCCATAGAATGCATTAACATTAAATGTCTTCTTCTATGATCATTTTCTCTTTCAGGTAAACAACTTTCATTGTGGAGCAACCATTTGAAGAAAATCTTGTTAAGCAAGTCACAGTTACTTAAACTGATTTGAGGAACCTATAAACATGTTGACTCTTAATGAGCCCACTTTTGCTGTTGGTTTAAAGTGTGGCCACATTAGTGGAGTTTCTGCAAAATCTAATGGGCGAAAAAAAATCTATTGTCCTTTGTCAATAGTGTAGCAATGTATGAAGCACAGCTCACAGAGAGGTCACTTATAAACCAAGCAGCTTTCTGTTGGTCAATGCAGCAAATTCACTACCAACTTGAACCCTAATGTGAAATCTACAAGGGGAAACGTTTCGCCCTCATTTGAAATTCCAGATAGTGTGGATTCCTGTTGAAATGACTGGATTTTGCCTAAAAAAATTCACCAAAGTGAACTGGACTTTAACTCTCTGTGTTCTGGGTATAACTATGCATGAGTGAGGAGAACGAAGATCAATGTATTGGATTTAAAAAGCATACCTGTTCTTTATGACGGTTCCACTTGATTGCCTAAGAAGTGGGGAAAAAGACAGAAATAGACATGAGCAGATGTAGAAAATATCTGATTCCAGAGACTACAGAGGTTATGGACAATGAAATATCATTAAATAAGATGGAAATCCATTTCAACTATGATAAATGAGCAGAAAAATGACCAAGGATTAATTGCAAAATGCAATATCATGAACTATAGACAGAGCCTCTTAACCATGGTCAACCTATATAGGTTTTTCCGATGCCAGTATTTAAAGAACAGGATGACCTATGACCAATATAATGGTGATGTAATACAATTTAAAGGGATAGTTCACCCAAAAAAGAAACTTTTAAAGTCGTTCAAAACATGTATGACTTTCTTTCTTCTGTGGAACACAAAAGGAAATATTCTGAAGAATGTTTCTATTGTTTGTGCCAAAACAACACTGGATCCCATTTACTTTCATTGTGTGGGGAAAAAAAAAAAAAAAACCACTGAGAAAAAGTGTAATTTACTTACACCATAAGTAAATTACAGTATTTTCATTTTTGGATGAATTATCCCAAAGGAGAGACACAAATTTAATTTGACACAACAATTACTCAAACTATACTACAAAAGTTTGAAAGCAGACTATTTATTATCCACTGACAATGCTTTTGGAAGAATTTTTGATTGTACCAGCCGATTAACTGGTCTGATTATATCTGGCTCTGAAACTAGGATTGGATACCTTGCCTGTGTTTTCTGACTTGCCACATGAGCAGCATGAGGCAGCGGCATGCTGCAGTTTTACAGCTGACAGGATAGGCAGTTACAGGAATAGCAAACAGAAAACATTTATTATTGCCTCTTTAATTACATTACTGAGAGACATTGTATTCACGCTGTATGAGAGCTCTGAAAACATTAGGTATCTTGGAGGAAAGCTGACAGAATGGAGAAATGGGTGAGGTTAGCTAATATAAGAAAAATCAATAAGAGGAAGCAAAAGCCTGAAGCAAACCAAACAGAGTTTGGCTTTTGTGTGGGCAGAGCCGGCCAGGAATGGCATCCACGGGGAAAAGTGTGTATGCCAGTGTGCCATGAGGAAGAGCTCTCACTTCTTTGTGTGTAAAACTATGCTTAGAGGGAGTGAAAGGTCAGTGTGTGTGTGTATGCGTGTGTGTGTGTCTATGTATGTGATTGTGTGTGTGAATTTGATTTTAGCCTTCAGATAGTTGATGCTGAGTGTTATGATTTCACTTTGATGTAACTGACCAATGAGAAACACAGCAGGAGGAAAATACACATTAGCTTTAGTTTGGTGCCAATGTCTGATTCATACAATATATTTTGTTCACAATAAAATTAAAAAGTAATAAAATATACAGTAATAAATGATATACCAATATGCCATATGTACTATGGTAGTAAATTACATTTTTGAATAACTATGATTATATATAACTATATCTAAATATGTCTACTAGCGGATGAATGAAGGACTTGGAATGTCACTTACAAAACAGTTAATAAATAAATGCACTAATTGCTAAATATATTTAAAAAATAAAATTTCATTTAAAAAAATCAAAATAATGAATATAAACATATTTAAACTGTTTATTTAATTAATGTTTAAAAATGTAAAGTAAATATAACAGTAAACATTACAAATGTTAACAATAAAATGTTAAATAATTTTTAAATTAAATTGCATTTTTATAAAGCATTTACAAATTGCTTTACTTTTCCTTGCTAATATAATATAATATACTATATTATAATGCTAATATATTATAATATCATATTTTATTATAATATAATACAAATTTTATTACTTTTTCTTGCTAATCATGTTATGTCATCGGACAGTTCATACAGAGCAGCCAATAAGCTTTTGACATCTAAATAAACAGTTAAACATGTTTATTTATTTGTGATTTAAAAAAAAAAATATTTTACTTGAATTAAATAGTTTTATGGACTATAAATATAAAAACTATAAAATATATTATAGAAATATAAATATACAAACTAAATAATAATATAATATAATATAAAAAAAAAAGTTGATAATTGTTTCCTTCTATTTATTTTTAAGTGGCAGTCGTCCTTGTCCCCTATGGCGACTGTTGACTTGTCACCAGTACGTTGGAGATCACAACCCATGCAGATAGAATGCAAAAATTTTTCCCAATAATTTAAAGTAAAAGTGAGTTACTGTGATGTAGACTTGGGCACAGACTTGAAAGCCTTAAAAGGAAATGGGTAGTGAAAAAGACACAAATGCAAAGCAACTCACCCCTGAGGTTCAACCCAATGCTCCCTCCCCCCTCTGCCTCTTTCTAGTCTGAGCACAGAGCCGTCAAGCCCCCTTTCTCCATTCCATCACCTCACTCCTGTGTGTGCTGCTAGTGGAACAAGTCTGGCTTTCAGTAATAAGTTGACAGCTGTAGAAAATGGCCGCTCTCAGTTTGTTTGCTTTTTTTTTTTTTTTTTACACAATCTCATTATATTATACTGTGGCAGTGGCCTTGAAAGCTGTGAAACGTGTCTTGCTGGAAGATGAACGAAAGCCGGCCATATGGAATACAGTCTAAAAGTAGGACGAACTCTGTGAATTCCAGTTTGCTCGATCAACACTGTTCCCTGCAGTACACTCTGTAATTTAACCACAGTTCCTCATATCATAGGTGACCAATGTTCGATTGTGAATGAGCACCTATGGATTTCTTTAACTCTTTCCCCGCCATTGACGGAATGGCAGAATCTCCGGATCAAAACACAGGCGAAGAAGAAGCAGAAATAAGCGATTGCTACATGTAAAATAACAAGATCATCAAATATTAAACAGCATATAAATCAAAATTGTCTAACGTTACCAAATGAAATGTCAACCCAGGAAGAGGTATAGGACTGTGAAGCTTTGGGGGTGTTGATGGAAGCGATCTACTCCATCTATGTTTTGATCATCGTTCTAAATCCGATCCAGACGTAGTGTTTGGGAAAAACACAATTTTCTCAGCTTTCTGTTCAAAATGTTGCTCTTTTAAAGGGGTCCTTGATTATTGATTTCACTTTTTTAACTTTAGTTAGTGTGTAATGTTGCTGTTTGAGCATAAACAACATCTGCAAAGTTACGACGCTCAAAGTTCAATGCAAAGGGAGATATTTTCTTTTACAGAAGTCGCTTTTTAAGGACTACAACAAATGGCTGGTAGGGACTACAAACAGCTTCTTCCTGGGTTGGTGACATCACAAACCCCAAAATTTACATAAACCCTGCCCCGGAGAACATGCAACAAAGGTGGTGAGGCCATGTTGGGCTGCTTTAGAGAAGAGGAAGAGTTGTTGTAGTCGAGTGTTGTTGCCATGCCGTCATTTTACACCGGACTCCTTCACAAACGAGGGTCAATTCAACGCTGGATTTGCACAAAAAATTAACATGACGGCACATGCTAGTCGATGAGTTGAATCAACTCCACAGCAACTACATAAATTTATCCACTAACCATTCAGAAACATCCAGTTGCATTCTAAAAGTTGTAACTTCTTCCTGAGTCTCTCCATTAGTGTTCGACTCCGGTTTGAACAATGTAAGGCTGAACACCATTACTGACAATCGGCATTTTGGCAGCGTGAGATTCTCCAGCTTTGTTGTTGTTGAGCAACCGAAGCGTGAGCTGTTAAAGCTCCGCCCTCTTCTCGACGTGTTTTTGCTCACACCCAAATAGGGGCAAATTTGACAAGCTATAATAAATGATCTGTGGTGTATTTTGAGCTGAAACTTTACAGGAAAATTCTGGGGACACCAGAGACTTATTTTAAATCTTGTAAAAGGGGCATTATAGATCCCCTTTAAATTAAACTTACCCACATTTAAGTGTTGATAAAAAAGAAAGGCATAAAACTAGAATAAAATGCTTTTTTTGTTGTTGTTTGTTTAATAGCAGAGGCTCTGTTCTTTCTTTTGATATATTGCATGTTCAGATATTCATAGAACAAAATACTATGTAAGTTTTGTGAAAATGATAAAAAAATGCTGGCGCTGGTTAGAAACTTAAAAAAAACACTGGCGGGGAAAGAGTTAATAGAAGCGAGTGACTATGTTATTGTGAAGGAGAATTTGGACAACAACTTTCAGGCCAGGCTTCAATTTGTCAGCATCAGTGACAAATAGAGCACAGATCTAATCAGATACATCTGAGGCAATTACTCTTGAATTTTCATTACATTTGAGTTTGGTGCACAGTGTTGCTATATTGGCAGCATATATCAAAGCAAAGGCTAATGAAAGAAAGCCTCCAAATTATAATCTACTCTCTTAAAGCTATTTTTGGTAGCTGCTGCCCTCTTAAAGAGTCCTTTCTTTGCAGCTAAAGCCTTTAAAGAGAATTGTCAACATGTCAAATCCTGCACTAAAATGTGTTCAGCAATGATAACACATGCTTGATATGAATGCATGCATGTAATAACCACTTACAATTTACACAAAGAAAGCCAGGCTGACACACACACACTTGCTAAACAAAGGAAAACAAGAACCTCAAGAGCATGGTGCCTTTTCCCCAAACCAAAAGAGAAAGAAAAAAAGAAATGACTGGAGAGGAGCACATAGCTTCGAGCATTCACACTGTCACTCCTGTGCAAAGCTCAACTATGACCCTCAAAAATAGAACAACCTCCAAAATTAGCTCTTCTTCTGTAGCCTATTTAATTTAAAGCAGCGAGGAGGCAGAGGGAGATGTTGTCCAAATTTGTCTTGAAACTTACTGGTGTATTCCTCATTATACTCAGTACACTACCAGAAAACTCCCTACAGTGCCAATTAGTCTCAATTAACAGTTGTCCTTTTGAAAAGTAACAGAGAGCTCCCTCTAGAGGCTGCAGTGTGTCAGTAAAATACCAAACTCCTGTTGAACTACAGTACAGAGACTCCCAAGTGATTGAATGCAAACACACACATGCTCATCAATTTTTTTTTTTTTTTACAAATCAACTACAATATACTCATTTTAATTTAGTAATTTAGTAACCAGCAACTGCCAGTATAGTAAAGATATCATGATATATGCAATATTCATTTACAGATTGAAAAAAATATTGGGTAATAGTATTTTATATGCTCCAGGGTCATCATTTTCATTACTAACAATATCTTAATAATATGTTTTTTAATATTTTGAAGAATGTAGCGGCACCTGCATGAATAGGATACAACATATAGTGCCTTAAAATTTTGAAGCATTTAACTTTGTTATAAATATTTATCTTTATTTCTTTAACAACTGGTCAGTGAAAGGAGGCGCTGAACCTTCAGAAAATGTTTATCGTGATATCTTCTCACAATGAACATTAAATATTAATAATGTAGTTACCAATAAGCTTACATTTCCCATCAATTAAAGGGGAAAAAAAGATTTGTTTGATAATTTAGGTAACATTTTATTTCAGTGTCATTGTTACATATGTAGTTACTATAGTAATAACTATAAATTATGCATAATTACATGTAATTAACCCTAGACCAAACCAAACCCTAATCCTAACCCTATAGTAAGTACATGTAGTTATATTACTCAGTACCTAAATATATATTTACAGTGTAACAAAGACACCTTAAAATAAAGGTCCGTGTTACAGTGTAATTATACATATTATAAGTTTGGGTTGAGGGTTTGGTTTAGGTTTAACTGCGTGTAATTATGCATAATTTATAGTACATGTAACGTGTAACAATGACACTAAAATAAAGTGTTACCAAATAAAGTGTAACCATAATTTTTTCTTAAAATAACATAACAGGGTTGAGCTTTTCGAATGCACTCATATCTACAATTTGTGTAAATGTAATGAGGTTACTGTAGAAGGGGTCTAAATAATTTTAAAGAGTGTAATATAATTTTCGTAACAAGAAAAAAGTCATGAATATCAGTTCAAAAGTTTGTCACAATTGTAACATTTTTATTTAATGTTTATTTGTTGGATTTAGTTAAGATGGTGAAGCCATTAAAAGAAAGAGAATCAAATGAAGAGAAATCTGATGTGCTTGAAACTAGTTGTTTCATGATAGGTGTTTTTAACTTATCTAACATGTCTAATAGCTCTCACAAGATAAATAAATAAAAAACGCAAGAGATTTGGGCCTTTAATGCTTTTTAAAATGTCATACAGTGTGCCTTATTCATGGAATGTGCCAGATAATCTTTACATAAGCCTAAACTCTACTTACCAAAAAATGCTGCGGCAGTACCACTATATCAGATGGTAATACCATGTACTGAATGATTCATACCAGCAGTCCGAGATACTTTAAAGAATACTATGGTACTTCATTGTAAGTGGATCTTAGCATCACATGTGGGTGTAAAAGGACTTGTAACCAAGCTGAATTGCTGTGGCTGGTGCCACTGATGGTGGAGGCTGACTAATATGTTGATGTGGCCCACAGTTTTCATGAGCTTAGGACTGTTAAGAGAGGATATTGGCATGCCCATCCCCCATCAGTACTGTAGATTACACTTTGCAATAGCAACCTCCTCGAGCACCTCTCCCTTTTCGTCATCCGCCCCACTACCCCTCCCTCCTCTTTTTCACTACACTACCCAGTCAAATGATTTATCTCATTTCTTTCTTCATCTGCCTCTCTCGCTCTACAGATGTGCTGCTGCATTTCCTCCAGCCTGCTGAAGACTAGCTTATTGAGGACTGGAAGAACTGCAGCACATTAATAGATGCAGAGTCAAAACTCAGGCCAAATGTTACATAAACATTTATGTATCTTATCGACTTAAAAGAAAATGCATGTTGATTATGTCGGACAGTGGACAGCCAGTATACCAAGACTAAACATTGAAGTAAAGAACAGTATGAAACAATACGAAATGAGCAGTAATATCAATATAAATTGAAGTTGCTGTGTCTGCTGTACGAACTGAGATTTGGAGCCTGTTCTGTCACTAGCAAGTAGCCATTTGGAAACACTTTTATTGTCAAGAAAAAGGGCTGTAATGCAAATGAATGCTTTCTTGTCCATATTTTGATCCCATTAAAGTCGACATGAAATGAAAATTCACCAGAAATTCATCTAATTTGCTAGATCTTATTTTGAACCATTCATGTAAGCCTATGCATTTCAATTTATTATTTTTTTTTTTTTTTTTGACCTCATAATTTTTAATCAAAATGTCTTCTGGTCAAAAACTGTCACACTTCTCTCTGGTGACGTATGCCAGATAATTTCGTCCTCCAATAATTTTGTCCACTTAATCACTACCACTTCACAATCAACTACAAGCTGACATTAATTTTGGAGTACAATGCACTCATCTAAAATCCAGTCAACAACTGATGGATAGAACCAAGTCCCCACCCTACATTTTTTTCTTTTCCAATAATCCGTTATACCAAAGACTTTATATAAAGATGGTGTTGTCAGATTTCACTGGTGATTTTAAATATGAAATTTAATCGTACGCTTGGTGACACAGATTTGAAGAATTTAATGTTTCCCCACTTAAACAGATAGGAGTTGTACTTGCATGACTGAAATAGCCATTTCAAAGATGGCCACCGAGTGAAATGACTTGCCTGAAAGGGACTTTGGTTATACTCAGATGTACGTCACAATACAGAAGAAAACATCTGTCTCTACTTCAGTTTCATAGCGACTTTAATCCGCCGTTTCTCTTTAGTGTTCAAGGGTGTGTTAAATCTATTTGGACTTCACACACAGTAGGCAAAGACAAGTCTTTAAATCAGAGTATATTATTAAAATATTATTTAAAAATAATTTCATTTAAAAAACATTTCAAGTATATTATTTCTCCATATGATGAACAAATAATAATAAAGGAGAATGACATTTATAACAGGTTGCATATGACATATAGAGCGCTTGCACAAGGAACAGCACAGTTGCTTGCCTCGCATTAAAATGTCACCAAATGCTGCAAAATATTGGTATTTAGGTAAGTTCATAAAAGATTCCAGCTCATATGAATTTGTCTATGAAAAATGTGTTAAACTGTAAGTCTATGGCTTTACCCTTAACCACTATCAGTGGAGAATTCATCCTGGTTCACCAAGCACAATCCCAAGGATGCACAAAGCAGCATGAAATTAGTTCCATATTCATCAGTATCACCTTGGAGGGGAGTTTCAGTTTTAAAAAGTGTCAAAACATCTCATTTGTATGCAGAAGCTTATGAGCTATTTGAAACGTACTCGCCAAAAGTGTTAATGCTGAAGATGCTCAATGAATTTTCAGAGATTGTCTGCTAAAGACACCTGCGTTCACCGTGGACCGTGATGCTCACAAACACCCATGATCAAATGGAATACCCATGATCCTTCGCTGCTGTGGAGAACCATATATCCTCAGAGGCATTTGTCTACTATATTGAATTGCCCTGCTGTGTTTGCTGGCACAGGCTGTGTGTTCACATAAATCGTTGCCTGTGGTGTAACATGGACCTGATGTCCTGCCGCATGTTTCACTGCTTGAAAAGACTGCAGGACGGACAGGGATGCTTACAGGTGCACTTGTACTGCAGGGTAAATCCCATTGCTTATCATAAGACTTTATACAACAGTTCTTTCTGGTTCTCGAATCTGATTGGCTGAGAGCCATGCAATATTATCCCAGTATCAGCACTTGTACCGTTTCACTGTTTGTATCACTCCACTTGAGGCAAATGTCATGGCGGTCAAGCAAATCCACCATATTTTTTATAAATACAGTTGTTATGTCACAAAATGTAGTTTAAAGAGGCGAGAATGTAGTTATTCAGACCTCAAATATGTGACTTATATATATAAACATAGCATCTATTTTACAATTTGTTTTGACACTTTCGCAGATGCGAGCTCCAGGCCGTCAGCGGCCGTTCAGCACTCATGTACCCGCAGAGAACAGCTTCATCTTGGCCAGTCATTCGGGTATTTGATGCTGGCTCTTAGATGGTGGTTAAACGAGATATAATTCATTTATCAAAAGGGGTATATCAAACGGTCAATCTTTGGTCTTATTAATCTATTACTTGTTCCAGAGCAACACGATTTGAGTTAAGGGGAAACGTTAGTTTCATAATAGGAGCAGTGAATAGGATCAGTGAAAGTTACAAGGAAGTTGCTTTAGCGCTGTGGGAAATCCCGTTAACTTTTAAAAGGACAAAGACATCGCTTTCCTCAGCAGTCATTCAAACTGATTTTTTATAATGGATATAACATTATAGACATCGACCTGAAGAATGAATGCTATATCAGAAGCAGGTAATACACTTTTTTATTTGATCTCTCTCATAATACCATAATAATCTACAAAACACAATAAGCTTCAATGAAGCGACTCAACGTTCCTCCGTTACTACTTCTAAAGTGATGTTTTAAAATTAGTAACGGAGGCTTGGGCTCAACTGTTAAACTGTCAACTTGAGATTTGAATCCATGGCGGGAAGGAAGTAGTTCTGCACAAAAGAGGGTTTTTAAAGACACTCCGTTGTTGTTTCTTCTATATATTTACTCATTTGTGCTTTCAAACTGTTGTATAAATGCAATATCACACTTGTATTACTTACGGCTGAATCACTGCCGTGCTGATATACAGCCATATCGCACTGCTACTCGTGTGATGTTGCTCATATCACATTATTTGCACAGCATAAAATACATATTTGGAGACATATCAACTGATTTGTGAGCACCGTACACTGTAGAACTTGCCCTCCACCTTGCGCCTCTTGCGTGATGCTCTTCGCAGATCATATTTAAGCCTTTATGTTTCCCTCTTGGACCATCTATGGTTTCCTTTAAACGAGTATTCGTATAGATCTCCACTGAAAATGGCTAGTGGGACAGTTTGTCTGGTAGAGAGATGAATATTTCGACCCTCTGCACTTTAATAATATCTGAAATCTTGGGAGAGGATCTATCCACCTAATAACGGCGAAAGAAGAACAGCTATAAATCTCCTCTGATGGACCCACATTTAGCAATGGACCATGCCATACACTGCTATTCTGCTCCAAATGCATGTTCTGATTCATACTGACACACACACTAGCGCTCAGCACAAAGTACACACAGTCTCACGCGGCCGAAGATGCCCATGTAGAATACGCAAGTTCTATATTCAAAGAGTGAACAAACACACAAAGGTGTCCATGCATTTTATATTAATAATCTGATGGATGCAGATGTCCACCTCCCAATGCAGAAGGCATATATTTGAAGGACTGAGGGACATTTTATGTTTAGATATAGAGTACTATAATACTATAATCTGCTAGAGGCTGTACTAGGCACAATCATTATTTGTTTAAAGCATTGCCCTATAGGCAATCTCAGTTCAGACCAGCCTCTGATAGCGTTATGCAGTAAACCCTGCAGACCACCAGCTCAACATATCAGTGGGATTCATCCCATCGAAAACAGGCTGAAGCTGAAGACATTCTCAATCAAATAATGCTTTTTGTAAGAAAAAGATACCTCAAATCATGTGGCTTGCTGAGGAAAGGTGTGATATTACTTTTCGAAGTCACAGGTCTTACAATTTTCGCCTGGGAGATGATCAAATGGGTGAAAAAAAAATCCTATAAACTTACACTGATGGAAGGACCCGAACCATATCTAATATCCAGAATATTATAGAGACTTGAGGGTGTGCAATTCTGACTTTAGCCTGTAAGCAAGCAAAAAGAACAACCTAGCAAGCAACTAGGGGTGGGAGTCAGTGATATTATATTGAGATCTGGGTCTAGTCTAGTAGAGCAGGGTGGCTGATCGCCAATGTATATACCATTCAATGATAGCAAATGCAATGTACACAAACTTGCTTGAAAAGAAATGATTTTACACAGCATTTACCAACACAATGAGAAAACCTAACTATTTTATATGGTGGCAATTTTGTATGAATTCATATGATGTGATTGGTACGGAAAAAAAAAAAAAACTATGCATGAATGTCCACCGCTAAACCTAACCATATACCATGTATTCACCCCGAAGCGTACAGTATGGACGACACGGTTCGTGCATGTAATCAAACGAAGAATACAGTCAGTCACGGGCGATACACACTCCGCCAATCCAGAAAGGGGTGCACAAGGTAATGCAATGCTGTTTGCTAACCACCATAACAAGAAAAAAAGAGCAGAAGAACAGCGGAAAATGGAAATGGAATAGTTTAAGTGGATCAAATTGTAACAAGTTTTATTTTTCATTATTCTGTACTTTTATAACACAAGATGCTTTTCAGTTTTGTAGCTGATTGTGACCAAATACCTTTTGTTTTTTATCAGCCCTGCAAAAAAATATGACCAGAGTTTATTCTGTTTACTGCTTAGTGCTTAATACACTAGGAGGCTATATTGTACCAATAGGGGACTAAATGCTGCTAGTGGAACGAACTGTAATTTGCACTAGTGTGTGTTAAGAATAAAATAAAATAAACCTAGCATTGTGGATTTGTTCCTTTGTCTGGTAACACTTTAGTTTAGGGTCCAAATCTCACTATTAACTAGTTGCTTATTAGCATGCATATTACTAGGATATTGACTGTTTATTAGTACTTATAAAGCATATATTAATGCCTTATTCTGCATGACCATATTCTACATCTCACAATCCTCCCCAATACCTAAACTTAACTACCTTAACTAACTATTAATAAGCAGTAATTAGGGGTTTATTGAGGCAAAAGTCACAGTTAATAGTTAGTTAATAGTGAGAAGAAGTGGACCCTAATCTAAAGTGTGACCATTTTTCCTATTGTACCGAAATCGTACCAAACCGTAACACCAAAACCGAGGCACGTACCAAACTGTGACTTCTGTGTACCATTACACACCCCTACTATTTATGTTGTAATTTTTTTGTGAGTTTTGAGTATATGCTAAAACACCCTTATGGCAATTTGAACAATTTTACATTTTGACGAATTGGTGTTTAATTCATTTTAATTTGTATGATCTCATTTGTACGATCATATAAATGAGATCATATGAATTAATATGAATTAACCACCAATTTGCCAAAATGCAAAATAGTTTGAATTGCCATAACAGTTTTGGCATATACTCAAAATTAGTAAATTTCAATAAATACTATCAATGATGAATCCATCAATAGGATTTGGAACTGACATAAGGCAAGATATACACTTCTGTTAATTGCGACATGGATATGTTCATCAGTCGATGTCGATAATCTCAAAATGGACAAATATTGGCAGATTAGTCAATGGTAAATCTCACTATCTGGGCCACAATAGAATAATAATATTGTAGTTCGCTAGATTTAATTCACGGCTATCCAAAACTCTGGTATATAGCGTATAGATTCTAGCTGAGAGCGCATTCTTGTATACTCACAGATTTGATACTCTCTTCCTGTGAAACATGAAAAAAAGTATTATAAAAAATATTAAAAAAACATTGATTTATGCTGTATCAATACAGTATCATCATGAGGTAAAATCTTGTGGCAAAAAAAAAAAAAAAAACTATATTAAATTTGTTGGGAATTTTAATATCCAGACATTTTTGCACGGCCAAGGCTCCTATTCTCAAAACTACTTGACTCAGATGTTCACACTGACAAGACTGAATCATCAGCAAGCGACACCCTCCCTCGGACTTCCTCAGTCCACATCTGATGATCTTCCCACAAGGTGTCTCACCTCCCAAAAAAAGAGTGAAAGTGAGCACACCATGCTTCTCTAAGCCTCTAAACAACTGAAACACCTCTAGTACACTACCTATAGACTATAGATGCTAGTTGCATATTATAAGATCCCTGAGCAACAGTGTGATGACTGACAGTGAGTTAGGTAGCTTCGGAGAAATAGGTCATAGAGCTAAAAATACCTATCTGTGTCTCTCTCTCTCCTCTTGAAGACAAAGAGAGTCTCTCTGGGAAAAAAAAGTGAGTGAGTGAAATGAAGAGAACAGCCCACCAGTCTTAGAAAAAAAGATGCCCTTATAGAATTGCGGCTGCTTATGCAAACAAACATTAAAAAGGGCCTGAGTATAAGGATGGGGAGGAAGGATCTAGAACGGGGATGACAGTCTTCGGCTTAAGAGCGACAGTGTGAAGAATTATCTAGAATTCATTTTTCGCAGATCAGTGAGGCAAAGCGTAATAACTATCCAAGAAGTCCGCATTCCGCATCCTGTGAAATGACTGGGAGAGACAGGGCACCATCACTTTAGGAGACAGAGAGAGAGAGATAGTGGAAGATAGAGGAGAAAATATAGACAGTAAGTGAACCTGAGTAATTACTAGAGAGATTTGAGAACCAGTAAAGACTGAACAAAGAGAAATACACAACGAGAACAGTGGGAAACTAATCCAATGATTCAAAGATTCCCAATGAAATGCCATCATTTTGGTGAAGGCATGCCAGTTAGCAGATAATCAGCAATCAAGGCAGGCATAATTTAATCACCATCTCTTAAAAATGAGTGATTTATAAAAAGCCAGTAATGTAAATTAGATTGGCTCCTCAACTGATATCTCCTCATGGCTCCAGAAGTACTGCACTTTAACTGGGTTCTTTGAAGAGGGTTATTGAAGAGCGTAACATCACAGTAATTCAGACGCTGATTGCAGCCCCTCTTTCTGTTCATTCATGTTTCTCATGCAAATATTTCAAGACGCACACCTGAAAACATCCGGCCACATTCAATAGCAAAGTTCACCGTTTAGGGAAAGTGATCGAACCAAAGAGAACCCAGTAAGATACTGCAGGATTTGTCATGTATGAGTTACTTACACAAGTCACTGAATCAAAACTGCGGATTTACAAAATCCACAGAAGTTTCATTCCTTTACAGAAAAGTATTAGAGAGTGCTACTGAATGGTACTGAATGATTACAATATTCATGTACTGGTAACACTTTACAATAAGGTCCCATTAGTTAATGCATTAACTAACATTAACTAACAATGAGCAGTATTTACAGTATTTATTATTAGTCTTTGTTAACGTTAGTTACAACTGATTAGGGTTGTTAGTTGTTCATGTTAACTCAGGCCTATTAGCCTAAAAATGTCAAAAGATACCACTTTTGATTTTAATAATGTAACGGTAAATTTTGAAATGAACATTAAGATTAATACATGCTTTAGAAGTATGTTTCATTGTTAGTTCATATTAACTAATGATTTAACTAGTGTTACCAACAGGGCTATGATACACTAAGGTAGCCTAATTACGTGTCCAAAAATACGTTTGTTTGTTTGTTTGTTTGTTTTTTTTTTTGTTAGAGTACCCATTGTCACACTTCATAAAAACTATTATAAGGTAAGTTACTGTATAGGTACAGTATGGGCAGGAAATTGACGTTTAAAGGCGTCTAGCACTGGTTACGCAAATGGCGTCCACTGTGCATTCAGAAAGGTCATGTGAGGCACGTGCTGAACTGAACGTAGGACAGGTGTGTATTCTCTCTCCAGATTTTTACATAGTGTTGAAAGCAGCTATATTAATGTATATTTGCTAGACTTATGTTAAATCCCACTTAATTTGGCACGTCTAAATAAGTATTTTAATTTGTCTGAATTCAAATTATGCCAAGGCTGTTCGTGTAAATGTGAATAACCGGTGTTGTAGCGCTATACTCGAATGTTATTTCACTTATATTACTCTCATTTGTTATTTTTGACAGATTTTGACTTATAATTTGTCATAAGGTAAAAGTGTCTTACCTCATAAAACCTTGCATCCTGTCTGACTGAATCCTGCGCGCGCAGCTTTAGTCAGTTAACGGTTTTTACGCGAGAGAGAAATTTGTCATTCAAAAAAGTCGCTTCCATTCACAAAGTTGAAGTGATATTAATCATAATTTTATTAATTTACTATAGCTGTGCCCTTTGTGCCATTTTTTAAGTTAAAAAAGTAGACAAATAACATTCCACAAGCTTTGTAATGTGGCCTGGTTGTATTTTGGTATTTTTTCAAACGTAATACCAACACGTTACCAACGTGACGTTACCAAACTGCAACCAAAAAACCCCGTTGTTAAGACGTTTTGTGCTCCTTGGGTCAAGGTAGGCAGTCGTGGTAGTTACTAGAGATGCAACCTCGCAGGTTAAGAAAGTGCAATTTCCCCTTTATAAGATATAAGAGCTACAGCCACATATTCATGCCAAATACAAACACGTCTCCCCATTCGGAAGGTCCCCGTCTCTAGCAGACGAATGTAAAGCAATTTTTGGCACTGAGCCCGTGTGGCGTCTGCGTGCCGCACGCCGAAAAAATGTGTCAGTGTGCACAAAGGAATCTAATGGAAACTTCACGGAATGTGCATAAATTCAACGGCGCATGAAATATATCAAATGTTACACGCCACTAAAATATCATGTATAAACATGCATTCGGCTCAGAAATAACGCTAATAATTCATATTCACGATGCATGTGATTTGTACAGTCTGATGTATGTGCGATGTAAAACCATTGCAAACATGCTTAGTGTGATAAATTGTAACATTTTCCAGTTCAGGCAGTTTGCACATAGGCGGCCAATGTTATCCTCTAACAGGCAGCATATCATTTTGTTTGACATAATTTTATACAAAAGCAAAAGCAAAAATGTTCAAGTGTCATCGTTTATCTTGAGACTCGGTGACCAGTGAACTCTCCGATTCCAATACCAACAACTGTAAGTTCCTAGTGATCAATACTGACCAGGGACGCCGGGTCAACATTCTCAACATTCCTCCATATCACTGTGCATATGCAGAAATGACACCCGAGACTCTGCACTTTACAACATGCCATATTTGCTCAGATGACAAAATGTCGTCGCATGCATTATGATTTATTGCATTTCAACATGCATTCGTAGTTTAAACCTCGCCGGCATTTTATACTTTTAAAGATGTTTGCATATTTGTGAATTTGAACGAACGCTGTTTGTTGCATGACATGTATTCCATAAAGCATTAAAATATAAATATTTTTACTTACGATTTCAGAGGATTTTGGACCACTGTGGCCATTTTGATATAGAATGATACAATGTAAGACTGCAGATCCCCGGTATTGTACATGTAATATAGCAGCAATTTCAATTTCATTCATTCTCTGGGGCTGCGGCTGGATCAACCAGCCAATAGGAGCACGGCTGACTGATGGTCAGCGCTGGGAAATGTAGTTTTAATTCCCTGGTGTCTTCGGGAGTCAGCGGCGCGTGAACTACAAATAGAACAATGCACTGCGGTTAACTGTATACTAGTCCCGCCTTGATTTTGTATGGGTAAGCCAAAACATCTACTGTAAATTCAAGGTTGGATTGCTGGACTGTCTCTCAGTATTTTGCTCTCATGTTGGTAGCTTTGTTGATTCGTATAGAGAAATGGGAATATTTTTAGAGAGCGAATGCAGAAAGAAATCGTTCGTTCTTACAATTATAGGCTAGCCTACTATATATAAGAGATAATTACATCAAAATTAGGTAGGCACTGATCAATATCACATAGCTTTATTAAACAATTTATTTAATAAACATACATATCTATCTCACTAATGTATATTTGAACACACACGTTTGACTTCCATTGTGTACTTTGTACCTTTTTCATCTCCTAAATCTAACCCTCAAACAAACTTTTCTGCATTTTACATTTTCATTAAGACATTATTTTCTATTTTTAATAAAGCATGTTATCCTCCTCCATGTTGATATAGCCTATATATTAACTACAGAGACAATAACGTTAATACTTATAGGCTAATTCTCCTATATGTTTTTATTCTACTTATGAAATGCACATTCATCAATCATGTAGATTCAAATACTGTGACAAGAGGCCAGATTGACCTCTAAAGGAAATGGAAGTGACTATAAAGTGCTCTTCAGTCCAGTTAACTGCAATGGCGCCACTTTGAAGGCATTCTGTGACATGTGATATTTATAGATCCCTGCTAACAAATATTTAATGAACCTTAGCAAGCTCTATGGAAAGACTGTGAACAAAAAAAAATGTCCTGTTGATTTATAAGGGATTTCTGCAGAACACTAAAATCTGTGCATTTTTAAAGGGGGTTTTAGAGTTGAGCGAATCCTTAATTCATTATTTCAATGTATGAAATTCTAAAACTAAAATTCGGCAGGTATATTCAGTGATATTCTGTTTGCACCTACAAAATGTTACCAATTTTACCCCCCTTGGGAAAAAAGGGGGGAAAAAATCCTAATTATAGAATAATAAGCTCACGTGAGAGCTCATTTTATGGAGACTTGTTTTTTATTGACTACAGTATAAACTTCTGTTTTCTGCACACAAAGACCGCTACAAGACAGTTCATTATAATAACCACTAGGGGGTGTCAAGAAAGTGCTCAGTAATACAAAATGAAGGCGCTTGATAGAACAGCAACAGCGCCCTCTGCAGTTCAGCTTGATAACCAAGTAGTCCTGGGACAGTTGTAGTGAAACTAGCTTTCCAAGGAGTTGGGATGGTTTTAAATCTTTCACGATGTCTGAAACGCTACTGAAAGAAGAAATGGATGAGATTAGTCTCGGGCCTGCTAAGATGGGCGAGCAGAAGGAAAATGGCCGGAGTTTTCTCCTGGTGGACGAAAACGAAAGCTTGCAGGTTTGTTTTTGTTAGCTTCTGTGTTAGCCATCAAGCTATTAGGTAAAAGCACATGTTGTGTCTTTGTTGTTTTTATACACTTTGACAGGTGTTTGTCAATTCATAAGCATGCTAATAACTAATTATAATACGTGTAATATAAATAATACAGATAAACTAACCCCAAACTGTCAGTATTACTAAATCACAAGGAAGAGCTGTCTTTTGTCAACATTCACTGACATGTAATCTTTACACGTCGATCATCATCGATTATATCAGGGGTTTGTGTTTTTGTCACGTACGTCCATATTAATGCAGGGCCATGTGATACAGCACATGATACATCTGTCAACACTGTGATTTATAAACATTAAATGATCTCAGTGCTGTATACTGCTGTTATGTTATGGTTTTAAACTGTACACTTACATGATATTACCATAGTGTTACCATTTGTGTGTATGTGGATATAACCATGGTATATTATGTTTTTGGACACGTATCATAATGATACCATTATATTATTGATATACATTGTTAATACCATGGTATATGAATATAATATTAACTGTTATCTATTGTCTGACAGTCAACAGTGACAGTGCCATCTCGGATAGTTTACAGACTTTCCAGGGACCAGCATGAAAGTTGTCAATTACTTTCATGTGAGATTGTTACTGTATAGAGACCCAAAATGAAACTTCATTATGGACTTATTCTTTTGTTGTTCCAAACCCATCTGACTTTCTTTTTTCAGTGGAACACAAAAGGCAGGATGACTCAGTCATCATTTATGATGACAATTGTAATATTTGGGCAAACTGGCCCTTTAAGATTCTTAGATAGACAAGTCAAGTCACCTATATATAGCGCTTTATACAATACAGATTGTTTCAAAGCAGCTTTACAGTGATAACAGGTAAATGATTCAATGATGCAAACGGCTGTAAAGCAGCTCTTAAAGAAAATAGTGTCATTGTTCAGCTGAAGTCAGTTCAGTGTTGATTCAGTTCTGTTGTAAAGATTATTAAATTAGTTATCAATTATCAAATTAGTTAATTTAATCTATAAAGCAGCTCTGCAAAAATATCGTTCAGTTCTCATCCAATAGTGTCAGTGCAGTCAATTCAGAAATATTGATGAATATTAGATAGATAGATAGATAGATAGAGATACAATCACCGGCCACTTTATTAGGTACACCTTGCTAGTACTGGGTTGGACCCCCTTTTGCCTTCAGAACTGCCTTAATTCCTCAGAGATGTTTCATGCAGTTGCTGCACATCCATGAAGCGACTCTCCCATTCCACCACATCCCAAAGGTGCTCTACTGGATTGAGATCTGGTGACTGTGGAGGCCATTTGAGTATAGTGAACTCATTGTCATGTTCAAGAAACCAGTTTGAGATGAATTGAGCTTTGTGACATGGCACATTATCCTGCTGGAAGTAGCCTTCAAAGATGGGTACACTGTGGTTATAAAGGGATGGATATGGTCTGCAACAATACTCGGGTAGGCTGTGGCGTTTAAACGATGCTCGATTGGTCAGAAGTGGTCCAAAGTGTGCTAAGAAAATATCCCACACACCATCACACCACCAGCAGCAGCCTGAACTGTTGATACAAGGCAGGATGGATCATGCTTTCATGTTGTTTACACCAAATTCTGACTCTACCATCTGCATGTCATGACAGGAGTGGCTCCTGGTGCGTCTTCTGCTGCTGTAGCCCATCTGCCTGAAGGTTCGACATGTTGTGCGTTCAGAGATGCTCTTCTGCAGATCTCAGTTGTAACAAGTGGTTATTTGAGTTACTGTTGCCTTTGACCTCTGGCATCAATGAGGCATTTTCACCCCAAAGGACTGCCACTCACTGGATATTTTCTCTTTTTCGGACCATTCTCTGTAAACCCTAGAGATGGTTGTGTGTGAAAATCCTAGCAGATCAGCAGTTTCTGAAATACTTAGACCAGCCCGTCTGGCACCAACAACCACGCCACATTCATAGTCACTTAAATCACCTTTCTTCCCAATTCTGATGCTCAGTTTGAACTTCAGCAGACTGTCTTGACCATGTCTACGAGCCTAAATGCATTGAGTTGCTGCCATGTGATTGGCTGATTAGATATTCGCATTAACGAGCAGTTGAACAGGTGTACCTAATAAAGTGGCCGGTGAGGATAGATAGATAGATAGATAGATAGATAGATAGATAGATAATGTAACAATTGCTCTAAACTTGATGTCTCTCATACTTTTTCTCTCTCCCAGGTAAAGAACGAAGGCCATTTTTTGCAGAGGTTGGACTGCAGTGCTGCTCAGGCAGTCAAAGTGCTTTCCATCTTCGGCAACACGGGCGACGGCAAGTCCCACACTCTCAACCACGTGCTTTTCGATGGCGAGGAGGTATTTGCCACATCTCCGTCTCCATCCTCATGCACGGTGGGCGTATGGGCCGCTTACGATCCTCGCCTGAACTTGATCGTACTGGATACAGAGGGCCTGCTTGGTGCCGCCAGTCAGCAGAACCGCCGGATGCGTCTGCTACTGAAGGTTTTGGCCGTATCAGACGTGGTTGTTTACCGCACAAGGGCCGAGAGGCTGCACAACGACATGTTTCAGTTCCTCGGCAGCGCGTCGGCCGCTTACCTGAAGCACTTTACACCTGAGCTCCGCTCTCTGTCTAACCGCTGCGGGCTGGACGTGCCTCTCTCCAGCCTGGGACCTGCTGTTATAGTTTTCCAGGAGACTTCTCGCACTCAGCTGCTAGGCCAAGGTAAGCCAGAGCAAGCAGACTTTCACGTTTACAAGACCTGAAGTGTTTATCAATATGAATACAGCATTTTTCTGATACATGTTGTTGCCAAAGGCTGTTGTACGACTAGCCCGAGGCAAAGGGATTGCTGCTTCAACTTGGGTCTGAACACCCTCATGGGGCCTAAACACATAGCCAGGGGGATCTCTGAAAAAGTCCTGAATTTAGACTGGTGGAGAATCCCACTGGAAAAACACAAGTTGTCAGTCAAACTGAATTGTTTCATCATTCCCACTTTTATTTCTCTTTGCTAAGTGATGAGAATTTCAATTTGTTTCATTGTCTCTGTAGTCAAATGATGAATCTTTAGAGAGATTTTAGTCAGTAATACGCCGGGCCAATAACAAAATGCTATTTTTTGCTCATTTTTATCTATTATTTTAATCAAAAATACATTAAGAATGCAATGCATACATACAGACAAAGACTTAAAGGGTTAGTTTACCCTAAAATGAAAATTATCCCATGATTTACTCACCCTCAAGCCATCCTAGGTGTATATGACTATATTCTTTCAGACAAACACAATCGGAATTATATAAAAAAATATCCTGGCTTTTCCAAGCTTTATAATGGTAGTGAATGGGGCTCAAGATTTTGAAGCCCAAAAAAGTGCATCCATCCATCATAAAAGTAATCCATACAACTCCAGGGGGTTTATAAAGGCCTTCTGAAACGAAGCGATGTGTTTTTGTAAGAAAAATATCCATATGTATAACTTTATAGGCAATAATCACTAGCTTCCAGTAACGTCTGTCCGCGCGTTCACGAGAGAGGCGAGTTCTAGCGTATGACGTAGGATGTAGGAGTAGCGTAAGCAGTGGTAACAGTGGACGCCTCTCGTGGTTTAAATAAATAGGGCTGGGCAACAAACTTAAGCTCTTCTTCTCTTATTTCGAAATCCTCCGACATTTCTCTTTAAAAAAATCTCGCTTTGGACTTCTAATTCATGACCGGTGTTTTGTTTTGCTCTATCCTCACTCTTTCACCGGAATCGACTCACATACGGAAGCCAGTGATTCTAGTTTATAAAGTTATAAATATGGATATTTTTCTTATAAATACTCATTGCTTCACTTCAGAAGGTCTTTATAAACCCCCTGAAGCCGTATGGATTACTTTTATGATGGATGGATGCACTTTTTTGGGCTTCAAAATCTCAAGCCCCATTCACTACCATTATAAAGCTTGGAAGAGCCAGGATATTTTTTAATATAACTCAGATCATGTTTGACTGATAGAAGATAGTCATATACACCTAGGATGGCTTGAGGATGAGTAAATCATGGGATAATTTTCATTTTAGGGTGAACTATCCCTTTAAATGCATGATAAGAATGTTTAATCTGTGAATTAAAATTTATTTTGAACTGTCCTGTTATCATAATGAAGAAAAAAGCCTAATTAAAATAATTAAATTATTTTATTATTATTTCTTAGAAATAATATTTCACTGCGTATTATTAGTTGAAAAAGTTTAAAAGTTTGAAATAGTTATGTTGTGCAATCAACATAACAGAAAAAAACCCATGACTGTCAAGTTAAAAATATATATTTTTTTAAATTAATTAATTTATATACTAAAGTATATTTTAAAACTTTAACAAATAATGTGTGCACATGTATGCAAAGTATAGGGAAAATGTTTTTAATTTTTACTTATTGTTAGACCATTGACATTTTTAAATTTAAATCATTAAATTGTAACTTTTCTTGAATATGATATAAACATATTCTTATGTCAAGATTTATGAAACCAACACAGATACAAAGAGATAAAGATATTATATAAAATATAGTACAATATTGCATCTTCAGGTGCCTTATTGCTTCTATAAAAGATTACTGCACAATAAACTTATTTTATTAGGGCACATTTTCAAAGGACATAGATATTCATAAAAATCCCCTTTTTTTTTCTTTTTTTTGTCATTTGTCCAAAAGAAAATCAAAACACTGGAGCATCAGAATGTGTTTTAAAGGTGATTTAAGTGACTTAATGGTTAAGCTACTAGTTATCTAACACAGATTGCAGGTAAATCCCAAGGCAGGGTGACTCAGGTGTCGACTGTTACAAAGATCACAATACTGCTCAATTACAATTGTGCCCTTGGGTAAACCCCATGTTTTCAGCAAGCTGTAAATCATGGTTCATGAAAAAAATGATATAAAACACATAAAAAAGCTGTAAATGCCTGTAAACACTTTTCATCTTTTTATTTTGAAACTTTTGAATTACTGTCTTCCGATGAAGTGTGTCAGGCTAGAGAAATATGGGTTTGTTTTCTTATCCAGATGCCTCTGCCTTGGGGCAAGCAGACACACTGCTGCAAAAGCGCTTCCATGACTTGGGCCAGAGCACAGATGCCTTCAGCTCCGTTCAGTACGTGGGCACCCAGACCATCACTCCCCCCACAGACTACTCTCAGTTACTGCAGATAGTCAATCAGCAAGTGAACAACACATCCCAGCGAGCCCCGCGCCAGCCTGCCATTGTGTTCAGTGCATTGAAGGTAGCTCCTCACGCATTTCTTTGTGTATGTCTGTGTAAAGTGGCCCCAAAAAGAATTTAGACACTTAAGCTTTGATGTTTGGTTTGATTTATTTTGTATCTAATGCAATTAAAGGGATAGATAAAAATAAAAATTATCCCATGACTTACTCACCCTCAAGCCATTCTAGGTGTATATGACTATCTTCTTTCAGACAAACTGAAACGGAGATATATATATTAATATTCTGACTCTTCCAAGCTTTATAATAGTAGTGAATGGGGGCTGCGATTTTGAAGCCCAAAAAATGCATCCATGTATCCAATGTTTCTTGACCTTCGAATCAGCATATTAGAATTATTTCTGAAGGATCATGTGACACTGAAGACTGGAGTAATGATGCTGAAAATTCAGCTTCACATCACAGGAATAAATTACATTTTTAAAATATATTACAATGTAAAACAGTTGTAATAATATTTTACGATATTACTGTATTTTTAATCAAATAAATGCAGCTTTGGGGAGATTAAAAGACTTCTTTTAAAAACATCTTGCCGACCCCAAACTTTTAAATGTAAATATACTTACAGTAAGTATGGCGTAAGTGTCCTGAAGTACTTTTTGGGGTCAGTGTATGCATGTACTGTTTGTGTTCACCTTTGTCCACTGAGCATGTTTCTGAAACTGCGCTTCACTGGACCTCACTGCTCTGCTCTCTCTCAGGCCTTGAGCGACAGGTTCTGTGGCGAGATCTCAGATGACAAAATCAGCATATGCTCATTCTTTCCTGATGAATATTTCACTTGCCCATCAGTCTGTCTCAGCTGCAAGTAAGTCCACACAGGCTTTATGCTCCGAGCGATAGATTAAATGGATTATTTTTAATTTGCAGGTTGTGTTTAAAGGGATAGTTCATCCAAAAATGAAAATTCTGTCATTATTTACTCACCCTCAAATTGTTCCAAGCCTGTATGAATTTATTTTTTTCTGCTGAACACAAAAAAAGATTTGGAAGAATGTCGGTAACCAAACAGTTGATGGACCCCATTAACTTCCAAAGTAAGGAAAAAAAAAAATACTATGGAAGTCAAATGGGTCCATCAACTGTTTGGTTACAAACATTCTTCAAAATATCTTCTTTTGTGTTCAACAGACGAAAGAAATTCGTACAGGTTTGGAACAACTTGAGGGTGAGTAAATGATGACAGGATTTCATTTTTGGGTGAATTATCACTTTAATGCGCGTCACAGATGCTATGTGTTTGATGCATAGTAAATCAAGGAGATTTCTGCAGTGTCACACACCAGACTCTAATTTCATTGCATCAACACTGAGCCACTTCCTAATTTGATGATTCACAGTTATAAAAAAAACTAGGATCTCTATTCAGCATGCAAAACTAATGTACGGAAACGAGTCCCACAGAAAAAACAAAAAGTTGTCAATGCACTTGAATGTAATTAGATCTTGCATCAGTTGTTGTTGTTTTTGCTTGTGTTTGTGTGTGTGTGACTTAATAGAGCAGGACTGTTCAAGAACCTTTAAGAGCTAGCAAATCTAAACTAACTTCTCCAAAATCCCACGGCTTTAGTGTTCGGTGTAAAAATGGCATGAACCACCAGAAAGACGCTGTCCCGCACATGGCTGATGGATTGTGTCAGTATGCCCACCAATACAACAATAAAGTTCTCATCTGTAAGGTAACATCAAGGTTAAGATCGCTGTTTTGTTTTTGTTTTATGGTTTGTTTTTGTTTTGTTTCATATTATTTTATTTAGCTTTCTGTTTTATTTAGTTTAGTTTATTTGTTTTAATTTCAATTCCGTTTTTTGTTTTGTTTTATTTTTGTTGTTCGTTTTTGTTTTTTGTTTTATTTTATAATTGAATTGTTTGTTTTGTTTGTTTTTTCTTTTTGTTGTACTGTTTATATTTTATTTATTAATATTACTTATTTTCTCCATTTGCACTACTTTATTTTGCAGTTTCTCATTGTATGCACCACACAGCTATGCTGCAAACACTTTGGCAATACAAATGTTCAGGTTTTTTTCTATGTAAATAAATCACACTAAATTGAATTAAAATGAATACTGATTAAAGGTACACTATGTAACTTCAGGCCCTCTAGCAGTTAAAAATGAAACTACATGCATTTTGCAGAAGAACATTGTTTTGCTTGTGCTTCGGTTCTGCGTGACTGTGTGGATGAATATGGTTATCCTTCTGCTCATAAAATATTCACTACTAGTTAAGAGATATAACCAGTTTAGATGGAAAGGATCTTAAGCTGACTAGCTGAAGATGTTACTGTAGCTTTACCCATTAATAGACACGGTATTTCCTTGAAAATAAATTCCAGCACAGAGCTACAACAACCATAATGAAATGACTCTTTACTATAGATAATGCTTTACAACGAACTCTGTTCGAGAGCTATATATAGCAATTTATCAGTTCAATAAAACACATTATTACCTGTTGAGTATTACAAATGTCATCTCCACGTCACTTTTACAACATTTCAAATTCCTCAGTTCTCGCCATCTCAGAAAAGCCAAGCCAATGTTGATTCTTGTTTTATTACGAGCTCTGTCACGTTCTCTTTTTGCCAGCAGACTCTCCTCTGTTCGGGGTTTGTTTAAAACGGGAGGTTCCAGATTTAACGGCTCCATGTCAACCTTTCTTGCTTGTTGTGACAACTAATCTATGCCACTCCCACACCATACACACGTCAAAGTAGCCGGAGCAACTTTTCTCTACTTACAGATATGATGAGACACACACAGGCGAGTGACATATGTATGCAATTTCCCACGTAAACCATCCCGACAGGTCTAAAATATAAACACTTATGATAGGCTTACCATAGTGAATCAGTGTAAGACAAAAATGTATTGACTCACTATGTAAATTTAGTTAATTTTGAACAAAAAAAGTTACATAGTGTACCTTTTAAGACAAGTCCCTAGATTTAAGCAGATTTGCCACTTGTTTTGTTATGTTAATTGAGTTTTCAGATCAATCTGTTTGCAAAAACTGTCCAATATGGATTAGATTTCTCAATTTGAAACAAAAAGATGATGGTAAAACAGTGATAAACCATTTCTGTTACAGAAGTGCTATGAGGGCGGAAGGGAAGTGATTGTCGTACCCAAAACATCTGCCTCTACAGATAACCAATGGCTTGGTCTGGCCAAGTATGCATGGTCAGGGTGAGTGAGATGTTTTTTCTACTGAAACTAACCTCAGAAGCTGGTCCTCGTCCATGCTCTGAACCCTGGTCATGTTCTACAGCTATGTTTTAGAGTGTGCCAGCTGTGGCATCATCTACCGGAGTAGACAGTACTGGATGGGCAACCAGGATCCAGAGAGCAGTGTGGTGCGGCCAGAGGTCAAGCATGTCTGGCAGGATGTGAGTCATATCTCTGTGTTCCCATCCACATGCTGACTCCATTGATGCTCACAGTGGTTAATGTTGTTTTTATGCTTGTAGAACGGTGGCTTCCAGACAGACCATCAGAATGCAGCTCAGCGGGTTTTGGATGGAGTGAATTACATAATCCAGTCAGTGTCAGAATATAGCTCAGGCCCAACCAAAGCTGTCGCTGCCTGGCTCACAGACCAGGTGGCTCCGCCCTACTGGAAACCCAACGCTGAAATCATTGTAAGTCGATATGCCCTATGGGAATATATGAAAAAGAATGTCAAAATACACTTACAGCATGTGAAAGAAAATATCAAGCAAATCAATTGTTTTATTATGTAAAAACAAATAAACATAATGTTGGTCTGTTCAGAAATGTCATGGTTGTAAGCGAGCGTTTGAGGAGGCGGAGAGGAAGCACCACTGTCGGGCATGTGGCGAGGGGTTCTGTCAGGCCTGCTCCACTCACAGCATGCCAGTTCCTGAGAGGGGTTGGGGCGGCACCCCTGTACGAGTGTGTGATGAATGTTACCGGCAGGGAGGACCCCAGCAAACTGGACAGGGTGAGGACATCGTTCTCTTTTAAAAGCACACTTTAAATGTGCAGCGAGTAATTCTTAAACTTTGCCCTACACCTTAAAAATTTGGGGTCGGTCTTTTAGGGCCAATTCACACCGCACAGACAAGCGCCAAACAAACACCAACAAACAAGTTGACAGTTGGATTTACAATTTTATGAAATATAACTGTCTTTATGCTCAAAAAGGCTGCATTTATTTGATCAAAATATTGTAAAGACAGTAATATTGTGAAATATTATTACAATTTAAAAGAACTGTTTTCCATTTGAATATATTTTAAAATGTAATTTATTCCTGTGATGGAAAGCTGAATTTTCAACATTATTACTCCAGTCTTCAGTGTCACATGATCCATCAGAAATCATTCTAATATGCTGATTTGCTGCTCAAGAAACGTTTCTTATTATTATCAATGTTGAAAACAGTTGTGCTGCTGAATATTTTTGTGGAAACCATGATTAATTTTTTCACGATTCTTTAGCCCTATTCGTAACCGTAATTGTTTCTCATGTGAAAAAAAAAAAATTGCATGGCACCTCAGTGATAAAACTCATGCATTCGGATGGCGATTTATCCACGGTGAAAGTATGAGTTTTGTGATCCTACAAACCTGGGAACGCGCGCTGCTCACATGGTCAGTCACATGATTGTCTGTTGTAAATAAAGTGGCACATGCTTGGAATAAAATGTAAATAAATTAATATTTAATGGAATAATAATATCCTATATATTGCATATCCTATGTAATATTGTAATACAGTTGTGCTCAAAAGTTTACATACCCCTTGCAGAATCTGCAAAATGTTAATTATTTTAACAAAATAAGAGGGATCATGCAAAATGGGTGTTATTTTTTATGTAGTACTGTCCTGAATAAGATATTTTGCATAAAAGATGTTTACATATAGTCAAAAAATGGCTGAATTTATAAAAATGACCAGTTCAAAAATTTACATACCCTTGATTCTTAATACTGTGTGTGATTACCTGGATGATCCACGACTTTTTTTTTTGTTTTGTGATGGTTGTTCATGAGTCTCTTGTTTGTTCTGAGCAGTTAAACTGCCCAACATTCTTCAGAAAAATCCTCCAGATCCTGCAAATTCTTCAGGGGGGGTGGAGAATTTGTCTTCCGGGAAACGTGTGTATCTTCTGTAGCTTCCGATGGGCAGTACTAAATGAAAAAATTAGATATTTAAACAAAAGAAGAAAAATTTGGACATCTTCATCTTGTTCAAAAGTTTTCACCCCCTGGTTCTTAATGCATCATGTTTCCTTCTGGAGCATCAGTGAATGTTTGAACCTTTTTTAATACTTGTGTTTGAGTCCCTCAGTTGTCCTCAGTGTGAAAAGATGGATCTCAAAATCACACAGTCACTGCTGGAAAGGGTTCAAATATGCAAAAGATGCTGGAAAACTGAAGAATTTGCAGGACCTGAAGGATTTTTCTGAAGAATGTTGGGCAGTTTAACTGTTCAGGACAAACAAGAGACTCATGAACAACCATCACAAAACATAAAAACAGTCGTGGATCATCCAGGTAATCACACACAGTATTAAGAATCAAGGGTATGTAAATTTTTGAACGGATCATTTTTATAAATTTAAATATAAATAAATATAAATATAAATATAAATTTTATAAATCTATTTTTTTGATTATATGTAAACATCTCTTATGCAAAATATCTTATTCAGGACAGTACTAAGTAAAAAATAACACATTTTGCATGATCCCTCTTATTTTGTTAAAACAATTAACATTTTGCAGATTCTGCAAGGGGTATGTAAACTTTTGAGCACAACTGTATCCTATGATTATTTAAATCTCCTTTTTAAAAATAGGAAGATAGCCGTGCTATGTAGTTGAAATGGTTTTCTGTCTTGCATTTTATCTCAAAATGATGTATGTCATTTTAAAAATATGGAAATTAGCAGAAATAAGTTAATGCAGCGTCTTATTTACATGAGGTAAGCATAAAGCTGCTTGGTTTATATTTTTTATGTATAGAATTGTATATCATACATATTTTAAAGTGGTATTGCACACCTGTTGCTCCCAATAACGGCCCATTTTAAATGTTATGTGCTTTATTTCTCTTTCTCCTTTTTGTACAGGTTCCACTCGCTGTAGTGGAGCGGTGATGAAATATTGTTCTTGTAAATGCTTTCCAACATTTCCATAATAAAAGTATCTTTAAAACGGGTGCAAATTACAGCGAAGCTCAACACTTATCATATGGTGTTCTGCAGTGGTCAAAAAGGATTTAAACTGTGAATTTTGTATTGATCTCTTTTGTAAACTCAGAGATGTGGATTTGGATGGCAATTAAATCACCACATGACCTTGGTGTTTGTCAAAAAACAGTAGGTAATTCGGCCGGGGATTTTTACGTGGGTGGTGGGAGAACAACACTGACATTCTAGATTCGGCTGGCAATAAAATCACTGACTAGCCCCTGTAAATGTTGAAAATACCTTGCGTCCCCATGAAAAACAATTACCATCTGAATAGGGCTTTTGATGAATAGAAAGTTAAAAAGAACAGCATTTATTTGAAAAATGTAAATCTTTTATAACATTATAAATGTCTTTACTGTCACTTTTGATCAATTTAATGTGTCCTTGCTGGATAAAAGTATTGATTTCTTACCTTAAACTTTTGAACAGTAGTGTATTCATCTATTTATCCAAGACTCCAGTAATATCAGTGGCCTAAATATATCTTTTTTTTTTTTTTTTCTTTTTTTTTTTTTTATTCTACACACAGAATAAACCATTTCAAATATGGGATTTGGTACTCTTATTTAGTGCAGAATTATGCTATCGTTTGAGTTTTTGTTTGTATTTTCTCATCTTGACTGATTCTGTGTGCTTATTTGTGTTTATGTAATGCATCATGCAGTCTGCAGAAAATATCTCCCAGGGTTGCATTTTCCAAAACAGTTTATACTGGCCTCAGTGTGGGATGTTGACTGCTTTGCTGAGCTGAGACAATACATTCTTCTCCCTTGCAGTGGCCAATACGGAAACCCGGACACTAGTTGCCCGCAGAGTGACGGAAGTAGCTCAGTCCACTCTCGATATGGTCTCCACCGCAGTGGACTACCCTCTCTGTGAGTGTTACCAGTACATATTAAGTGTCTGAATTTACACGAGAAATTGCTTATGCATTGTTGTGTGTGTGTGAGGTGACAAATTACTTTTTTTTTTTTTTTCTTTTTTTTTTTTTTTTTGCACATCTTGTCCTTTTAATACAGGTTTCGTAAAGGGGGTTGCGAGACCAGACTATTGGATCCCGGACCATGAGATCACTCAGTGCCACTGCTGTGCTAAACGCTTCATCCCCAGCATGTCCAAGCACCACTGCAGGGCATGTGGGGAGGGAGTGTGTGGGAACTGCTCCAGTAAGACCAGGCCAGTGCCCTCTCGTGGCTGGGACCACCCAGTGCGAGTGTGTAATGACTGCGCTGACCGCAGTGATTCCCTGTGACGCTCTAATACAGCTGGTATCTCTTGGTGCTCAGAACCAGGTTGCAGGCAGTTTTCAAGCCTTAGACGGTGTAATCTTGGATGGGGGAAATATGAAACTCACTGCAGTTGCATAGACAAACACTCAGGCTCTTCAAAGCATTAGCTGCAGAATTAGAGAGTGGGTTCTGTTTAATCGCAAAATCAAAAGAGAAAGCTAAGAAATTAAGTTGCATAATGAAAATAATTTGTAGAAATATCAAAGTTCATTATATGACAATTAAGCATATTTTATCCACAAATTCTCATTACTGTAATACAAAAAAATCCAGTTCTTTATACTGAAATACAGTAGTGAAAATCACCCTTATATATATATATATATATATATATATATATATATATAATATACATTCTCAGTAATTTTTATATATATATATATATATATATATATATATATATATATATAACTGAGAATTAGGGGAAGAAATGTGCTTGATGGTCATGAAAATAATAAATATATATCTTACCATGCAAAAAAAAAAAAAAATTGGTATGTAAAGTATGTATTTTTTATTTTGACTGTGGGGTTGAGTAAACAACCCATAACTTTCTTCACATTTTTTTTTTTTTTTTTTGTGAGATTTGCTGCAGAAATTTCAAAAGAAGAGAAAATACAAATTTTAATGGATTTTGATAGATTCTAGCTATTGACTATAGTGCTGGCACTGAAAACGAATCGCCTTCTAAAAGTGCATTTCTGTAAATAATTTAAACTTCTCTACATTTTTATCCCAAAGATAAGATAACGGACTAAACGACAGAGAGCAGTAAATATTAACATATCTAATGTTTAGTAAATTATCATTTGATATACAGTACGTAGGAAATGTTTCACACTAATAAAGAAGCATTTGAATACGAGATATCAGCCTTACCTTTTTTGCTTTATACTTTATTCCAGGAACAGAGCAACAGAAGTAGAGCCTAGAATTCACATTCCAGTTAAGACAATGCAATTTATCATGTGCTGAATCCTGTGAGCTCACATCTCATTATTTTTTTTATCAGTATAGTTCTTTAAAGGAACACCCCACTTTTTTTGAAAATAGGCTCATTTTCCAACTCCCCTAGAGTTAAACAGTTAAGTTTTACCGTTTTCAAATCCATTTAGCCGATCTCCGGGTCTGGCGGTACCACTTTTAGCATAGCTTAGCATAGTTCATTGAATCTGATTAGACCGTTAGCATCTCGCTCAAAAATGACCAAAGAGTTTCGATATTTTTCCTATTTATTTGATTATTACGCCGGAATGAGAGTATAGTTCCTAGCCATATCGGCCTAGAAAATCGCAACTTTTCATTTTCCGTCGGTCTTAGTACACGATGTAACTACAGAAGAGTCAAGTTTTAAATAGGAAAAATATCGAAACTCTTTGGTCATTTTTGAGCGAGATGCTAACGGTCTGATCAGATTCAATGAACTATGCTAAGCTATGCTAAAAGTGGTACCGCTAGACCCGGAGATCGGCTGAATGGATTCGAAAACGGTAAAACTCAACTGTTTAACTCTAGGGGAGTTGGAAAATGAGCCTATTTTCAAAAAAAGTGGAGTGTTCCTTTAATACTTAAAGTGCAGTCGTCAAAAAAAAATTATCTAATTTTCACTATCAACTTTCTTTAGTTGAGAGCCATATTATCTAATACATAAGATGCAAACTGTACATATATAATGAAAATGGAATTATTCAGCAGCATTTGCAGTGCCTAATGGATCTCAACAACTATCTTGCATATAGACAGTAGTGGCATATAACAGGATGATTTCACAATGTGGCTGTGTATGACATTTAACCCTTAAATGCATGAATGTTTCGCCAATCATTATTACATATTTGGTTCTTTAGCGACCCTTATGTATTTCTAACACGGATGGATCTGTTGCAATAATATAAAACTTTCCTGATATTAGAGTAACAGTTACAGAAGAATAAAATAAAGCATATTTTGTTATCTTTTGGAGCTTGGAAGGGTTCAGTTTGAGCAGATGTTAGAGCTCATTTCCCAGTTCATTCAGCATCTGGCTCATATTCGCGATCTCAAACATATTCTCAAAACATTTTCAACATCTTCAAAATCTGACAGCATCTTCATCTGATAGACTATCAAGTGACAGTGACACTAATATTTGATTTTTGAACAGTAAATCGCTGAGCCATTTCAAGTTTTGCTGATAATACTTCCTGTTCTTTTGTTTTTTGCCTGCGGCAACTATGAGTGAAACGTCACTTCTTCATTGTGTATCAGACATTGCCACCTTGTGGAATAAAGGTGAATTGTACTTATTCAGTCATCAAAGATTCATTTATTGTTGTGCAGAAAAAAATATACTCACACTATTACACACCTCGGGGCGTTAGTGACCATATACAGTTTTTACAAAAAAATTAATGGGAAAACAGGCTTTCTTTTATAATTTTATTCTTTTTTTTTTTCTTGTTATATTGTTTATTATGAATTGATTGATGAATAGTAAGAAGGTTGATGTCTAATGACCAGGTCACTAAAGACCCGAAGTATGCGTTTAAGGGTTAATGCAGATATACACTAAACTGAACGTTGATGACTGAATGTTGAGCATCACAGCAGGATTACTCTTGGTTTCCTAACATGTACAGTAAAATGGCTTATATAACGCACTTTATTCATATTTGATCTGAGAGAATCCATGTGGAATTTCTTAACTTTGATGTTTTTTGTTTGTTTGTTTGTTTGTTTTACAGTTCTGCTTCTTCTCTTTGTACTTTTATCTGGAATAGAGCATTGTAGTCTTCTATGAAGGGGTTTAACCAAAGCAATGGTTTTATTTGCATATAACTCCACCTGCATTTGACAATCCTGCAGTCTTTGTTTTGATTGGCCGGTACTGTTTTTCAGGTTTACTCAGAACATTAAAGCTATTTGAAAACAGCCTGCCCTCTTGATTCACAAGATAACAGAGATCTATGGAAAATTATAGGCTGTAGTGCTGTAAGTGAACAAATGTGAGGTCATCTGGAGGTAGAGGTCTAGATTTCCTGCTCAAGGGCCTTAAATAGATGAAACGGACTCAAAATCTGATTTAAATCATGCAGGTTGTACTCACATTTCCTCCATTTATAACATTACTGTCTGGCATACAGCCGGCCTCATCACATCTACAGGAAATGGGTTTACTGATTGTTATGTCAGCACTTGTGTGAGTATCATTAAGAACATCACATGAAGCAGGGTTACTGAAGGGGTCAGGTATCAAATCTGTCAAAAGGTAACTATTGGGATACCATGGTATTACCAAATAACTAGCCCAATTCTCATTCCTTTTAGTGATAAAAAATATAGGCTTTTCAGTTGCTGGTACTGATAGAGAACAGGGCTGATAAAATGCCAATATATACACTACTGGAGTCATTGACATTTTTTAATATTTTGGAAGAAGTCTCTTAATAAAGTTTAAAAATATATATTTTGTAACACTATAAATGTCCTAACTGTCACTTCTAATCAATTTGATGCAACCTTGCTGAATAACAGTATTAATAAAAAGTTTTTTTTTTTTTCTTTTTAATCTTACTTACCCCAAACATTTGAATAGTAGTTTATCACTGTTTCTCCAAAAATATTAACAAACTGTTTTCAACATTAATAATAATAATACTTTTGATAATATTAAGAAAATGTAATGACACTGATTTAAAAGTACATAAAATAACTGAAATTAGCATATATATATATATATATATATATATATATATATATATATATATATATATATATATGATTATTATATAAATATTTATTATATAATATTTAAAAATATATATATATAAAAAATCACAAGGCAGTTGGTTGATTTGGAACTTAATCACTTCTGTTAATCAGTCAATAATTTCATATAATTATTTAATTGTTGCTAGAACGAGTTAAAAATTGTATTCATTATACATTATGCAAATTATTGTAAAACTATGAAATAATAGAAATCATTTTCCAAAATTAAAATAAAATTGAAAAAAAAAATTTAATATTAGATTTGAAATAAATTAAACTTTAAAAAAAACTTTAACTTAAACTTGTTTCCGTTTAAATACCAAGGCAACATTTTTAATGTTTTAGTTTAAGTACTAATGTCACTACAACTGAAATAAAATAAAGCTGAATAGAAATATTCAAAAATAATAATTAAAATGTTAAAAGCACATAACAAAACTACTAAAACACAAACTAAAATGAAAACTGAAAATATAAAAATAAAAGCTAATTCACAATATAAATAAACATTATAGTATATAAATAATACTAAATTAACACCATGGTCCTGATTTAAAAAAAAAAAAAATGCAATCAGTTGCACTACCACACTGTAACCAGCAGAGGGAAGCAACACCACTCCCAACAAGAGACCCACTGAGACACCCATTCAGGATTTCACTCATTCTAGGATCTTGCATGTTTATTATATTTATAACATTGATTCATATACAAAAAAAAAAAACAAAACAAAAAAAAAACAAAACAGAAGGGGTATCAAAAGTCTACTAAATAAAAAGGGTCTGAACATGACAACAGGCCTCACTCATTCAGCACATTGCCAAAAAACTGCAATTTCTACCTCTGGTTCATTTAAGGACAAAAGGATCAAAATAGCCTTATGTTACCTGACTCCACTGTTTAATCCATGAGTCTTTTATAATTTATATTGTTCTTGTACAGAAAGAGAAAGATTATGCACAAAGATCTAACATAAATACTTCATCAAATTATTTAATGAAAATCTTAAAGGGATAGTTCAAACAAAAATGAAAATTCTGTCATCATTTACTCACCCTCAAGTTGTTCCAAACCTGTATGAGTTTCTTTCTTCTGCTGAACACAAAAGAAGATATTTTGAAGAATATGGGAAACTGAACAGTTGATGGACCCCGTTGACTTTGATAGTATTTTTTTCCATACTGGTAGTCAGTAAGAACCATCAACTGTTCGGTTACCGACATTCTTCAAAATATCTTCTATTGTTTTCAGCAGAAGAAAGAAATTCATACAGGTTTGGAGGTTGAGTAAATGATGACAGAATTTTCATTTTTGGGTGAACTATCCCTTTAAGTCTTGTTGCACAAGAAATGATGTAATGCACTGCTTATAACACATTTCACATCCCATACCTTCATCATGACAGTTTTTTAATATAACACCTAAATTTTAGGAAAATTCAATATAGATAGATTTTTATTTCACTGGTTTTACAATTGTAGCCCATCTGATGCTGATCTGATAAATATACACTATTAAACATTTTGGGTCGGTAAGATTTTTTAATGTTTTTAAAAGACATTTTTAATGTTTTTTGACCTCATGACTTAATGAAATACCACTTTAGCACTTGATTTTTAAATATATAGGGGAAATGAGCTATATAATTTTCACATTCAGTGAATATTTTAGGGGGGTTATGTAAATTCCACCATTTATATTAACTATTCAGGAATGTCTTGTTTGAAATCCACATACAAAACTACTGCTAAGGAAGACACATATTTGTGTAATTGGAACTTTTTAATTACTGAGAAAAAGTTACCTAATGGTTAGAGAGTGGGAAGGTTGCAGGTTCGAGTCTTAGTACAGGTGTTGGGATTGAATTAACAGCGCTCTCTTCCACTCTCATTATCCACAACTGAGGTGTCCTTGAGCAAGGCACCTAACCCCCAATCACTCCCTGGGCGCCGCAGCAAAAATGGCTGCCCACTGCTCCAGGTGTGTGTGTGCTCTTGGATGGGTGAAATGAAGAGCACAAATTCCGAGTATGGGACACCATACTTGGCTACACGTCACTTTCACTTTCGGACAGCTATAGCCCCTTTCTCCACTAAATTGTTGCCTCTTTGCTGTTTTAAGCCATTGAGGTCCACCGCTCTATTCGAGTCTGAATCATTACATATTTCACTATAAGCTTGTTAATCAGTCTCTTAAAATGCATAACATCATTTGCATGGACAGATTAGTCCACTGCAGGACACTGTCGTGCACTTTGTGTTTATCTCCTCCTGCAGATGCACATGCCTGGACCGTGAGCTCCAGCCCGGCAGAAAAATGAGCACCACGTGCCAGTTCAGCAGAAAGCATTATTGTAATTCCTTAATCCCCATTTCACACATTATTATGTCAACTGGAACTGCCCAGTTGTTTTGATTGAAACTTAATCTGGGCCATTGTTTTATTTGAATATGGACCGCAAATAGCCTGCTTATAAAATATAACACATGGCCAAAAAAAAAAAAAAAAAAAAAAAATGCGGTGGATGCATCAATGAAGAATATTGTATACTCACCAGTGTCCTCTCTTATACTGGAAGCCTTTGCGAGTTTAATTTATATCCGTGTGGCCGGTGTTTTTCTGCTTACTGTGGCTCTTTTTGGATGATTATTAATGGCTGTTTTGCTTCTGTATCCATGGCAACTTATCCTGCACTGTCCCGTTTTCCCCCTCATCCACACAGTCACTCTGTGGGTGCAGGACAATAAGAGGAGAGTCTCCACCGCGGAAAGCATTCTCTCATTTTCTCATGCTTCCCCGGGGAAGATATGGCGCCTTGCTTGGGTCCATTTAACAATTCTGATCCTCAGCTTCTACTGACACACAAAGAGGCACTAATAGTGGTTGATGGTCTGTGACTTTTTAATTTCAAAAAGTCCATTCATAAATCTTTTCAACGGTCTTTATTGGATTGTTGTGAACAAGAGGAACCATACATAACCAGTATAGTGAAATAATGGAGCAGCACATCAACATTTTCCGTTTTGTTTCATAGCCCCAGACGGACCATACCGAAGACATTAATGTGGTGATGGAGATTAATTCTACATATTTCCTTAGAAATGTGGTCATTTTTTTTTTTTTTTGTCATTGCACTAAAAATAAAATGATTAATAATAAACATGAAGCAAATTTAAACTATATTGAATGATATTTATTTAAAAATATCATTAAGTATATATGCATCATGGTAGTATATATATATATATATATATATATAGTGCTCAGCGTAAATGAGTACACCCCCTTTGAAAAGTAACATTTTAAACAATATTTCAATGAACACAAAAACAATTTCCAAAATGTTGACAAGATTTATATAACATCTGTTTAACTTATAACATGAAAGTAAGGTTAATAATATAACTCAGATTACACATTTTTCAGTTTTACTTAAATTAGGTTGATGCAAAAATGAGTACACCCCACAACAAAAACTACTACATCTAGTAGTTTGTATGGCCTCCATGATTTTTAATAACAGCACCAAGTCTTCTAGGCATGGAATGAACAAGTTGGCGACATTTTGCAACATCTATCTTTTTCCATTTTTCAAGAATGACCTCTTACCTCTTTTAGAGACTGGATGCTGGATGGAGAGTGATGCTCAACTTGTCAACAAGGTGTTCGATTGGGCTCAGATCAGGAGCCACTGAATCACTTTCACCCTGTTCTTCTTCAGAAATCCAACAGTGGCCTTAGATGTGTGTTTAGGATCATTGTCATGTTGGAAAAGTGCACGACGACCAAGGGCACGGAGTGATGGTAGCATCTTCTCTTTCAGTATAGAGCAGTACATCTGTGAATTCATGATGCCATCACTGAAATGCAGCTCCCCGACACCAGCAGCACTCATGCAGCCCTACATAAGGACACTGCCACCACCATGTTTTACTGTAGGCACCATGCATTTTTCTTTGTATTCCTCACCTTTGCGACGTCATACAGTTTTGAAGCCATCAGTTCCAAAAACATTTATCTTGGTCTCATCACTCCAGAGTACAGAGTCCCAGTAGTCTTCATCTTTGTCAGCATGGGCCCTGGCAAACTCTAGGCAGGCTTTTTTGTGCCTGGGCTTTAGGAGAGGCTTCTTTCGTGGACGGCACCCATGCATGCCATTCCTCTGCAGTGTACACCGTACTGTGTCACGGGAAATAGTCACCCCAGTTTGGCTTTCTACTTCTTTAGATAACTGCAGTGAACTTGCATGCCGATTTTCTTCAACCCTTCTCATCAGAAGACGCTCCTGTTGAGGTGTTAACTTCCGTGGACGACCTGGACGTCTCTGTGAGATGGTTGCAGTTCCATCTTTTTTAAATTTTTGTACCACTTTTGCTACAGTATTCTGACTGATAAGTAAAGCTTTGCTGATCTTCTTGTAGCCTTCACCTTTCTGGTGTAAAGAAATTATTTTCTTTCTCAGGTCTTGTGACATTTCTCTTCCATGTGGTGCCATTGCTGACAGCATGAAATGGGAAGGGGTTTTAACACCCTTTTATAGTCAACTGTCTGCTGGACACCTGTGTAATGAATAATTAGACTCACCTGTGGTTCAGTTCTTGTTAAATTAGACATTTGTAGTCTAAAATTTAGCTTTGCTCCAGAGACTTTCAGTGGGGTGTACTCATTTTTGCATCACCCTAATTTGAGTAAAACTGAAAATTTAGTTTTCTAAGTTATATTATTAAACTTACTTTCATGTTATAAGTTAAACAGATGTTATATTAAACTTAGTCTTGTCAACATTTTGTAAATTGTTTTTGTGTTCATTGAGATATTGTTTAAAATGTTACTTTTCAAAGGGGGTGTGCTCATTTACGCTGAGCACTGTGTATATATATATTATATATATATATATATATATATATATATATATATATACAGGGCTAGTTACTAGCCACTCAGCATTTTCACTGGCCACAATTTTGACATCGATACCATGGGGAAAAAACTACCATATAGATATTTTTAATATTATCTCATAATTTGGCAGCAGGTATATTAGGCTGCTGTCACTTTAAGACCTGACGCACAGACCCATTATACTGTTACATGTGCGTTTTCTTTCTCAACTGTTTACGTTCACTTAAAGGGATAGTTCACCCAAAAATGAAAATTATGATGTACTACGCTATGTCCTACATTATAACGCATACTACGTCATGTCACTGTGTACTACGTCATGGAAGTTAATGCTTTTTGGACGTAATTCGAATGCGTATGGCTGTTGTGCAGGAAGCTCATTATTTTACTTTATAAAGTTTTAAATAAGGATATTTTTCTTACACAAATGCATCGCTTCACTTCAGAAGGTCTTTATTAACCCCTTGGAGCTGCGTGAAGTACGTTTATGATCGATGGATACACTTCAAAATCTCATCTTCCATTCACTCCCATTATAAAGTTTGGACGAGCCAGGATATTTTTAATGTAACTCTGATTGAGTTTGACTGAAAGAAGAAAGTCATATATACCTAGGATGGCTTGAGGGTGAGTAAATTATGGGGTAATTTTCATTTTTGGGTGTACTATCTCTTTAAGTCTTAAGACATAACTTACTATGTTTACGTGAATACTCGCCAAGACTGGAATTTTGACATTATTTTGTGTGTATTTGACTGTTTAAGCACAATAAGCAGCCAAAAAGAACTCAATTCAGTACTGAGAGGCAGTTTTATGTGTACGCACTTTGGGTGTGAGAACAAAATCTGTGGGACTGAGTAAAATTATGCACACAATGAGCAGTCCCAGGCTGAAATTCAAGCCCTGTAACACCAACAATATTCATCCGGAGCAAATGAAACGAGTGAGTGAGGGGAGGCGGGTGTGTGTGTCAACTCACTGTCAGAGAAATGAGAGAGAGAGAAAGAGCAGCTGGTATTGATTCTGCGGAAAATGAGTAGCCTATTGGAAGCATTTCAGAGATTTCAGTATCCATATGTATCGAAAAATCTATATTTTTGACAACTATATTTTTACAACTGAAAAATGTGCATATTATATATAAAATTCAACCTGCCAAAGTGGCTAGTAGTGACTGCGTTACACGCCACTGCTGAAATCCATCTGCATTTGGCAGGTTTGTTTGTGTGTGTGTATATATATATATATATATATATATATATATATATATATAAATTATTAATAATTTTCATCTTCTTATGCATGCGTGATGTACAGTAGTGCATGAATCAAGCCACCAACAAAAGCACCATTGTTTATATTATATTATTTATTTATCTTTTATACAATGTAATTACAATAGAAATATGTAGGTTTAAATACAAAATTCTGTAAATAAAGAATAAAAATAAACTCCACTGGTTTGTTATCACTACACTAAAGTTTACAATCAACTTTATGAGGTAATTTAGTTCCCTGGTTTTGAAAAACCTAGATTTTGTCAAGGGGAGAGAGTGGACAAAAAGACCAGGGCAACTGAGTATAATGAATTCATCCATTTAACGCCATACAACATATCGCTTGGCCAAATTACAAATGCATTGTCTTTGGAAAAAGGACTATTTTTAGATTCATTGTGCCACAATAGACCTGCTTGACCCTGTAATAAACAATTGATAAGAAAACCAGGAGGTCAATTTATAACACATTGCGGTCAAAATGGCCTTTTTGAAACAGGAGTTAAAAACATTGTGCCTGCCTTGAATGTCCACTGCTATTAAGTCTCCACAGGAAGAGTGTCTGGAGTTCACCTCACCGAGCACAGTGTGCAGTCTGACTTTGATCATCTAGCTTTGAACCTCGCAGGCTCAACACACTCCAGAAAGATCATTCAACATCTTATTCGTACACTCTGATGAAAATAAAAATACAAACATTGAGCATTATTAAAGGGGTTATATGATGCTTTTAGTGTGTAATGTATTGGTTTCTGCATGTAAGATCTGCAAAGTTACAAAATCTCCCACAAAAGGATTTATCGAATCGACCTCTATTGAAGGCCACATATTACTTCCGGGAATGTCTATATATATGGTAAAGGGCGTTACTTTTCCGACACACGCTTGAGGTTTTTAGCCAATCACAAAGCACTGGGTCAGCTGTCCAATCAGATCACTGGGCTTTTCGGAAGGAGGCCCATTTTCTTTGTAGACCATTTCAGACAGACTGGAAATAGAGGTACTGCAATAATTTACAATATGTGAAAAATGTGTTTTTTGAACATGAAATCATGTTAACCTATTCCATTACACCCAGTAAACAAAATAATGAACTTTTAAAATAGCATCATATGACCCCTTTAAATGATAAATGTGCCTAAACGCACAATGTTAATATGAACCTCACGAATGAGAAGAATTGGTTTTTAGAATAACTGCATGAGGATCTATTGTGTAGAGTGTGTGACATTATTCACCTGCAATTAAAGACAATTAATCCCTTTCTTAGACCAGCGAGAGTGAAACAGTGGTGATAAGGAACAAAAGCCAAGACTAATATGCATATTCAATGTTTTAACATACTGTAATATGGGATATTTTAAGCATGCATGAACGGGACCATATGACTCTGTCCCTTTAAGAGTCTGTGTAGTCGTTCCATTGCTTGCAAAAACAAACACTATAACCTCCATTTTCAACCCTTTTCCAATATTTTCTAATACAGTTGCCACCCATTCTAACCCATTTTGTCATTTTAATGCCCTAGAATGGTCACAAAGTTGTTGAAATACATTCTTAATAACTGAGAAGCCCCATGAACCCATTGAAGGTTAATGTTACTGTCGACCAAATTCACATATTTGAACATGTCTGGCTAAACATATTATAAAAATAAAACTATAACCCCCAGAAATGTTGTTCTAGATGTTGCACAAAAGGTCAATTAACAAAGGTCAAGGTCACTACACTGGCATTTCGGTCTAGTTTTTCATTGCATTATGGGTGTCGATAGTAAAATCAGGGTTGGAATGTGTCTGTTAGTGGAACTTTTGGTATCCACTTGGTTCAGAACGGATTCTTCAATGGTTCACGACTGATTAATTTGAAATTAATGAAAATAAATGGCCACAGAAAGGGCAATAAATAAAAGTAAACTGAAAGCATGCTATTTACATCACAAAGTAAACTCAGTTCTACAAGATACTGTAGCTCAAATTATTTTTTAAATCTATCCATTTGGTGAGTCAGTTTTCAAGTAGCCAATTTATTCCACTTGTAATTTTTCACCCTGATCAATAAAAATAAATAAGGGAAACCAAAGAATAATTAAATTCTGATTAAAAATAACCATTATAATCAAATAAAAACAATAAATAGATTCTGACCATCCCCTAATTTCAGTATTTCCTTTAGGAAAAATGATTCATTTTCCAAGCAAGGGTCATTACTGGTGAAAGTAATGTGCAGGTTTCACTTTCAAGCCGTCCTGTAAGTGCCGAACCATTGTGACTGTCTTTCCGTTCTCCAAATCTTGAGTCTGACTCTCAAAATGACACAAAATGCAACCGGATGATCTTTTACAACAACCAATGCCCTTAAACAGACCAGGAGCATAAGAAAACCCTTTAGGAGACCAAAAAAGGGGAAGGGGAATGGGTTATGAAACAGTTTCAGACTTTCAGACTCTCCTTACAATTATAGTTCAATCTCAAAAGTCTTTTGTAAGTCATTCGAAAAAGGGTTTTGCGCCTTCGGTTGCGATTTGGACTCCAGAGCAGCCCACTTCGCCTCAAAATGCTCTGCTTCCTGGGAACTGCTTGTGGGATTCGGATTCAGACCTTCCATCGGCCAACTGGTACCGCTTTTTACGGTACTACCGTTTTGAGTAACACTGGTGGTCGCGGTCGTTGATGGAAAGGAGTTGTGTGGGTGGCCGTTGACGGTTGGAGGAGAGGCGAATGTGGTGGTTGGGAAACCTCCGGGCAGGGTGGGGAAAGCCGAATTTTGGCCACCGCCAAGCGTACCTGTCTTAGGCCCCATCCCTACTCCCATCGCCACTCCGCCCCCTGTACTGGCCGCAGTGCAGAATACATTAGCAACCATTTGTGACGGTGTGATGCCCACTACTGGCACGCTGGCATTTGGATAGGTCATGCTGTTGGCCAGATTGGGCATGTATGGCTGCATAGGTACAAAAGCCGGTTGAAGAGGCTGTTGGGCGAACATGCCAACAGGTGCGGGAGTGATGTCAAAGGCCATTGGGAATGGCTGCATTGAGGTGGGGAGGGAACCAGGTGCGATGGGAATGGTGGGCATGGGTGGAGGTTGCTGAGTGGGTGGTGGCGGTAGAGTAGGTGGAGTCTGCTGCTGGGCTTTCACCGCTTTAGCCACCTCCTCCAGCCAGCGCTCTGCTTCAGATGGGGTTCGTTTGTGGCCGCCCTGAGGCACGGGAGGAGGAGACTGGACAGCAGGCTCTGTTTGAACCCATGAGCTTGTAGCTGGGAAACAACAGGAGGGGTAAGAACGTTAAAATGCCTGTTCTATTCAAGTCAAATCCCCTTTATTTATATAGCATTTTATACAATACAGATTGTTTTAACCTGTTAACTATAAGCCCCCTTTTTGAGAACAGACGTGAAAATGTACTATTAAAATGTACTAAGTTGAGGCCAATTCACACCGCACTGACAGATGGCAATAGACACTTTGTCGGGTTTTGTCGAATCAGTGTGTTACCCCTGTCGGAATCTGTTGCCATCTGTCGGAGCTTGTTTTTGCCGACTGAACATGCTGAATCAGTTTTAGAATGTCTGACACGTCTATACCGGACGTGACCGTTGGCGTGTCGCATCGCAACAGCTAGAAGCTGTCTACACTGGATGTGACAAAGCGACCATTTCAAATCTATTTGTCCTTCCTATGAGAAGTAGCGTGAGTGCTTGGAGTACGTCATAAATAAAACAAGGCATCAGTTTACGGTCGGGGATTTGTCGTGTTGCGCCGCATCCAGTGTAGACAGCATCACTGATTATAATGGGTTCTATTGTCTTTTGTCATCTCACGTTTATACAAAATGTATATTTTACAAAATAACTTAGACTCCAAAGCCATATGTCTAAACAAGTTGTGTTCAAAATTTGGCATTGATATCACAAAAATTTAGGTTCCTGTGAGATTTTGTTTTGCGCTACACCAAAAATAGCCAACGGGTGACACCCACACTATATTGAAATTTTTGATGAATTCTCCTGTCACAAATTAGCACATTTCTGTCACACTATCACTTCTATCGCAAAACATATGCGTTTTTTTCAAGATTAGAAAAATTTTTTATGATAAAATAGTGCAGTAAACTTTGAAACATGAGACCGCCCGCTAAAAGGAATTAAAGGAATTACTGCTTTCATGGTAACACAATGTCCAGTTTCAAAATGGTTTTCACAGAATGAATTTTGAGTGGTTAAGCTTTTGAATGATACACCCCCTAGGGAGAAAAGGCAATAAATACAGAGCACAACTAGTGACCCGCTACTGGGACACTGAGGGCCCTATTGTAACGATCTAAGCACATGGTCTAAAGCGCACAGCGCAAGTGCACTTAGGGCATGTCCAAATCCACTTTTGCTAGTTTAACGACGGGAAAAATGGTCAACGTGCCCATCGCATGGTCTAAAAGGGTTGTCCCTATTCTCTTAATGAGTAATGGGTGTGTTTTGGGTGTAACGTGCAATAAACCAATCAGAGTCTCATCTCCAATTCCCTTTAAAAGCCAGTTGCGCTCGCACCATGGCGGATTCGCTATTTACATGGCGGAATTTGCAAGCGCAAAAACTGAACGCTTCTCTAGCGAGAAAACGGATCTGCTCATGCACGAGGTTAAAGCACGTGAGCAGACCATCTACGAAAAATCCAGATTCCACCAAAGCATTTTTATCTTTATGCACACAATAATAATCTTTTACATTGTAATCTTTTTATTTTTAATATTTGGCATGTTTGTGTGCTGCTGCGCGTCCCTGTGTGTGTAATAAGCAGAGTGTATGTGTGTTGTGCATATTACTAACGCGCTCTTTAAATAACAAAACAAATATTGCGCCATTGACTTTAGACCAGGTTTCAGTTGGTCAATGGCACAGTCGTTTTCAGCTGCCTCAAAATAGCAACGCGCCAACAATGCACCTCGTTTTCAGACCAGCACACCCATGGGCGCATGAATGGGCACAAATGCATTTGCTATTTAAACAACGTGGCGCAGGACGTGAAAATGATAACTGTGTCGGGCTGAAACTAGCAAAAAACACTTGCGTCGCGCCTGGCGCCGCATTGCACCGGGTGTATGATAGGGTCCTGACAGTTAAGGAGCTTCACAGTAATTAACAGGAAAATAACAGAAGCACAGAAATACAGAAACAGAAATATGAGGCAAATTCTGCTGTAAAGCAGATCTGCAAAGACAACAGTATTATTATTTACAGTAGTCAGTTCAGTGTTGATTCAGTTCAGTTCAATAACTGTGTAAACTTCATCAAATGAGTTCAAATCAGCTATACGCAGCTCTACAGAAGACAGTGTTGTCGTTATTCAGTTTGAGTCAGTTCAATGTTGATTCAATTCAGTTCATTAACAGTGGAAAGTTCATCAAATATGAAATGAGTTTAATTGAGCTATAACCAGCTCTACAGAGGACAATAGTGTCGTTATTCTTGATACTGATAGTGTCAGTGTAGTCAGATCGATAATATTACTGAATATCAAGTGTCTTCTAAACCCCTGTTCACAATATATCTATATGTTTGTGTTGGATTATGCAGTCTGTTTTACCTTGCAGGGGAGCAGGTGGAGGGGGAATGGCAGGTGGAGCGCTGCAAACTGGCAAGCAGTTGCTGGTGGCTTTGGCACACAGGTCCTCAGAGGGTTTGGTGAAAGAGCTGTTGATTTGGCTGCACAGAGCGTTTATGCTGTCTGCCTCTCCTGCCACTGACAGATCCATCTCTGGAACTGACACAAACCAATAGGGAAACTCAATCACACCTGTGTAGCTCATTTTGGTGGGCCATGCATGCAGTTTATAGGATTTTTCTTGCTACAATAACCTGAATCTATGATATAAAGTATAATCTCACAGATATGGCATTGTTAAAAACATGAGCCATAATTCCCCTTTTAGATTTTAGTCTAGGGGATTAAGATTAAGCATAATTCTGTGCAAAACATGTTGTTTAATGAGCACTACACGAAAAAGGATCACTGGAAGGGTCCCTCATATAAATAACAGATCTATAGGTAAATGCAGCAGTTTATGGCCTAGAATACACACTCAAATAAATGTATGAGTACAATCAATGGAAGTAGAGTTTTCTGAGATGTGCTTTTGTATATATTTGTATGCAGGCTCAGCATGAGATGCATTTTACATACCAAAGTCCTCTAGTTGATGACGCAGAGTGCACATAAAGTTAGGGCGGTCAGGGCTATCATCTGGGTAAACAGTACATTACGCTTCCATTACACTTACACAGCTTGAGTACACAAAAACAACCGACCTGGGTTCTTGGTCTGGAAGTCCGTCTTGCGTTGCAGGGTTGATGGGAGATCGTTCAAGCGTAGGGAGAGCTGCCGTTTAAAAGGTGAGTTCTTCTGGCTAAGTTGAGGGAAGCCTCGGAAAGAGCCCTGCCGCACCAGCTGCTCGATAGGGGCGTGTCTGCGCGGGATGGCGTGAGGCCCACCTGGCTCCGCCCTCTCCCCTGGTGAAGCCGCTCCCTCTGGAGGTGAAGCATTTCCAGGTGGCATTGCAGAAATGCCACATGCTTCTGCAGAGAGGCAGATTCACTAATCAGAGTCGTTTGTACAAAGAAAGCCTTTGGTGTTTGAGAGTAACGGAAATGAGACTGACCTTTCTTTTTGTCCTGCAGCTGTTTCATGATGTCCTCACGGTCACTTTGCTGTCCAGCAGAGGAGATGCGGAAGGAGCCTTCCCTCACGAAAGAGGTGCGGCTTGCATCAAAGGAAGCCGTGACCCCGCACTCCTTCTCTCTGCGCTGCTTCCGCTCAAGGCAAGCAGCAAAGGCGCATCCAACCGCATGACTTAAACGTTCACCCTAATGTTGTGAATGATGTTGCATTAGCATTGTGGCAGCACCAAAAATCGCTTTTTTGTCTTGTTGTTCAAGAAAAAATATATTGAGAAGCTAAGATAAATTTACGATAAAAACATGTAATATATAAATATAATGTTTAATAAAACATAATACAAATACATACTTTAAAGATATTTAGAAATTCTGACAGTATTTCTTAAAATGTTTTAAAGGTTGTTTATATATTTTTACTGTAGAATGATAGTACTGATTGGGAAAATTATATTTTACAGAGTAGCACAACTAGGTTAGTCTGTGTTTACATATCCAGTTTTGTTATTGTTGTTAGGAATGGACAAAAACATCAAATGGTCTCAAAAGTTTGTTTTTGTCTAGAATAGTATTGGGATCCTAATCAAAATTCCATTCCATTCTAGCCTTAATGTGTTTTTCTCTGTGCCCCAAGTGCAGATAACAGTCTCTAAGCGGTTATTCTGCTTGAGATAACACTGCCATAATCCCTATCTTAATCCCACTTTGCGGGGAACAGAGGCTGAAGAATTAATCCCCGCTGGGTTCTCCTCACCGAGTCCTTCAAGGCCATGAAGCAGTGGCACATCCAGCGGCGAGTCGTTCCATCACGGCAGATGTAGGAGAATGCCTTATCGTAATTACGGTCAGGTGCGCAGAAAGACACTTTCTCAATGGTCTGGTCAACAATGAGGTCCTACAGAGAAAATAAAAAGGGACAGATTGGTTGTTGTTTGTGGCATCTTAAATAAATAGCCTATAAAATGTTGTAAAATGCAAATATGTATGTTGAAAGTGCTGTGTGTCAATGCCCAGTTCCATTCCATCGATATTTAATAAAACAAAATTATTGTATTGGGTTTCATATTAATATTGTGCATATTATAATTATACAAACAATGGGCCTTATTCATGAAACACGAGCAGAACTCATTTTTGTGTAAATCTATTCTGACGTAAATGTGCGGATTCATGAAAAGGATCGTGTTTTCAAAATGTTAGTAGGTACAATTTTTTTTTACGCCTGCTCCTTACCACGTGTAAATGGTGCGTAAAATGGTGTGTTCTTTTTGGCAAACTGATGGCTGCATTTTGATAACACTATAATGATATTTCATTAGTTCGTTTGCCCATATAGGTCATCTTTAACTATTGAGGTTTAATGTATTTGGCTTGCTTCAACTTCAACTTGAGCTCTGATATACCTCCAGGGATTACTAGCGCTTGGAAGATAAGTATGGAAGGGTGCTTGTCGTATTTTTCTGGCCGCCAAGAGTTTAAGAATGTTCAACTTTGGGTAAAACACAGCGCTCGTCACTTCACTCTTTACCCAGCCGTTCAATCACAGTGGAGATGGGGTGGGACAAATACCACGACGACCAACCGTCACATCCTACTTGTAAAACGACTGAACAACAATAGAGGAGAAGTTAATATTGATGGTATTATTGCATTTTTATGTTCGGTAATTATTGATTAATCAAACTATCTGCGAAAATCAGATACTAGTAACATTGCTTCCTCGGATATTCCATATGTGCCGCATTTCCATCAAAATTACCCGGAACAATTTGTCCCAGGAACATTTTTTCCCCCAGACCTGTTGCTGTCTGCGTTTCCATCGCATCTAAAGTGCTGTATAGATTAGGCAAATTAGTCCAGTGACGTAGGACTGCGTGCGACGCATAAGCTTAATAAAGCCTGAACCTTGTCGTCGGTCCAATGGTTGTATTTTTTAAACTCCATTGTTGATTCAAATAGCAAACAATTCTTACTGCACGCACCGCAACAGACTTTTAAAAATGGTGGTTGAAATAAAATGCTGCGTGGAGTCAACCAATCAAAATGCCTCATGAACTCAACCAATCAGCATGTTCAGCGCCTAAGTCCCACCCCCAAAAGTTCCTGAACTTTGAAAAAGTACTACCTCGTGAGCAGGGACTTTCTGAGGGGGAAATTTTTACCTGGAACTTCATTTAGACCCTGGTCCCTACGGTCGAAACACACTGAGTACCACCCCAAAGTCACTAGTTCCTGGGGAAAGTTCCTGGTGGAAACGCAGCTATACCAATCAAAACAGCTGGAAAAAAACGCTGCACCTTCAAAGTGCTCTCAAGCGCCCCCAGCTGGGTGTTTTCAGAAGAGAGCCTGGCATCTTCAGCTGCCTAAATTCTTCTTCCAAAACGTGATTTTGTCTTACCGTGATTCACTATGGTAAGCCTATTATAAATGTTTATATTTCAGACTTGTCGGGATGGTCATCGCGTGAAATTGCGTTTATACGTCACTCGTCCGTGCGGGTCTCATCATGTTAATAAATAGAGAAAAGTTGCTCCAGTGTGCATGGTGTGGGACTGGCATAAGTTAGTTGACACAACAAGCGAGAAAGGTTGACATGGAGCCACTAAATCTCCAACCTCCAGGGAATCACCCGTTTTAAAGAAATGGCAAACAGAGGAGAATCTGCTGGCAAAAAGAGAATGCGACAGAGCTCGTAATAAAACAAGAATCAACATTGGCTTGGCTTTTCAGAGATGTCGAGAACTGAGGGATTTGAAATGTTGTAAAAGCGATGTGAGATGACATTTTTATTACTCAACAGGTGAGTAAGGTCTTTTATTAACAGATAAATTGTCATATGTAGCTTTCTAACAGAGTTCACTGTGAAGGGTCATTTCATTATGGTTGTTGTAGCACTGTGCTGGAATTTATTTTCAAGGAAGTACAGTGTCTATTAATGACTACCATCTAAACTGGTCATTTATCTTAAGCCTAGAAATTAATGTTTTATAAGCAGTAGGATAACCATATTCATCCGCACAGTCACACAGAGAAGCACAACCAAAACAATGTTCTTCCACAAAATGCATGCAGTTTTGTTTTTTAACCGCTAGAGGGCCAAAAGTTGCATAGTGTACCTTTAACTATAAAATCTGAAGTTTTACAAAGCTTTGGTGAATCTGGAGAAGAGGTTTTGGGAAGGTCCGTTTTACGTGCAAATTACTCAGAATTTACTTGTATATGTACGAAAGATTCCTGATTTGAATAGTCAAAGTCAATTTTGATGTTTTTTGTGAGGCATAATTCAAAAAGTGGTATAACTGTACTGAGATTGTGATGAAGTGATTTCAGTTTAAAAATATTATTTGAATTAATGTATCCAAAAGGTTTGTCTTCCTTATTTATTCTTATTTGTCCATGACCCAACCACAGTGTACCGTTTTTTGTCCTTTTGATTGTTCTAACATGACTAAAGCTTTTTGTGTAGCCTGGACCTCCCACTGTAACAGTGGCTAGTGTTTCCTTGTTAGGGGGCCACATTAAATACATAATACATGAGCTGAACAGTGTAGAAGTGGTAGGTGAGGGGTCAGTGAAGCAGAGGAGGACTGGGTCGAGGTGAGGGGCCCATTCATTGTTAGCCAATTACTGACTGAAGGGGCCCAGGTCAGAGCTCTGGAAGTTTTGTCATGGATGAATGTGTCCTGTGGGGGGTAACAGGGGTTTACAGTGGACGGGAAGAACTTTATGGGTCCATGACTGCTGATTCATCTCAGTTTCCAGGAATAAGACAGTCTGGTCTTGCAATCAATAACCTTTTCACTATAATGAATACTGAAAGTTAAGTAGGGCTGCTAATTCTGACTATTTTGGTCAATATTCTAATCATGGTTATATATATCAAGTATATTTTTGCTGGAAATAGTGTTATGATTTTTTAGATACCAGAGACAAATCAATACAAACAACAGGACAAATACAATAAAAAAGGTGAATCTTAAAGATTCTTATTAAAGCTACAAAAGTTATTCAGTCATGAGCAGTGAGTGATTTTCTCTGTCTTTTGTTGTTTAATTAGCATTAATGACAGACAGCAGTAGGTATATTGGGCTGCTGTCACTTTAAGACCAAAACACGGATCCAATACTGACACACATCTGACCTTTTAGGCACACACCCGAAGTCCAAGGTATACTTTGCTTGTTCGTGTTTCGCTCCGTCTCGAAGCGCACACAGAGAAACTCACCTGGGGAAGAGTTTGAATTTTCTTTCTCAGCTTAAGGCCCGTTCACACCAAGAACGACAACTATGAAGATAACAATATCGATAACTGTATTAGCATCCACAACAGTTCTGTTTATTATAAGCATGTGCTTCAGTTATGTCGTCAGCTGGAGAAAATCATTTTGATAGTGATTCCAACGATATCGTTCCTTTGTGCCATTAATGTTGTGGACTGCTATTCTCTTAAATTCAGAACGATTATCTTTAGTGTTATCGTTATAGGTATCGTTCTTGGTGTGATCGGGCCTTTAATATGCTTTTAATAACTCTTTAATATCAAGCACGTCCTGTAACAGACTGCATTTTACCACAGTCACAATGATTAGACTGATTTGGACATTAAGTGTGGGCTTTTAAGGAGGGGCAATAGTGATGTAAAGGAACAGAAGGCGTTTATCTTGATCATAATGTAACTAAAAAAAAATAACGAAACTAAAATTCGATTACTCACACAGCCCTAAAATGAAGTTTAACACGGGAGAGGACAAGAGGAACAGGACACACCGGTGGCGTGTGACAGCAGCAGGAAGGATTAGGTGGCAGTGCTGACTCATATGCATATGGCAGGATTACCAGAAGGACATAGTGAATGGACGTTTGAGTCTGAGGCCCTTACGAGAAACAAAAAAGAAAGCTTTGTGGCCTTCCGCCTTCTACTATGTGAGCTGAAAACTCATTATGTGAGGCCTTTGACCTTTTCTGGTTAACTTTCCGGGTTTTGTGTGAGGGAAGGATGTTACATTAATCCTCTGACTTTCAAAAGAAAACCCCAACCGTGAGAGACACGGGAACCCTTGGCCTCAAAAGTCGTCTTGTGTCTGAGACAGTCTAAGTGATGTCTCATGATCATGTGACGGGTCTTTTGGAGGTCGGCCAGCTTCCTCTGTGTTTCCTACAGACCTACTCTCTCGCTGATGGACTCGGCTAATTGATGGCTTGGGAGCTTATTGGGGCATCAAAGACTTTTTTTTTTTTACCCTTGATTAATGGCTTTCCGTGGGTGCACAACAAAATGTCTACACACACATACCTTGGTTTTGTCATCCACTACTCTCAGGCCATCAGCGGACACCCAAAGCACAGCCTTGACAGTTTTTTTCCCACTCTGAGAAGAAATATTGAAACAACATCAGCTTTTTGACACAACTGGATATTAGCACTACTGCAGAGGTTTTGATTTGCTCTGCATCTAGCATTCTAGAACAAGAATTTTTGTCCATGACATATTTCTATAACAGTTTTAGCTTTTGTCAGCTCGATTTTTCCTACAGCGTATTAGAGAGCTGCCCGACAACATGCTGACCTGTGCAATGCAGTGAGTTCCAGGAACAAGACCAATTGAGGCAAACAAGACCAATTTGGCAAATAAAAATATTTAAGTAAGGGAAATGTAATATTAATAATAATGACGATAATAATAACAACAATAATACAAGTCAAATAAATACCATGTCAAATAAATGCTGTTCTTTTGAACTTTCTATAGGAATCCTGAAAGAAAATGTATAACACTTTCCACAAAAATAATAAGTAGCTCAACCATTTTCAACATTGATAATAATAAAAAATGTTTCTTCAGCACCAAATCAGCACATTAGAATGATCCAAGGAATAAATTACAATTTAAAATAAATTAAAATAGAAAACATTTTAATCTATAATAATATTTCACAATATTTCTATTTTTACTGTATTTTTGATCAAATAAATGCAACGTTGTGGAGCGTAAAATACTTCTTAATACTTAAAAGCATTAAAAAACCTTACATTGTAAAAAAAAAAAAAATATATATATATATATATATATATATATATATTTACAATGTAAGGTTTATATATATATATATATATATATATATATATATATTATTGGAGTATGTTTTACAAGAAAATTCTATTTCAGTCAAAAAATGATTCAAATGGAAAAAAAAATGTCACACTAAGGGAGTGTTATTCAAAAGCTATACTAGGGCAATAGGGCAAAATAAAACAGGTATAATGGGAATTTCCAGATATAGATTGACTTTTGAAATGTTTTTGTGAAATTTACTAGGAATTTCTGAGTGAAAATAGTATACCGACACACACACACACACATATATATATATATATATATATATATATATATATATATATATATATATTTATATATGTATTTATATATATATTTATATATGTATATATATATATATATATATATATATATATATATATATAAATATACACATACACACACATATATACACACACATACATATATATATGTATGTGTGTGTATATATGTGTGTGTATGTGTATATATATATATAATATATATATATATATATAAACACATACATACATACATAAGTTCTATAAGGTTCTAATTGTGAGCCAATCAGCACTTCGAAAGCACACCAGAGGACCAATTAGCCAAAACTGTTCAAACTCCAACTGTTAAAATTCAAATTTAAACACCCATAAGCCCATATAGACTCATTTAGGGGCCGTTCACATATCGCGTCTAAAAACGCATGGAAAGCGCGGTCGCGCCGCTTTCTCCTCCTTTCCACAAGCGCTTGCGCTCCCGTGGCATCTGTTGTTGCTATGCAACCATGAACTGCGCTCTCCACGATGACGAGGAAGTATCAGGATAAATTGATTTCTAGCCCTTGCATTAGCTTTACTACTAGATATATTTATAGAGATGAGAAATAAAAACCCTCCCTGTACAGCTATGATCAGCTGTTCGGCTGAACTTTCGATGTTGTTACGGAAAGGCTGAAGCTGATCGGTTGGTTCTTGTCACATGACCTGCGGTGCGCTTGCGGCATTCTGAAAAGTTGAGAATTTTTCATCTCGATGCGCCTGGAAAACGTACCGCACCGCACCCCACGCGCGTCGCAACCGCTTCCATTATGAGCACGCCAACATTTGAAATAACTGACTTGCGCGCGGAAAAGACGCGATATGTGAACGGCCCCTAAGCTTCTTTAATTTTGATATAGTACATTTAGAATACATTTAGGGTCTCTGTCATTAGGTACCTTCTTTAGGCCAAACTCAGAGAGCAAGGCAGCATCGCATGTAAACTTAAAGTACACATCAAGTGCGCATTTAGGACAGGACTGCAAGGCAGCTCTCTAGGTTTTGGAACAGGGTTTAAATCTTTCATTGAATCTGTGAGTGCATGTCTGTCTGAGAGAGTGAAGGTTAGGGCACCGTGGAATGCATTAAATCTGGAAAAAAACTGTAGGAATGAGTAAAAGTGAAGGATGCAGCTAAATCAAGAAGAACTGAGGGAATCCAGCTGATGTTACAAGCAGCCCAAAAGTCACTGTCCAAATTTGCTAAGACAGCAGAATATTACACTGGCTGGAGGTACAGAGAAGAGACTGGAAGAATAAGGAACAAGTACAAGCTCAGAGCAGAATGAGATGAAGGCTTTGGGGGTTTGGGAAGAAGAGAAAATAAATGAAGTGACTGTGTAGACAGACACAGCAGGAACTACCAACATGGGGATGAAAGAGAGAGCGTATATGAACAGATGGAGGGGCCCCAGAGACAGGGCCACACACACAGTCAGTGTCAAACAAACTGCACTTGTGGGTAAAAAGGTCTTTACATAAGTATGTAAAACATATGTTTTACAAACAAAAGTACATTATAAATACATATATTACAGTTCAGATTTGAAGGGTCAGGATATGACTACTGACAGAGCAGCAATACTGAAGACAATAGCCAATGACAAAGCAGCTATGCTCTATAAACATTGATTTTTAACTCTCAGTACATTAAATCCTCAGTCCTCTGAGTCTCAAAGAGAAGTTTGGACACAATGAGGAACAGTGTGGGTTTTACAGATGGCTGTGAATAGGTGTGCCAGGGGTCAAAATTAAAGGGATAGTTCACCCAAAAATGAAAATTCTTTCATCATTTACTCACCCTGCATCACATGCATCAAAAAATGCATCACATTTTTTGCTATACCAGCTTCTTTGGCTGCCAAATTGCTTTTTATAGCAAGTGTAAGTTTTATTGTGTGAGAATGAAAAGCACTACTGTACTCACCACTTTCAGTTTTTTCACTGCTTCTTCGCACACATGCATCCCTCTGGACTCCTCTACCTCCACCAGACCGAGGTACTGCAGAAAGAGAAAAAATACAGGGAAAAGGAAGGGAAAGAGAGAGAGAGAGAGAGAGAGAGAATGATGAAATCCACATTTTCTATTTTTCTTCCACTACACCATTATTTCTCTGAATGACATGATATGTGTTGTGAAAATAAAATCACTACTCTGTCATTATTTGCTGAGGTTACGTGATCAAAATAGACAGGAACACAAATTTACTCAACCTCTTCAGGGAAAACTAGTCCTGTCCAAACAGGGCTAGTGTAGATTCCAATGAGGAACCCATTGAAAACACAGCAGCGGATATATTTGTGGGAACACTGAAGTGAGATTTTGTCCAGCCTAAACCAATCAAAATGTCCTCGCACAGACACAATTAATAGTCATCCAGCCAGGGTTATGTGATTATGGTGGCCACGAGGACAGAGGCCATTACAAGATTACATCTCAGTCTCACAGAGATTCTTGATGCCTCAGGCTGGAGAGTAAAATTAGGCTGAATTTAATTATGCAAGATCCACTGCAATATATCCTCCACTTTACTTAATGATACAAACCTTCTTTAGTCTTGAAAGGGCCTCTTTTCATTTCAAAATAGGATTGTCAAGCGCTTTTAACCAAAATAACAACATAATATGCTGATTAATTAATTACATTAATCGCATATATCAGTATTTAGTGAGAAAAGCCATACAGAAATGATTAAAAAAATGGATTTACTTATTTGTTTTACTTTAATATCAATACTAGCCACATTCTGGAATTAATACAGAGGTTGGGGGACATGATTAGTTCTGTTAGATCTCGAATGTACTGTAACACATTAATTCGTTCACATAATTGCCCATTTAATAGATTTCACTTGAATGGTAGTGAACGGTATTGTAATACTCTACTCCTTAATGTCCTATACCAGCCATCAGACTGGTGTTATTATTGTGTGGGGGTTTGATTGGTCTGTTTTTGCTCAAAGCTCTAAAGCCTTTGGCCGTCAGCCAGACACTGTGAGGGTGTTACTGACTTTCAAACATTTCAAAAGTCAATCTATATCTGGAAATTCCCATTATACCTGTTTTATTTTGCCCTATTGCCCTAGTATAGCTTTTGAATAACACTCCCTTAGTGTGACATTTTTTTTCCATTTGAAGTTGCAAGCAATTATACGAGTGTTAATGCTTAAATAAGCAAGTCTAGAACATCATAAACTACACTCTACAGACATTTATGTTGGCTTGAGCCTGAGTTAGTTTGAATTAAACTGACACTATTGACTTTCTTTGTACATATTCCTAGTCTTATTGTGCACTCTTAGAAAAAAAGATTTAATGGGGTTCAATATAGAAGCCTAGAGGTCAATATTAAAGAACCCTTCATGCCAAAAAGGTTTTATATAAGGAGAAATGTTTAACAGGTTATTTTTATTTTTTTACAGGGGTGTGGTAGGGATGCACAATATATTGTTTTAGCATCGATATCGCGATGTGCGCATTAGCGATAGTCATCATTTCAGTATAGGGATCGTTGGATGGACCAGACACCACGATTCAAAACAAATGATTCTCGGATTAATTGCAAAGTTTGACCATTATACAATGAAAGTTTATAATTTGTATGTGTTTTAGGTCCTGTCAGTTTAAACATTCAAACGATTTTAAACCATTTGAGGGCAAGATGGCGCGAAAGAGAACTCAATTCTGAACGTGCGGCTGTTTTCTGTGCCCACACACAGAGCCGCGCACATGCACGTCAACACCGAATTTCTTTCTATTGGTGCCTGAATGGACACATATATGCAAAAAATTGTCAGAATGCACATCTCTGCGAGTATCCTCGTAAACAGTTACTTATGGCTTTAGGTGAACAAACAATTGAGAAAGAAAAATGGAAGAAGGAAAACCCGTATTTTGGATCTGCGAATTCGGTCTTAAAGTGACAGCAGCCTAATATTCCTGCTACTTTCTGTGTCATGAATGATAATCAAACAACAAAACACAAAGAGGAATAATCACTTTTGTAGCTTTAACACACATTAATTATATTAAATTTATACAGTGAAGACTATGCAGTGTTATTTTACATTTGACTATTCAATATCTGTACCCGAATACTGTTAAACTTACATGAAAAATATAAAGCATTTTTATTTCATTTGTATCTTTGTTCTATGATGTTTATCTATGCTTGTAATTTGTTCATTATTTTCTATGTGATATTCTACAAAATCACCCCAATGATTGATTAATTCTTTCCAGAGCTATACAAGTCATCTGGTGAATTTCTTTTTTCATATCGCAATATATATTGCAGAAAAACAAAATATTGCAATGTCAGTTTTTTCCAATATCGTGCAGCCCTACGATACACTCATGTCACATTTCGATACAAATCATGATACTGAGCTCACAATACAGTACTATCGCGATATTTTAAGCCAAAATAAAGAATAGGTTTTTTTATTATTATTATTACTTAATTGTTATTTTATTATTATCATCAGGACCCACAAATATTCCACAACTGCATTAGTATACATTATATTCAACATTATATATAGTAGTTTAATGTGGTAATGTCACTAAAACTCCGTAAACTTTCATTTTTTTCCCCTCACGCAGTACTCGTGCTTTCAATGCAGGCATTCGTTGGATCTCAGACAAGCCCCGCACACACAGACTCTCCAGGTGCTTGCTATGTCCTGCCTCTCCCGCTTACATATAAGAATAAACCATCTAAAACGCTTTGAACAATCATACTACTAAAACTAAATGTGATATGGTGATTTAAATGATGTTTGCGCTTTGCAGTTGCACTTCAGATGATCAATTCAATCAATCACAGTTCTAATCGCAAGAAAGCGTGTCAAAATGACTATTCCCAAACTGTAAATGGTTTGTTCATTCAAAAATTTAAATTCTGCATTTTCTCACTCCCATGTTGCTTTCGTGTGTCACGCAAGCATTTGAACGTCCGTGTTTACTACAGTATTTATGAAGTAAATTTGAATGCTGAAAGCCTTGTGTGACAGCACTTGTAGATTATATTGTTCTTATTATAAATTATTACAGCAAGAAGTCTATTAACAACACTCTAGATGAATTTGGAAGCCCTGCCATCAACAATTTAGCAAACACTGCTCATGTTAATTTAAAATAATATTAACAAGGATTTAAAAAGCCAGTTGACTTCTCAACTTACCCGGACAGGAAAGTTGCATTTGCCCTTTCGTACAGCCTCTTCATCTGCTTGCCATTGGTGCGGCCGGCTGGCCTCCGGCACGTAGGTGGGCTTCTTCCTGCGCAGGCTCTGACGCAGCTTATTCATCTCCACGCTCTCAAACTCTCTGTTGCTGAGGACAAGAAAGAAGACACATTAGTAGGAGAACATATCATGAACAAATTGGCCCTTACTTCACCTCAGCTTCCAACTGTTAAGTCAGGACACACTGAATGTTGACATATCATACAGACAGCAGTATTTCCAGTCATGCTGGACAGGCAGGATGTAATCACTCTGATTTGGATTTCACAAAAAAGCCACCAACATTCATTTCATATTTCTTGGTATTTTTCACTGAATGAAAATAACCACAGTATATTGGATTAAACAGAAATTGCAGAGAATGTATTCATCACCTCTGTCTTAAAAAACAATTGCTTTGCTCTCAAGAGCCCTATTTATGCAACATAATTAGGTCATTCATTCTACCCTTAATTTGCATTGGTAATTTCACATTCTGATGCACAACACCACAAAGCCAGGCCGCTCTGAAGAATGCAAATATCTGAAGCTCCACGTTACGCATGCACATCTTAATAATTCCATTGAGGAGAATGTACAGTAGTTAACATACTAAGACATAAAACATAATGTCTTAGTATGACAAGCAAAAGGTTGAAAAATAATGAAAATTCTGTCATCTTACTCACCCTCGTGTCATTCCAAACTCATAAGACTTTCATTATTCAGTGAAACAACAAAGAAGATATTTTGAAAAATGTCCTAGCTGCTCTTTTACAAAAAAGTAAATGGCACTGAGACTGTAAAATGTGGGAAAAAAAGTTATTAACATTTTGAACATTTTAGCTTTCATTTTTTTGATTTTCAGTTTATATTTAAAATTGCGAGTTATAAAGTCAGAATTGCGAGTTATAGTCAGAATTGCGTGATACAGTCAGAATTGTGTGATATAAAGTCAGAATTGCGAGTTATAGTCAGAATTGTGTGATATATAGTCAGAATTGCGTGATATAAAGTCAGAATTGCGTGATATAGTCAGAATTGCGAGTTATAGTCAGAATTGCGTGATATAAAGTCAGAATTGCGAGTTATAGTCAGAATTGCGTGATATAAAGTCAGAATTGTGTGATATAGTCAGAATTGCGAGTTATAGTCAGAATTGCGTGATATAAAGTCAGAATTGCGAGATATAGTCAGAATTGCGTGATATAAAGTCAGAATTGCGAGTTATAGTCAGAATTGCGTGATATAAAGTCAGAATTGCGTGATGCAGTCAGAATTGCGAGTTATAAAGTCAGAATTGTGTGATATAAAGTCAGAATTGCGAGTTATAGTCAGAATTGCGTGATAAAGTCAGAATTGCGAGTTATAGTCAGAATTGCGTGATATAAAGTCAGAATTGCGAGTTATAGTCAGAATTGCGTGATACAGTCAGAATTGTGTGATATAAAGTCAGAATTGCGAGTTATAGTCAGAATTGTGTGATATATAGTCAGAATTGCGTGATATAAAGTCAGAATTGCGTGATATAGTCAGAATTGCGAGTTATAGTCAGAATTGCGTGATATAAAGTCAGAATTGCGAGTTATAGTCAGAATTGCGTGGTATAAAGTCAGAATTGTGTGATATAGTCAGAATTGCGAGTTATAGTCAGAATTGCATGATATAAAGTCAGAATTGCGAGTTATAGTCAGAATTGCGTGATATAAAGTCATAATTGCGAGTTATAGTCAGAATTGCGTGATATAAAGTCAGAATTGCGTGATGCAGTCAGAATTGCGAGTTATAAAGTCAGAATTGTGTGATATAAAGTCAGAATTGCGAGTTATAGTCAGAATTGCGTGATAAAGTCAGAATTGCGAGTTATAGTCAGAATTGCGTGATATAAAGACAGAATTGCGAGTTATAGTCAGAATTGCGTGATATAAAGTCAGAATTGCGAGTTATAGTCAGAATTGCGTGATATAAAGTCAGAATTGCGAGTTATAGTCAGAATTGCGTGATATAAAGACAGAATTGCTAGTTATAGTCAGAATTGCGTGATATAAAGTCAGAATTGCGAGTTATAGTCAGAATTGCGTGATATAAATTCAGAATTGCAAGTTATAGTCAGAATTGCGTGATATAAAGTCAGAATTGCGAGTTATAGTCAGAATTGCGTGATATAAAGACAGAATTGCTAGTTATAGTCAGAATTGAGTGATATAAAGTCAGAATTGCGAGTTATAGTCAGAATTGCGTGATATAAAGTCAGAATTGCGAGTTATAGTCAGAATTGCATGATATAAACTCGCAATTGCATGTTATAAAGTCAGAACTGCGAGATATAAAAAATTCTGAGAAAAAAAAAGTCAGAATTGTGAGAAATAAATGTTTAAGTTTTTTCTCAGAATTGCGAGTTTATATCTCGCAATTCTGACTTTATAACTCGCAATTGTTTATATCTCGCAATTCTGAGAAAAAAGTCAGAATTACAACTTATAAAGTCAGAATTGCATGATAAAAACCTGCAATTGCGAGAAAAACACACAATTCTGACTTTATAACTCGCAATTGCGAATTTAAATCTTGCAATTCTGAGAAAAAAAAGTCAGAATTGTGAGATAAAAAGTTGCAATTACCTTTTTTATTTTTTTTATTTAGTGGCGGATACTAGCTTCCATAACATTAAGCTGAATCTATCATGACAGAATTTTTGCTTTCTTTTTCTCATATAATTTTTACAAATCAACTTTTACATATCACAAAAAAAATACATTTTTTAAGAGACTTCGTTGTTATCATTACCATCTTTTCACAAGGCTTGGCATATCTTCTCCTTGAAAAGCTGTAAACTTCACACAAACTGTTGTACTGCGCTCTTCAATGTGAACCACACGCCACACAACCACTTTTGCTTTTATAGCTTCACGTCAGAGGCCGAAAGCATACATTTCCCAAAGCCATAAAGCGTTACGGGTAACAGGTGGCAGACATGGAGTGGCGGAAGTACCACTACGCACGCCTGGCCCAAAGCCCACATGCCTACACCCATAGCACACCCACATATTCAAAAGAACACATGATTGTATATGAGTGTGTGTTTTTTAATAGCCCTGGCGTCTAGGTCTCTGGAGGCTTTACTCAGCTCTGGCACGCGCCTGTTGCTGAGCTCGACAGATCTCGTAGGGGTCAGATGGGATACGCAGGACTGGGACCTGCCGCTCGTCCGGGTAGTGAGGCCAGAACGGGCAGCTGAATAAACCTCATGGCATTTTTAATGAGGCAACAAGACATTACAGTAACATCAGTACATTCCCAACAGGAGGGTCTGGATGTTTGGGGGTTCTTGATCAAGATCAGTCAATGCTTTTGCAGGAAGAGGAAAGGGGGGAGCTTCAGAGATTCTGCTCTACTTTCAGGATTGATCTAATGGCTGAAAGGCTGCCAAAGCTACAAAATAGCAGAGAGGGAGGAGAAGACATTCGGAGATCGAGAACAGGCCAAAAGCCAATGAGAGAGAAAGAGAAGAGACTTTATAAGGAAAAGAAAGAAGGAGCTTGAGATGTAGAGGGAGGGAAACAAGTACTAAACACTCTCATTGAATCTTATTGAGGTCACAGATCTAATGTGTATCGCTCACACTGTGGTGCCAGTCACAAACGTCCTGACTGATGCAGCAAATTTAGTTTTTGATGGTGGTGCTGCATCAGTCAAGATTTTTTAAATCAGCTGCCTGGACAACTAGTTGACTAATTGGTAGTAGGCTGGTTTTTTTTTTTATATATATATATATATATATATATAACGGTTAGTTCCTGTCCTTGATTCTGATTGGTCAATAGCTGTGTTTTATTCACGATAAAAACACGGCTATGACCGCTTCACCCAACGGTTCTGTGTATCACTACACAACACCCTTAGCAACCACTCTTAGGACCGTAAACTGCTTGTTCTCAATTGATATTGTTCATTGAAGCTTACTGTATTATGTAGAAGAGTATTGTGAGAAAAAGATCGAGTGAGCGAGTTTATTACCTGCATTCAGATTTATCATTTTCCTTCAGGTCAGTCCTATGTTCATAATAAAAAATCTGTTTAAATGATGTATTATCCAATGTATTATCTTGTCCTTTTAACAGTTAAGGGGTTTTCCCGTGACTGACAGCACTAGTCAAAGCATTTGTCAGTTGCGTCTTGTTCCGTGTTCACAACAATTCAGTCTTTTCAATATAAAAGTCTTCGCTACTGACTGACACACTCATAAAGACAGTCTTTGCTGCCATCTAATGGCGTAATAATGTAACTTCTGTTGCTGTTCACGGTCAGGGACTATTTTTTCCGGTGGAAGGAAGGCTTTTAGAAAAAGTTTACTTCATGAAAGTTGCATTGATACATATTTCTGGCTTTAATATTTGTATTGTGTGGTAACCGTTTTATAAAAGCAATAAGGTACTCGAGGCTAGTGCTGTATCGTGAATAAGTCACGGCTGAAGGGGTTGCAGGCACTCCGCTTCACATCATGCCTAACAACGCCCTTCAGCCGTGACTTATTCACGATACTTTTTCTTGTTGTTTAAAACAAGAAAAAGTATTTTTTATTTTTGTATTTTAAATTATTGACTGTAATGTTGTTAGTGTTAACTAAAACTATAAAAAATGTTTTACTATTACTATTATTTATTTATATATATATATATATATATATATATATATATATATATATATATAATAGTAATTATTAATATTTTGAATTAAATTTTATTTTTATATTTTCAGTTTTCATTTTAATTTAATAATTTTTTTATATTCCTATATACCTTTAATTTGTTTTTATATCAGTTTTAGTTTTTATATCATTTTAGTACCTCAACTTATTTTAGTTAGCTGCCAAAGTAACATTTTTAGTTTTTGTTTAGGTGTCTTAAGATTAAGTTTTTCATTTAATATTTATATTTTATTTTATTTCAGCGTTATTTATTTTAATTATATGAAAAACATTTTTTATAGTTTTAGTTAACACTAACAACATTACAGTCAATAATTAAAAATACAAAAATAAAAAATACTTTTTCTTGTTTTAAACAACAAGAAAAAATAGATATTTGTGAAATGTAAAGATTTAACAGCATTATTAGTGTTTTTAAAGATTAACTTTAAGCGTTAGATGATGACAAATTTAATCTAAAATGTAAAAATACAGTAAATTAATGCACAATTAAAAAGTTCAATATCAAATACAATAAACAAAATATCCAAAAACCATTATGGTACCAATACCATGAATCTCTAGTCAGAATGTGTATGATTGACTGTTTGCTTGAATAATAACTACTTAAAAAACCTTGAGCAATGAATTTGCTTAAATGAAAATGAATTCAATTTAATTTAATTTCAATTTATTAAAGGGATAGTTCACCCAAAAATGAAAATTTTGTAATCACTCACCCTCAAGTTGTTCTAAACCTGTATGAATTTCTTTCTTCTGTTGAACACAAAAGAATATATTTTAAAGAATATGGGTAACCAAACAGTTGACGGTAACCATTGACTTCCATAGTAGGAAAAAAAATACTATGGAAGTCAGTGGCTATCGTCAACTGTCTGGTTACTAACATTCTTTAAAATATCTTCTTTTGTGTTCAACTGAAGAAAGAAACTCATACCAGTTTGGAACAACATGAGGGTGAGTAAATGATGGCAAAATTTTAATTTTTGGGGGAACTATCCCTTTAATGTTTATGTGAATATGTAACTTTTAAATAAACATCATATTAAATTGTGCTGTGGTATCAAAATTGGTTTTATCAATCAAGAAATTCCACTAGATTTGGTATTGCCTACTAATATTTTGCTGTCCTAACCCTCGTTAACACATACGGCAAAGAAAACAATTTGTTCTTGAGAGGTTCTTATGAGACTCGCCAGGGAAATTTCCACAACATCCATGTGAAAGTCACACAACAGCCATAAGAGCCACCCAAGCCATTCCATAGAAATGATTTCATCACCAAATGAAAACCAGCTGGAGCAACATGGGTAGAGTGAACCAAGACTAAACCAAAACAACACATTCAAGACTTCATACACAAAACATCTGGCAGAAAACTTCTCTTATGTGTCTGTATGATGAACCGACCATATACCCCATCAGATTCAAGCAAATATCAGATTATGCATTTTATATTACGAATATTCTTGGCTGCTTTGTGAAACATATTATAACAGATTTATTTTAGAATCTCAGCATACTCACACTGTAAAGGTATGGCTTCAGAAGACTTGGAATTCACTGCATGAGTTGTATGGACCACTTTTATGCTATTTTTATTATGCTTTTATGTCCTTTTTGAAACTTGATGGAGAATGAGAATAATGAATGGATTCTCATTTCTGGGTGAACTATTCCTAATGGGTTGAAAGAAAGAAACAGTGTAAATGGGAGAGAAAATGAAAGAGAAAAAAAGTGCAGTGAAGGGGCTAAAAACTCACTTTGAACGCTTCAGTGAGCATGAGCCCTATAGCATCACGTGTAAATAACAAATCAAAAGGGCTCCTAGAGCAAGAGGCTCAAAATCTACAAAAGACCATCTTAAGCTCTCCTGCACCATCTCAAAACTGTACTAAGATACTGATGAGGCAAAGGCTGCAGTATGACTCTCACTACAGTATGGAGGCGGAGGAGCAGATTTAGCTTTTGTCTCATTATTGCTAAAATCAATGCTCTCAGTGCAAGGAATCGAACCGCAGCAGCTGCCTGCGCTCATTTCAGAGACACTGTGGGTGGACAGTGTAATGGAGGCTTTTTGGATGCTTTTGAAAAGGGAGTAATTGTAGCATGGCACTCCAGTCTCTTACGGTAGGCTGTGCTCAGGCCTCTTAACTGGCATTGAGAGGATAGGTTGGAAAATAGTCACTCAGTTTATTTCAGCAGGGATTAACGGGATCGTTCAACTAAAATTGAAAATTCTGTAATCTTTTATTCTGTCCTTATTATTTACTTATCCTCTTATGTTTCAAACCCTGTTTCAAACATCAGTTTTCGAGGAATATTCATGCTGCTCATTGAAAATGAATGGTGAGCAGCGTCCATCAAGCTCCATAAAGGTCATTTTTAATGATGCTTTTTTAATTTTTTTTTAAAGTTGAAAGCCCCTGATCACAATATGCTTTCACTGTATGGAAAACAGAAGCTCAGATATTACTTAAAATATCTTATTGTCACACCTGCCAGCCGGAATGCCTATGATAGCCACCAGAGGGCACTCCTTCCATCTGCTTTATCTCATTGCCTGGACTAATCATGTTCTGATTACTTCCACCTGTGTCTCATTACCTTGCTAACTCTGCCTATATAAGCCCTGTGTTTTCTTTCACTCTTTGCGAAGTCTTGTATGTGTTACACTTCATTTCTGACCGCTAGTTCTGGTTTTCTGTGTCATGGTTTTGATCTTCTGCTTGTTTGTGTCTTGGATTCTGTTATTATCTGGATTGTTTGCCCTGTGGTTTTGACTCTATGCCTGTTATATGGATTACGATTCTGGATTACCTTCAATAAAGCTGCGTTTGGATCTTTAACCCAAGTCTCGGAGCAGTATGTGACACTTATTTTATGTTTAATTGAAGAAAAAATGTCATACAGGTTTGGACTGCCATTAAATTTTGGTGAATTTTCATGACAAGAAGGGAAAGCAATTATGGATGCCCCGATATAAATACTTGGACCAATACAATAAATCTATAATTATTTTTTTTCATTATTATGGCCGATAACTGATAAATAACAATATTCAATTTCACCCTAATCTGTCTAAATAAATTAACAATAATACACTTTAAAAACTGTGTATTTAGGTGTCACAACATTACATATGAAAACTGAATATTACATTACTGAATATTAAATTATTAAAAAATAAATTATTAATAAATTATGGGCACTTTAATGTTTCATGACAGCACCAAAATGTAAAAGGAAATAAGAATGCATAATAATATATATAATATTGACTGATACAATAAACATGTAACCCATATGTTGCCAATATATCATGCATCTCTGAATTTAATATACACGTGTTCAAATGTTTATTTTTTTTAAATATATTATTTTTATTAATATTATTCATTAATATAATATTATTCAGCTAAGACAAGTTAATTTGATAAAAAGTGATATTTATAATGTCCATTTCAAATAAATGCTGTTCTTTTGAACTTTCTGGTCATCAAAGAATATATATATCCTGGTTTCCACAAAAATATTAAGCAGCCCAACTGTTTTCAACATTTATTATTATTATTATTATTATTATTATCAATGTTTCTTGAGCACCAAATCAGCATATTAGTATGATTTCTGAGGGATCATGTGACACTGAAGACTGGAGTAATGATGCTGAATATTCAGCTTTGCCATCACGGGAATATTTTTGATCACGTAATTCAGCATTGAAAGTTATGTCATACATTTCATCAAATAATTAATCAAATAAAACCCCAGTCCAACATGAGTTGTACACATATTTATGGAGAACAGATACAAAGCTGCACACAAGTGACCCAGTTTTAGGACCTTATAAACCCTGTTTGCAAATATTATCTGACCCAGGGAGCAAAAGCAACTTGTTTCTCTGGCCATCTGCCACAGCTCGTCTAAAGAAGCCACAGACTATATCACACCTGCTGAGAATGAGGTCACACTCACACACATAAACATGACACCCACACACGTCAGATACAGACGTGAGTAATCGTGTTTGCAGATGACGGGGGGAAAAGGGGTCAGACCAAATGTTTATCCTAAGAGGAACTGGCCTGTGCTAATATCATCAATACCGAAAGACACTGACACAGTGACCATTTCACACTCACAGCCAGTGTGAATATGTGGGTCATTCAGGTTTGCAGTACATACTGTCGATTCAATCGCGTAGGAGTTTTCGATCACAATTCACTGACATAAGCTGCTGAATGTTCTCAGCAGGCAAACTAAACCATTGTCCTAGTAAAACAATCCTCCTATAAAATGCATGTCTGTGTGCAAGTTGATTTTAAAGAGTTAGACAGCCGTGGGCTCTAATGCAGTGAGACAGCTGAATCACAGACTGCAATCAGCAAGACGAGTCTTATGCGCTCGATTGACATTCTGCCTAACCAACAAGGGCTTCTGAGGCTTTTCCCAAACCAAATTTTCCCTCAAGAGGCTTGAGAGGATTTTCACATGAGAGGCATGATTATTATTTGGCAAGGATATTTCCTTTGCTGTGCTGTTTATTTTAGGGATAGGTAGCTTCTTATTAGCAGTACATGGTTAAGGAAAGGCATCAAACACTCTTTTGGATATAAGCAGCCTTACTTAAAGGGTTAGTTCTCCCAAAGAAAATGAAAAATATCCCATATTTTTCTCACCTTCAAGCCATTCTAGGCGTATATGACTCTTCTTTCAGCCAAACACAACCCAATGAAAATGAAAAATATCCCATCATTTTCTCACCTTCAAGCCATTCTAGGCGTATATGACTCTTCTTTCATCCAAACACAATCCGAGTTATATTAAAATATCCTGGCTACAGCTTTATAATGGGAGTGAATGGGGCCCGAGATTTTGAAGCCCAAAAAAGCTCATCCATCCATCATAAAAGTAATCCATACGACTCCAGGGGGTTAATAAAGGCCTTCTGAAGTGAAACGATGCATTTTTGTAAGAAAAATATCCATACGGCCGTCTGCACATTCATGAGAGAGTCAAGTTCTGGCGGAAGGGTGACCTCTGATCTGACGCATGATGTAGCTCCTCTTATATCGAAATCCTCTGACATTTTTCTTTAAAACTTCTCATTTTAGACTTCTAATTTTGTTTTGCTCTATCCTATGCACTTCCGCATTGGTCAATTTTCACCTGAGCTTACGCTACGCCTTCGTCATACATCCTACGTCTTATGTCGGGTCAGAGGTCACCCTTCTACCAGAACTCGACTCTCTCGTGAATGCTTGGACGGCCGTTACCGGAAGCCAGTGATTATAGTTTAGAAAGTTATAAATATGGATATTTTTCTGACAAAAAGCATCACTTGCACTCAAATGCACACAGAAGGCCTTTATTAACCCCCTAGAGCTGTATGGATTACTTTTATGATGGATGAATGCAATATTTTAAGGCTTCAAAATCTCGGGTACCATTATAAAGCTTGGAAGAGCCAGGAATTTTGTTTTATTTTTAACTCAGATTGTCATTGGCTGAAAGAATATAGTCATATACACCTAGAATGGTTTGAGGGTGAGTAAATTATGGGATAAGTTTCATTTTTGGGTGAATTAACCCCTATAAAAGTTGTGATGAAACAGAAGTAACGAGATTTTTTTCTTCAGTATTCTTCAGCACATACAAGTGTAGCAAGCATATTATCGAAAAAGAGAAAAATGTAGGATAGGGAGTATCGGTTGATGATTCGATTTTGAGATAATAAATTGAGGCAGATGAATGCAAGCTTGCAGTGGTGGGGTTTAAGTGGAATAAAGAACAAAGTATAGTTTTTACACGTACGATATGTTATGCGTACATAAATTTAATAATCCGCATAGTACATACTGGGTACGCTTAGGTTGCACATGCGCCTTTATATATTTTTTAAATTGGTCCATATGGTCTATAATCATTAAATCAACTAATTTGTTGGTCCATAAGGTGGTAAAACTGTCCCGGACCATTTTTTGTTTTTTTTTCCCGGACTGGAAAAAGAAACTCAAAACAACAACATTAAACCAATGGACAAAGATGAATCTTTCTAGTGTGAATATGTTGACCACCTGTGTTCGCGGCACGCACACAATTAAACGGAGTTAACTTTGAAAGGATGTGCTTTTGGCTGTATGCATCAAAACTGAAGTATACTTTGGGCTTAAATGATTGGAGAAGTCTAGCATACTTCACTAGAGAGAACTCTATCATTTCAACAGAAAATGGAGTTATGACAAAAAACAATTTACAATGTCAAAACTAATTTAATCAAATGAAACATGCATTGATGAATTGTTCACAATAAGACCAATACACAGGGTGAATTTTCATTTCATTGCTGACTTTAGCCAAAAATTGTTCTATACAAAACCTCCATCCCTTATAAATTAAAACTTGCAGTGTGATTTGCAGGAATTGAAAAAAGAAGGTTTCCCAAGGGATTCACCCATTTGTTAGCCAAAAATGGTGTCACACCCCAATGTAATTGCTGTTGGTTAAGCCAGAAATTGACATGTCAGAAGGGCACAGAAAAAAATAAGCACTGCAAATGGAGTTTGTGAACCTGGCGTTACAGGAAATCAACCTGTGAATGGTGTACTTAGTTGTCATTAAGCTGCGATAATATCCAAATATCCAAATAAATGATACACACAAGCTTTTACTGAATGTGCAGACAGGACAGTACTGCAAGGAAAGAATGGCTAAAGGTCTTTACGAGTCTTCACTTGAATTATTGATTTGTTTATTTTGGGTGAAGGGCAGGACATTGAAAATAGCTCTAGGGTTCCTTTTTCAACAAAATGGAAACCAAGCACACAGTCTCTCATAGATTACAGCGGGTAGATTGACATCCAGAAGGTTCCAAGAGATGAAGCTACTGTACTGATGCAATGTGAGATGCTCTTGAAGAATAACTCAACCTTGAGATAAAATTGGTTTTCCAAAGCATTTCTGACCATTTTGAATGTTCATAAAATATATTTTCATCACACAAAGATCTGCCTGTAGCGCTGCCTCAAACTAGCTTAGTCCAGCTGATCCATCACCCAAATAAACTTGGACTAGTGATTAGTCACGATGGCCGACTCGTCAATTAATGAAGTGTTTTTTCACACTTGAAACACTCACAAAGGTCGACCAAGTCGCTTACTGTGATTTGGCCAACTGGGATGTGTTCCTGGGTCAATATTTTTGTTTGTTCTGAAGCAACATTCCCATCAACCAATCAGATTGTAGGGTTAGGCTTAAGGCAGGGCTTGGGACTATGCTTATCAACCTATTATTTCCTTACAATTTAAGGGTTGGTTAATTAGCTGGGGTTAGGACTATGTTTGTTGACATGAATGTTATTCTAGGTCCAACAAAAGAAGTTGATCCAGGAACGTCCTACTTGGCAAAATCAGCAGGACATGATCCTGGATCAACATCTTCTTTGGTACTGGAATGACATTCGAGTCAAAGAAACAAACTAAATTTTTTTTTTGTCATAAATATATCCATAGGGCAAAATAAATGAACCTGGAAAGGAAAAGGATTTGTTTTCAGAGAATATATCTTACGTTTATTTTCCTTATTATTAGAATTTCCTTAAAATAAATTGTATTAAATAAAAAAAAATAAACAATTTCAAGATATTTTCTCTGTAAACAAATCTCAATAATGTAAACAATTTTGCTTCTGGGGTAATTATATTTTGTTTTAAGGATGTTTAGATATTTTTACAGTTTTTTTGGTAGCGTCATAATTTTGACATGAATGTTGTTCCAGGACCAACAAAAGATTATGTAAAAATTCTAAGAAAATCTAAGAAAATTAAAAAATAAACACAATTCAAGATATACTCTCTGACTCATTCTTACTTTATTACAGTGTTGCTTACTAGGTTTTAATGTTTGACGGGCTAAGGGGGAAAAATGGGGATTTTTTTAGTGAAAATTATGATTCCTCATACACAATTATAGTGACCTATTTTGCCTTCTGCATATCATGTGTGTAACTGTGGCCCTTTAAGGCCACCAGTAAGAGAAACTGATAGGTAGAGACATGAGAGTCCATTGTGTTCTCTGTAATGATGCCCTTCCAGGAGAGGAACACCAGACATAATCAGTCGTTAATTTGTTTTCTGTTCATCATAACCAGCCTACATTGCATTTGATAACCACAAAGAGCGACAACAACAAATAAATCTAATAATAAACAGACAGATAAGTATCAGCTAATCTATTCAGTTGGTATATCAATTTATCTATTAATCTGAGCCATATGGAGGCTCATGCAGTTACTTCCTGTAAGAGTATTAGCCAAACACAAGCCTTCAGAATAAGCTTGGTTACTAATCTGTAAGATGCACTGATTTTAGGGCCTATGTGATTTTTTTTTAATAAACTCAAATTTCACGGCACGAAGCAAAACATCCATAACCCTATTCCCGTGAGGCTCATTCTTCATCTTTAAATAGAAAAAACTCACCTCCCATCTTCCGTCTCATCCATGTCACTGCTGAAACTCATTTTAGACAGATGGCAGAAGACCAAAACCCAGGTAAAGTATCAAAATCGAACCACCGGAGGATGTTTCACAGTCAAAACTGACGTTCGGTGAAAAGCTTGAGGCAAAATGCTGTTGAATATTCAATACTGGGATCCAAGAGAAGGAGGAAGCAACCACACCTCCTCTTCAGAGATTAACTTGGAGGAGGCGACAATAACACATGTGCTCAGTCTCATCACCATATGTGTCCTCGCCTACAGAAACACGCGCTGACGCAGGGAGACATGCGAATTTGGCTGGATGTGCTGAGCTGCAGCCTCTGAGGAACAAATCAACTTTTTGTCTTTCCATAACATAGACAGCGAGGGGAGGATGGAGAGCGAAAGATAGAGAGACAGGGAGGGGAGGGGAGAGAGAAACAGAGGAGGAGCGCGGGCGGAGGTGATTAGACTGGAGATGGTGATGACACACTTTCAGTCGCCCATCTGCAGTGCCAGTTGTCTGTGTTGTTGTGTTTGTACTCTTGCTATGTTCTTCAGCTGTACTCAGGCACCATTTGTACTCGTAAAATAGCTTTTGTAAATAAGACATAGTTTTGTTATTCTGATAGATTAGTTACTGAGGACAGAGCACAGTACGTGCACATATTCCTATAAGCCTATTAATGCTATAGTTATGAAGAATGACATCAGTGTGCTGGATACTGCTCAAGATACTACTTACGTAACAAAACGCCTTCCAAAATTTAAAGACATACTGCCTTTTTATGCATTTTATATTGCTTTTTATTGTTTTATTTTTTATATTTTTCTTAGGAAAGACATTTTCTTAACATTTATAATGAATTTAGAAATAATCTACACAGCAAAATCCCCAGAGTTAAATCAACTCTGCTCAGAGAACTCCCTACATAGAGTTAAAATAACACTAAAGCAGAGGTAAAGTTAATGAGATAATATGCTGTTTGTGGAGTTGTTTAATCAGATCTTGAGAGATTTAATGTCTTTTATCTTCAGTTGATTTCATCTAAGGCTGTGGCTGGAAGTCATTTTAAGTTATTGTGTTTCTCTTCAGTGATTCTGCTTGTTAACAGCAGGTGTTCATCACTAATGCTCAATCATAACTTAATTAATCTCATTAACTTTAACTTTGCTTCAGTGTTACTTTAACACTATATAGAGAGGGACCATATGTAATCTGAGCAGAGTTGATTTAACTCCGGGGATTTTGCTGTGTAGATTTATTATTTATTCAATATCTATACTCTATAATATTTAACAGGGATTCCTCAATTTTTTTTGTCAGCCAAACCCCCTGTGAACTAAAATATTTACTTTAAGTACTGCCTGATATTTTAATTTAATATTAATAATCTAGAAACACATTCGCATGTTCACTGTATTCTGATGTCAGTTAATGATCACATGAAATGCAGGTAAACAAATACAAATATTTAACCTTTTTATTAAGTTTTATTTTTAAAATAAATTTTACATTTTTATGATTTAATTAATTATTAACTTTTTTCAACTCACAAACTTCCTGCAATTCCCGTTTGGGAAACCCTGCTATATATATTCTATATTTATCTATTTATTATTTGTTTCATTTACGTGTGCATGAAAGGCACCACAATATCGCAATTACCAGTGGATTTTTCTGTGCCTCAAGTTGGAGAATCATGAAGTAAATTGTAGGTCATGCTTAAAGGTACAGTGTGTAATTTCTGCAATGTTAGTGGAACAAACCAAAATTGTTTTCAAACAGGTTTCCTAAACACTCTCACAGTAAGCCCCGCCTTAAGGCCCGTTCACACCAAGAGCGATAACTATAAAGATAACTATAATGATAACTATGTTTGCGTCCACACCAACAAACGATAACGGTCTGTTTATTCTAATCTCACGCGCTGCAGTTTCAAAGTGTTTATAACATGTTTTTGCTGTTCTTGTTGCATTTACACAGCTTTAACCAGCAGATGTCCTCAGCATGCTATATTTCGAGTGAATAGCAAGTGTAATCGATCTAATCTAACAGTGAATTTAGCTGACGTAGTCAATATAGTGGAATGAAAACAACACCTAGACTTTTTCACTGCAACTTCAAAGGAAGAAAGACAATGTTGTCGAAACTAGCGCTGGATACCTGAGGTAATTTTATTTTACACAGTTTGCTAGCTTGGCACTATGATCTCATTTTTTGACTTGTCAAACATTGGTGGCTTTTTCTGAAACTCTGATTAAATTCTCCACAATGTTGTCTGCCATTTTAAATGCGAGAGCCCTTGAATTAGAATGGATTCTGATTGGCTGTCAGTGTTTTATCGTTCAACGGCTGGAAAAAAATAGTTCTGAAAATGATCCCAACGATATTGTTTCTCTATATCGTTAACGTTATAGCTGTGGTGTGGACAGTGTTATTCTTTTATTTTCAGAACGATTTTTAGAACTATATCTTTATCGTTATCTTTATAGTTATTTTAGGGCCTTTAAACTGGTTGAGCCAATGTTGTCATGATGCATTTTGAAAGCACAATAGTGTTTACTTTCCAAACTTATTGTTGTTTCTGCACATTAAACTGGAATAGGAAAAAGTATTTTGAAAGTGTTTGCCCATTTTGTTGTACTTGTGATAAAAACATTTTCATCTGGAAGCGATTGAGAAAAGTTATGAAATTGCTCAATATGTCCAAAATCACTTGACCACACATCATTACGAATTACAAACTTGTCTCTGGAAATTTCACAGGACTTGAAGGCAGCATAACTGTTCCTTTAACTTCAGCTGTCTTGTGCTGACTGTATAATATCATCACTTATCTTTCAAATCATGTGGCTGCAGCTTTTCTAGGCTGAAACAGGGGAGTCTCTTGGCCGGTCTGACTGGTGGAGCTTTCCTCTGGTGCTGAATTGATCACGCTCTGTTGATTGAACTTGTCCTAAATTCTCATGACCCAAATGAGAGTCCACCAGCAGGGCTGGATCAATGTGTTCACATGGACATTTAACCAGACTAATCATGTCCAGCATTTTGTATAGTTGTTTTACCCAGAGGCAATAAACAGAGGGGTCTTGAGCAAAGTCTTGCAAAAGTATTTAGGCCCTAACAAAAAAATCTTAATTACAAATCCTACTTTTCACATTTTTGCCACACATTTTAACACACAGCACTTCATACACCAAATGGAAACTCTTGGAGTTAGGAAACTCTCCAATTTAGATGGATTGACACATGAATACATATTACTGTACTATTTGTTAGTAGAGATGTATGTATATCCAATCCTCTCTGATATGAATTATACATGCCAGTTAGACCTCATATGAATATAAACAGGCCTCCAGTTAAGGCAAACACGCTTTCAGTTGCCAGTCTGTTAAATAAGAGTCAATCAATGTGTCCTCCTCTCTAGAGGGTCAGTGAAAGCGGGGTCAGATTTATGTAGTTTGACTGTAAGGGCAGCGTACTAGAGAATGACAGTCACAATGATTCAGTGGCACATTGCCCTCTACCTGCACTGAGCGGCAATATGACACAGGCCTGCGTATCTTTACTGAGCTGTCAGAGGATACATGATGCATATCATGATGCATAATAATCTGTCAGTAAAGCTGCATATGTACCACTGTCAATCACTCAGAGTAAATTAATTAATTGCAATTTGTAATTTTACTTGAGAATTTAGTTATCAATGTATTGCAGTTTTATTTCTTACAATACTGCAATCTTAAAATCTATTTTTAAAATCAAAACTGACCCTATTTACTTTCGTAACACACATTCCTGGTCATATTGTACACAAATCATCACTGCACACTATTCCAAAGGAAAAAAAAAAATTATATTTGTAAACTTTCATCAAAATGTAATAATTTGTCTGAGTGAAAAAGACTACACTAATGGTGACTAACTATAATCTTAGCCAAGACTACACTGAACATTAGTTCACCCAAAAATTAAAATTCTGTCATCAATTACTTAACCTCATTTCATTCCAAAAGCTATAAGACTTTTGATCATCTTCGAAATACAAATTAAGGTATTTTTAATAAAACCTGAGAGATTTTTGTCCCTCCTTTGAAACCATTCACCCAAAACGTTCACGCTTCAAAAAGTTCATAAAGATATTTTAAAGGGATAGTTCTGCCAAAAATAAAAATTGTCAAAAATTCTGTTGAACACAAAAGAAGATATTTTGAAGAATATTGGTAACCAATAGGGCTGGGACAATACATCGATACATCGCGAATCGAGAAATGATTCTGGATCGATTCTGATATTTTCTGTATGTATTGCGATTCTCTCTCGAATCGATTCTGAGCTTAGTTTTCAACAGCAGATGGCACTGCGTGCTTTAGAAACAGCCGTACTCTGCTTCCTTCCAATTTCTAGCACACACCACTTGAACCTTCTATAAAATAATCATTCATCAAGTTCGAAAAGGTTGAAGTGAATTACAAGGGTGTTTGCAGTGGGCCATTTACATTAATCTCGTGTCATAAAAGCATTCTGAGGTGCAAATACATTGTCAGAGCGAACGCATGAACGCTCTTCTTCGTGAGCATTTGAGCATGCGGTTAAAAAATAGCCTAGAGCACCATCTGCTGTTAAAAACTAAGCTCAGAATCAATTTGCGATGCATTTGGAAAATATCTATATTTTTTCACATTTAAACTTTAATAAATGCACATACATAAAGCACATCCAATATTGAAAACAGAAGCTCAAACGTACTTGCTTAGTGTACAAGAGCAACGTGTTTGTGTGACACTGGTTCTCTCACACGTCAAACAAATATGTTTGAGTTTCCGTTTACTATATTTGATGTGCTCTATGTATGTGCGCTGATCAATGTTTATGTGAATAAAAGCCTAAATTAAAGGGTTAGTTCACCCAAAAATGAAAATTCTGTCATTAATTACTCACCCTCATGCCGTTCCACACCCGTAAGACCTTCGCTCATCTTCGGAACACAAATTAAGATATTTTTGATGAAATCCGATGGCTCAGTGAGGCCTCCATTGCCAGCAAGATAATTAACACTTTCAATGCCAAGAAAGCTACTGAAGACATATTTAAAACAATGTCACTACAGCGGTTCAACCTTAATGTTATGATGCGACGAGAATACTTTATTCAACAATATCTAGTGATGGGTGATTTCAAAACACTGCTTCATGATGCTTCGAAGCTTAATGAATCTTTTGTTTCGAATCAGTGGTTCGGAGCATGAATCCAACTGCCAAAGTCACGCCCCCCAGTGGTGAACCATTAAAATTTCGAAACACTTATGACATAACGAAGCCTCGTTTACTGAAATCACATGACTTTGGCAGTTTGATACGCGCTCCAAACCACTGATTCGAAACAAAAGATTCGTAAGGCTTCGAAGCTTCATGAAGCACTGTTTTGAAATCGCCCATCACTAGATATTGTTCAATAAAGTCGTTATTTTGTTTTTTTGGCGCACAAAAAGTATTCTCGTCGCTTCATAACATTAAGGTTGAACCACTGTAGTCACATTAACTATTTTAAACGTCTTTAGTAGCTTTCTGGGCATTGAAAGTGTTAATTGTCTTGCTGGCAATTGCTCACTGAGCCATAGGATTTTATGAAAAATGTCTTAATTTGTGTTCTGAAGATGAACGAAGGTCTTACGGGTGTGGAGCGACATGAGGGTGAGTAATAAATGACAGAATTTTCATTTTTGGGTGAACTAACCCTTTAAGCGATCTTGTGCCCTTTAACCCTTTAAGGATGGGTTAAGGACCCTTTAAGGATGGGAACTACCCCTTTAAGGATGAGTAAATGATGACAGAATGTTCATTTTTGGGTAAATGAGTGCATGTAACCAGCAGTTTACTTCCGAAAATCTCAACATAGGGCCAGGCTATGACTTCCCTCTGCTGCCCTGCATTCAGTCCCATCACCATGGAGGGGAGCCCCAGGCTTATATGAACACACAGGCCCTGTCTGCTTGTTCTCAAAGCCTCAAGGCATAAAAAGCAGCCCATCTGACACAGAATCACTGATATCAAGCAGGCGAGGGCCTCCAGCGAGGCCCTAAGAGGCACTGAGACTGGTAGCAATGCTACTTCCTTGTTTGTTCTCTCTAACTCCACTGCATTCGATTACTAAATCTTGGTCTCAAACAACTCATTATCCCTAATGTGGTTTCCTCCTGCCCTCTCCTCTTTCTCTCAGCCTATTTGCCTCCCTCGCTCTTATTTTCGCTACAGGCATGATTGCGGTCCCTGTTGGATCTGACAAGAGACCCAGAGCGCAATCACACCCAGAGGTCCGTCATGCTAAGAATCCTCACTGTTCGTCATACCTCACTCCAATCTACATCAACACCCCCCAATCACCACCTCCTTCGGCTGCATGGCAACCAGCTCCCATGGCAACCACTCCTACAAGGGGTGTATGGGGTGAGTACCAAAGCCTGATGGAAAGAAGAGGCTATGGGAGAAATGAAGCACAGAAATGAAGCGCTACTGCAAACACGTTTTAAATAATTGTTGTCTTGACACTACTTCCTGGCACATGGTGGGGAAAATTCACAGTTTAACTACGCATAAGTGTCAGGAGAAAGTTTAACATACCTAATGCTAATATTTATACAAAGAATCTCTTTGCCAAATGACTGGGAGTGTTTTTGAAAAATAGCATACAGGGATTTTCATTGGCCGAGAGCAGGGTGTTTGATGGCTGATACTGCATAATACCAATATGAATATTACAGCAAATTAGACACAAAATTTTGGAAAATATTAGAAAACTTATTAAAGAGTTAGTTCACCCAAAAATGAAAATTCTGTCATTAATTACTCACCCTCATGTCATTCCACACCCGTAAGACCTTCGTTCATCTTCGGAACACAAATTAAGATATTTTTGATGAAATCCGATGGCTCAGTGAGGCCTCCATTGCCAGCAAGATAATTAACACTTTCAATGCCCAGAAAGGTACTAAAGACACATTTAAAACAGTTCATGTGACTACAGTGGTTCAACCTTAATGTTATGAAGCAACAAGAATACTTTTTGTGCGCCAAAAAAACAAAATAATGACTTTATTCAACAATATCTAGTGATAGGCGATTTCAAAACACTGCTTCATGAAGCTTCGAAGCCTTACGAATCTTTTGTTTCGAATCAGTGGTTTGGAGCGTGTATCAAACTGCCAAAGTCACGTGATTTCAGTAAACAAGGCTTCGTTGCGTCATGAGTGTTTCGAAATTTCAATGGTTCACCACTGGGGGGCATAACTTTGTCAGTTTGATATGTGCTCCGTACCACTGATTCGAAACAAAAGATTCATAAAGCTTTGAAGCTTAATAAAGCAGTGTTTTGAAATCGTCCATCACTAGATATTGTTGAATAAAGTCGTTATTTTGTTTTTTTGGCACACAAAAAGTATTTTCGTCGCTTCATAACATCAAGTTTGAACCACTGTAGTCACATGAACTGTTTTAAATATGTCTTTAGTAGCTTTCTGGGCATTGAAAGTGTTAATTGTCTTGCTGTCAATGCAGGCCTCACTGAGCCATCGGATTTTATTAAAAATATCTTAATTTGTGTTCTGAAGATGAACGAAGGTCTTACGGGTGTGGAAGGACATGAGGGTGAGTACTTAATGACAGAAATTAAGTACGTGAACTAACCCTTTAATACCAGGTGTAAAGAGGGCCAAAGTGATGACAGTGAAAACGTCATCTCAGAGGAGGAGCCAGTAGTTACTTTTATACATTTGTTGCATTTAATTAATTTAATTACACTGTTAAAAAGGTGAAATAGGTCAGCGTTAATGTCAACAGTGCTCACTGATATGTTAACACTTTGTTTTTATTCAATTTGCTCCTACAAAGGCTACATTTCCCTGAAAAATTTAATTAAATGCCACTGGGTGCACAGTTCACAGTACACTCAAGACAAGAAAATAAATAGATCACAGTGGGAAAGCAAGAAAAAGGCCAGTGACTGACAAATGTCAGTGTGACAGGACCTCCAACTACGTCCAAGTCCATATATTGGATAAACACAAAAACTGTTTTTAATTTAATACCCACAATTATTAGACTGCAGCCGAATGGGGCAATGACTCAAGTATGTTACAAGGAGGTTTCCACCACACTGGTAAAAGTGAGTCAGGAATAGAGAGTGGAAAGGAGGACAGGCCCACAGATGGCCCACAGCAGGGCTGGGACATGCCACATGGTTCCTTCTTGACAGCTAGTGGCATCCAACACAGGGAGCAGAAGTGGACAACTTTGTTATGCTAATGGTGTGGGACAGCTGCCTGTGGTCATGAGGCGAACTTAGGACGTCACTGCACGAGTGGAACTAAAAAAAACGCTAATGAACCTATCACCCTGGTTCCTATCCATGCCATTAAATGACAATGGTTGTCATATAATTTTAAGGATGCATGATATAAAAGAAAGTTAAAGAGGGTTTAAAGAAAGTTTGGAGTTTCCCACACGTAATTACGACGATGCACCATTTTTCTTTTCAAGAGGTTTGGGGAGGATTTTTTTTTTTTTTAAAGGACATCAAAAATGCAAGTCAGTCACTTTGGGTTCAGCATGTACTGCTGTTGTCTGCACTGAGGAGTAGAAACCATTATGCTATCAGGCCATGCTATAAAAACATTATCTCAAAATAAACCACCTAAATCGAAAATATTCCAGAAATACCTGCTTGAAAACCTTCGGTGTCCATCAATACTCCAGAATAACAGACGGCTGTTATTTGTGGACTGCAATGATTGTGCTTTAACTATAGTCTGCGCACTTCACCCAGTGCATTGGATGACCTTCACTAGGCAGATACAATGTATTGATTCAAACTAAAAGGCAAGAACAGCGAAGCAGACAGAATTAAGTTAGTGTTCCATGCTAGAATGAAATGACTGTTATCTCCACCTCTCAACCAGTCAGTGAAAGTCATTTAAGCCATGGAAGCGCACCTTTCCATGAGTGTTTTGTCTGGTTGTTAGGAAACAAAGCCTTGCGAAAGAAAGGGGGCCTCTGACTTAACAAAAACTCATTCAAACCAGGCCGAGATGCTTCCTGTAAACTTTCCCCACTTGATAAAAATCATGAATAGTGGTAAATTTCTATTAGAGCAGAAGAAAATTGTATTATTATTTATTTTTCAAATTACTTATTAGAATTTGATGAGAAATTACATTAGCTACGTTTACATGCACCCAAATAATCCATTGATGGCTCAATCAATCGGACTAAAAAGCCTTCATGTAAACTCCTCATTCGATCAGAATTAAATTTAATTGGATTTTAAAAGTGGTGGTGTAGACCTCGAACAATCCGATCAATAGGAATAATTAAAGGATTAGTTCACTTTAAAATGAAAATTACCTCAAGCTTTACTCACCCTCAAGCTATCCTAGGTGTATATGACTTTCTTCTTTCTGATAAACACAATCGGAGAAATATTAATTAGGCATATTCTACTACTTCGTGAATAGAATACGCTTTCCGTATTCTGTAAAACTCTTGCATTTCAAAACGCTTACGCTACGTCCTACACCTTCCCTATTCAACTTACGAAAAAAGCTTAACTGACTTGACGCCAGTTCCGTTTTTTCATAATTTGAATACGGAAGGCGGACAGGCGGAAGCTAGATATTTTACTTCATAACTTGTTAAATATGGATATTTTTTTACACAAATGCATCGCTTCACTTCAATAGGCCTTTATTAACCCCCCGGAGCCGTGTGGAGTACGTTTATGATGGATGAATGTGGATGGAAGCACTTTCTTCAGCTCATACTTGTTGATCCTCGCTCACTGCCATTATAAAGCTTGGATGCGTCAGGACATTTATTAATATATCTCCGATTGTGTTCATCAGAAAAAAGAAAGTCATATACACCTAGGATGGCTTGAGGGTGAGTAAAGCTTGGGCTAATTTTCATTTGAAAGTGAACTAATCCTTTAGGCATGTAAACACTTGAATTGCACATGCTCATTTCCCCAGTTTTAAATTTAGATTACCTTAGATTGCCATCATCAAACTCTCACTGAAAGGCAGGGTAGGTGATTTGTTCCAGAAACATTTTTTTGTTATGCTGGTTCAAAGTCTCTTCACATCCTGAAAGCAATCACTATTTAAGAGGTCTAAATATTTATATGTATATATATATATCATCTGTGGAAGACGTAGGACCATAAAATGTTCGTCCAATCATTGTAATCGGTCTGAATGTCCCACCTGCCTGTCAATGTATGTATTTTTATGTCTATGCATCCTGCTCATGCAGACATCACACGTAATCAGCGCATTTCATGCTATGCAGAGTTAGACAGACGTCAGTCGCGAACACCACAACGAAACAGCAGCCACTTTTCACAGTTCCGCCTGAACCAAAACAACGAGCTTATGCTGCGTTCACGCCATGTCGTAACCGTAATTACGAGATGGCGATCCGTGACATTACCCATGAGGTAGTTTAACGCAGTCTCTCGTGGTGCTTTTGTTTGCTCCCTGCTGTACGCATTCATGTGTTTTGGAGAAGACATGGCTTTGGAGACGTTTTGAAGGGAGGGTGGGATCTTATGCTTTCAAAGCTAGCTTGCTATTGCTAGCTTCTCTGAAAATTGCCTACCCTACCTTTAAAAAAAAACTTCAAAATCACCAATGTCACAATGATGTATTTGTAGTATTTAAAATGACTGATTTTAGCTTTTGGAGTTTTACTTTTATTTATTTACAAAAAATGGTAATGTTAATAATTGTCCATTTTAAGGGTTAGTTCACCCAAAAATGAAAATTCTGTCTCACCCTCATGTCGTTCCAAACCCGTAAGACCTTCGTTCATCTTCGGAACACAAATTAAGATATTTTTGGTCCAGAAGAGTAGTAAAGACATCATTAAAATACTCAACGTGACTACAGTGGTTCAACCTTAATGTTATGAAGCGATGAAAATACTTTTTGTGCGCTTAAGATGTTCAATAGTTCAAGAGGAGACATATGTGAGATCCAACAGTCTGGATTCTTCTAGGTCTAGGTTAAAAAAAAAAAAAAAAAACCACTTTCCCCAGAACAGACAGACCAAGAAAACTGAAGAAGATTTAAAAGGTGTGGCCCAACAATGGCAGGGATTTGAAGAGGCCGGACGGGTGGGCATGCAGGGATTAAAAGCACGGATCACAGATGGTCACCGCGTCTCATCTTTCAGCGGGCCCCAGCAAATAATTAGCAGAGGTATGCTGTGCGGCCATTGTCAGCACGTGCGTCTGTCAAACACGAGCGTGTGTCAGGAACAATGGCTGGACTACAAAGGGACACAGCCCGGCCTCCCCGCCACCAACACAATTGCTGTGAATTGCTAGGCACGCGCAGCTTGGAACAAAAGGGAATGGGACGGGTACTGGGTGGCATCAAGCCGACACAAGGCCCACCCTCAAGGTATCTGGCCAAAAAGCTTCAGCCTCAACATTCTGTCGGACCCCATTCTGTCAGCCTTAAAAAAAAATTGCTATTTTTTGCATATTGTGTAAATCATTGCTTGGTGAGCATAAGAGATTTCTTTCAAAAACATTTAAAAATCTTACTGACCCCACATTTTTTGAAAAGCTTCAGCATCAGCATTGGTCTCTTAAAAGTTGTGCTAACAGTTTTGCAAAAGCGTGTATGCGTACAAGTCGTATATGCATATGGAAGCGGGGTTAATTCAGTGGAAGGGAGGTCACGCCAAAAGAAAGGAACATAAAAAGATTCTAACAGCTGGGACAGATCTACAGGGATACAATGGAGTCGGAGTGGGGGAGGGAGAGTGGCAGAAGAGAAATGGGACAGGGAAAAAAAAGATGGGTAGACGGGCCACCTTTCTAGAAGCCTGACAGGGGTCCTTTGTTACGGCAGCTGGTTGAAGGGAGGTCAGACCAGCTGTGCTTCCACTGACCCCCTCCCCCCGTCCTGCTCCGCTCCCTGACCAAACACAGCCAGCTGTATCAGGGAGGAGTTAGGGGGTTTCAGTGAGTTTGGGGGAGGGTGTCCAAACAGTGTCCAAATCTTAGGACCCTTACATGGCTCACATCTAAGTGACTGCTGTTTCTCACTATTGGATGATACAATATAGTTTACAAATGGATCCAGTGCTTCACATTAAATAGCTCTGGACCCCAAAGCATTCAGACTCTAAGGTCCTGTTTACACCTGGTATTAAGATGCGTTTTGGTCGATCGGATCACAAGTGGACAACGCCAAATACAGGTGTAAATGGGGTCTAAAACGTTTTGAGCTTGTCCACTTTGGACCAATTCCAGAGGTAGTCGAAAACTCAATTAACCGGATTGCTTTCGTACTGAGATGCTCATGTGGTCAAATGTGTTCGAACAGCCACTAAAGACCCCCTACTCTCCGCCTACTGACCTAATGCGTAAACATTATAGGAAGCGCGCTAACCAGACGGGATTTAAACTTTGTCGGCTGGAGACCCAAGTTTGGTTTGAATACGAAAAACATACCAAGCACCATGTTCTCTCACCATTCCAGATTTCTAACATGTGGTCTTGTGGCTGTCAGAGCAGAAATGAAAGCTGCTGCTCTCTGTGTGTTTTTTCGTCGTCTCCGCGTTTATATGTAAATTGCGCAAGCTTATTTTGTCCATTAGATCGAAAGATTTGAAAAAACCCATACATTTACCCGCCCATAGACCCTCCGCTCGAAGAAACCAGGACAGAAGTTGTTGAAAGTGGACAAAAGAGACGGATTAAAACAGCAGGTGTAAACGGGGCCTAAAGTTGTAGTAGATAGTGACAAACTGATGGATCATGTTGAGATTATCAGCATTGATGGCAGTGTCTGACTGGCTGAATAACAAAGGTGGTCAGTCCACCTAGTATTTCAAAACACAAAACAGCTTGTCAAATGGATAGTACATTATGTAAAATTATTGTCCTTTGAAGGATCATGTGACAATGGAGACTGGAGTAATGGCTGCTGAAAATTCAGCTTTACCATCACAGCAATGAATTACATTTTGAAATATATTAAAATAGAAAACTTTTTTTTAATTATTATTGTAATAATACAATATTACTGCTTTTACTATAGTTTTGATCAAATTGATCAAATAAATGCAGCCTTGGTGAGCATAAGAGACTTCTTTCAAAAACATTAAAATAATGTTTCCACCCTAAGCTTATAAATATCTATGTAAATCATTTTAAATGTTACAAGTGAATATAGGGATGAAAAATGGATAGTCTTCTTAGCTTTGCAAAACAATTACATTTAGCACTGTTAAATTATTATTAGTGTTTAAAAAAAAAAAAAATAAATAAACTTTACGTCACGGCAAGGGCAATCTAAATGTAAAAATAGGGCAATGGACAATTAAATATCCAATATTGGCTTTTAAATATCCATCAATATGATTGGTATCAATCAATACCAATAAATCCCAAAAATATTTCCATTAGACATTGAGAAACCTGTCCACTAGTCAGTCCGAATCTGACACAATCTGAATTCTAAAATAAAACAAAGAATTCACAAAACACTATTATGAGAGAGAACACATTTGATGTGTAAAAGAGACCATCTGCTTTAAATCCATAATCCTGTCACTGTATTACCTAGAAATGATTATTTTATTTTAGCATTAATAGCTGTTAAAATATTTACAAAGTGAAACTATTGATCCCAGCATCTATCCAGCCTACTCATAAACCTCTGGCTATGCTTACTGCTTGCAAAGGCCATGTATTTTCAGGAAAGTCTTTGCCCTATTGATAGACACATCTCACTTAACCATTTAAAGTCTTCTTATGGTCTATAAGAATCCCATAATGGAAGCTAAAGTGGCCATACACAGAGCAGGAAGACACTGTGGTCCTGTAAAATGGCAGAGAACCATGGACCGGAATATTCACTATATTTTTTCAAAAACAGTTCCAGTAGAGCTCTTATTACACTACATCATGTTTCCAGACATCTGCAATGACAGCCTGCGGGCACCATTTCACAATGGATATATTTGCAAGTGAAGACTGCACTGTGGATTGCTAATGAGGACTTACTTGAGGTACACCTATGATATAAAAAAACTGAAAAAAGACCCTATTAAGAATATTTACATTTCAGACTGCCCGTGTTTCTTTGAAATTGTCAACTTAATGGTACTCAAGACTCTTCACTTGCAGGCTGGTACTAAAAAGGAAGCTCAAAAGGAAATTTTGAATCACTGAAACTTCTAATGGTAAATGAAAGAATTCTGTTCATCTAACCAAAACATAATAATAAACTTAAACTACAATACTGGCAAACAAATAAGACACATTCACAAAACCATTAACCAGTTCCAATGGTCAAAATTTGATGTCATGCTTATATTTAATGTTGGTGATGATTTTAAAATAATTTGCAAAGACAACCAAACATAAATATTATAGGGATTGGCATTTCAAGTACTTGTAGTAGTACTTTAAAACATTTTACTCAAAAAGTAAAATAAATAGCCTAAGCTTAAACGTATTTGAAATTTACATTGTGCTTCACTCATTAGCATTACACAACCTCAACAGATTAGGTTAGATTCCACAACTATATTAAAAATAGACCACCTACACAAACACAATAAATAAATAAAGTTAAGACTACATAATAACAGTAAAAAGCATCATTTGCCCTCACCCTGCCTGGCACCTACACAGAAAAAAGTAAACTGCTAGCATAGCATACAGGCTAACGAATGCAGACAAAGTTTCGCTAAAACAACAAGTTAAGTTGTTCAACATGCTTCACATATTCTTTTCAACCTAAAATCAGATCCTATTGAAATTATTCCCACTCATCTTGGCTAGACTCGCCATTATAATCACTGAGGAACTGGCTCAGTGTTCTATCATCTGTCTTCTCCAATGCATGGGTGTGGTGTGTTTCGTTGTGCAGCACGCAAAGCAAATCAGTTTGTAAATTCTGAATACCCTGCTGGAAAAAACCCCCAGCTTAAACCAGTGTAAGCTAGAATACTAGACTTATTACTTTTTCATAATGCATATAGGCCTATTGTTTTTGAAAAAGAGCTTGTGAAATATGCTTCTTACTTTTCTAGCTAACAGACTAACATTAGCTGTGGTTTAGGATACGCCTGGCAACCCAGAAAGCACAGGTTTGTATCCTGGTTGGGGTTAGAAGTCAACTAATCTGATCTATTGTCATATCTGTTGTCAACCAAAAGATGGAGTGATGGATATTAGGGCTGCACGGTTAAATTGAAATAAAACCACAAAGGCTATTATTATTATTATTATTATATACTTTTTCTTGAATACTTGATTTAATCTATTTTACAGTGAAATATTACAATAGTATTATTTCTTATTTTGTTTAATATTTTTATTTATTAGTAGTAACAACAACAATAATAATCATTTTTTATAGTCATTTTTAGATAATCAAAATCTTGGGCCAAATTGTGCAGCCCTACAAACAAGCACAGCAAACCTGTATGGATGGATAATGATATTAAAATAAATCTGATATTTAAAAAAATCATGACAATAATAAAATAATAATAATTAAATGTTCTATGTATTTAAAAAAAAAAATAATAATAATATAATATAAGTAAGCAATAAGGTACGAGAGGCTGTGCTGTAAGCGGAGTGCCTGCAACCCCTTCAGCCGTGACTTATTCACGATACAGCACTAGCCTCGAGTACCTTATTGCTTTTATAAAACAGTTACCACACAATACAAATATTAAAGCCAAAAATATGTATCAATGCAACTTTCATGAAGTAAACTTTCACTAAAGCCTTCCTTCCGCCAGAAAAAATAGTCCCTGACCGTGAACAGCAACAGCAGTTACATTATTACGCCATTAGATGGCGGCAAAGACTGTCTTTATGAGTGTGTCAGTCAGTAGCGAAGACTTTTACATTGAAAAGACTGTATTGTTGTAGACGCAACTGACAAATGCTTTGACTAGCGCTGTCAGTCACAGGAAAACCCCTTAACTGTTAAAAGGACAAGATAATACATCGGACATTTAAACAGATTTTTTATTATGAACATAGGACTGACCTGAAGGAAAATGCTAAATCTGAATGCAGGTAATAAACTCGCTCACTCGATCTTCTACATAATACAGTAAGCTTCAATGAACAATATCAATTGAGAACAAACAGTTTACGTTGCTAAGAGTGGTTGCTAAAGGTGTTGTGTAGTGATACACAGAACCGTTGGGTGAAGCGGTCATAGCCGTGTTTTATCATGAATAAAACACAGCTATTGACCAATCAGAATCAAGGACAGGAACTAACCGTTTTATAATATAATATAATATCTGGTGAAAAAATAGTCTGTACATCCACTTTGTCATAGTACCCCAACAATTCAGCTTCTTTTTTTACAATACTGAACACCTAAAAACCTCTTTAGACATTACAAAAAAAGTGAGAAAGCTTATTTCTAAGCTCCCTAATGAGTGCACTGCACTCATAGGCAGGTCTTCTTGTTCAGAAAATTCTTTGTGGAACTGAATACATTCATTTTCTAGCCTCACTCAAACTGATGAAAAAGTGAAAGTGAGTGAAACCACTACACCAAGATAGCGAGCAACTGCTGCAATAATAGATGAGATGGGCTCCGCACAAGAAGTATTGATCGAGGGCAGGAGGCTAAACAGAAAACAGGATAGACAGATGTGTTCTAGCAAACCATGGAAGAAAAGAAGGAATCCAAAATTCTCCAGCTATGTTTCTATTGCATAACAAATAGCATTTTTCTGTTATTTATTTTGTAATGTAGATGCTCTATAGAATTTTTGCTCTTCACAGCTTTGCAGTCGCTCTGTCTGACTACAAAATTCTTCCCTGAGAAGTTTACATGTTCTGTGTTTACATAGAATCAAACTTTCCATAAACTCCATCCTGCCACTTTAGTCAACTATTTGTGGGAATGGTAATGATGACACATGAAAGGATATTAAAATCGATCCAAACCGACAACAAATACAACTTGCCCTCAACATCTGTCTCGTGTGAACCGATCACATGTGGTCAGATGAGACAGATCTCGATTTACTACAGTACACCATGACCACTTGAATCAGATTTCATCAAGGGGAGGGTCTCTGATTTTGATGCCATTGGGTTACTACACTTTGATAAAGTGCAAAAGTCTGGAAGCATCCATTTCTATTTTCATATTTGGCCTAAAATACACTGTAAAAATTAAAAGTGTCTGGGCAGTTGTTTGTTTCCTCCAACTCTTCCTCCTCCACCTCATTCCAGCGGGATCCTCGGTTACAGATGAGAGGATCCACAACATCTGTTCAACAGCTGAAGGCTTCTGACAGATGTTTGGAAAGGACATTATTGGAAACGGGGGAATGTCAGTATAGGCAAAGATGGAAAAGCTTCCACACCCTCCATCATTTGTCTATGTTAGCATTAGGCATGAGTCAGAGTAATTACACCGAGGGCTGGAGCGGCACAAACCACGCCCACCTTTACCCTAGTCACAGACATGTGATACTTTTAACCTTTTCAGACGAGTATTTGTGGAAAGTCCGAAGAGAAGCCTAAATATCTTGGCAATCAAGGTGCATGCCGTCTTTTGCTGTGATCTTGGTTTCTTAAATCTGCTGTGTGTATTTTTGATACTAAAACACTTTCCTATTCCAGCTCAATGTACAGAGACATCTATAAGAATCGAATAACTAAGGCATTCGTAGATTTATTTTAAATGGACAAAGCAACATTGACTCAGGGATCAGTTTATCCAAACAATGGAAGACAGGGAAAGTGTTTGACAGGGCTGTTTTTGTGCAAGATTCTGTCCACCCATTTATTCCAGTCCCCCTTGGATCCCAAAGCAAATCCATAAGATGATCGATATCCAAAGAATTGTTTGAGTAGACCATTTAGTATGTAGAAATGACAAATTATAGAAAATTTCTACAAATAATCAGAGTAAAAGAGTATGCGTATTTGGCGAGCTGTCTGAGGGGAGGACTTCAAATTTTGGAATTTGGCCTGAAACCAGAATACTCTCCCCGTATCTTCCTTGGATAGGAACCAGCCGAGAGTGAGAAGTCGGGATGGCGAAGGGATGCAAAAAACTGTTGAGGAACATATCACAGATTCTTGAGATAAGGGACAAAACACGTTTTAGATGATAAAAACTAAAAACTAACACTACATTATTAAAAACTGATATTTTTGTAGACGAAGGTCTCAGATAATGTGCTTTTAAAAATTAATATTTACTCACTTCATAACTTAACTCCGTCAGACACACTAAAAAGCATGCTAATTTAATTTAATCCATTCAAAAAAGTATTCAGTTATGTAACATTGGTGTTAAAGGAGCCAAATCATAAAATACATTCTCTTTTTTTCTGTTTTCACACTATTATGAACAATCCAGTTCCTAAATTCCTTAATTCTTTCCTTAAAAATTTTTACACAATAAATTGAAAAAAGAATAAGACATTTCTTTCAAAATTAAAGGGATAGTTCACCCAAAAATAAAAATTCTGTCATGATATACTCACCCTCAAATTGTTCCAAACCTTTATTAATTTTTTTCTTCTGCTAAACACAAAAGAAGATATTTTGAAGAATGTCGGTAACCAAACAGTTGATGGACCCCATTGACTTCCATAGTATTTTTATTCCTACTATGGAAGTCAATGGGGCTCATCAACTGTCTGGCTCCAAACATTCTTCAAAATACCTGTTTTGTGTTCAGCAGAAGAAAGAAATTCAAACAGGTTTGGAACAATTTGAGGGTGAGTAAATCATGACAGAATTTTCATTTTTGGGTGAACTATCCCTTTAACAAAAACCTTCACTTGACGGAGTTGACAAAGGTCCAGTTGGGGTCAAATATACAGTATATGCAAATATAATCATGAAACAACATTAGAAGAACTCCCCATTTATGAAAAAAAAACAAAAAAAAAACATATTAAATCACATTATATAGACTTTTTGAGAACACTTGTCAACCATCAGACATAAAACCTGACGGAGTTGACATCTGACGGAGTTGACAAAATTGAATTTTTTTTCCACCTTACCACGTGTTGTACAGTGGAGCAGTTTAATTTGTTTTTTTCCTCAGTTGTAGCTGCCTTAATAAATATATCAAAGATGGCAAGATTTATTCCACAACTATTTACAGAAACTATTACACTGCGATGACGGAGTTGACATGTTAAACTGTGACCATCGAGACTTCAATATTGTTCGTTTAAAATATATATATTAAAAAAAAAACTTTCAGGATTATGTGTCCTACTGTGAGATCCACAATGAGCAGGAAATAGTAAGTGCTCCTCAGAGTTAACACAAAACTTCTCACACAGCGCGTGAATACCGAACTGAGCTGTCTTTCGCATCTTCTTGTGCTTGAATGTGTACATTGGCAATGCTTAAAAACACTATGATGATAAACGACGCAGCACTGGCCCGATCAGGACAGTGACTGACAGTTCTGTCAACTTTTGTTCATCGGACACTCCTTATTGTCGAGCCGTGCGTTTATATCTACCTCGTCAATTCTGCGTCAGTTCACATGTAGACTTTCCACGTTGAGAGGGCGCTCTCAGCCAAGCGACAGTGCGTAACGCTCAGCAAGCAATGAAATTATATCTGCGCTAAAAACAAAACCGATAATCTTCCAAAAACTTTATGACAAACTTTGACATTTCTAAAAATAGTTGTAATGGTTGCTATGTCCCTGGCATGCTATGTCCCTGGCATGCTATGTCCCTATGTCCCTGGTTTTTAAAGAAACATGATCTTTTAAACAAGAAACATGATTTTTGAACAAGAAACATGATTTTTTCAGATGGTGCCATTAATGGTGCAAAAATTACACACTGCTGCTTTAATGGACTGTACTGTACTGTACTGTAGAGTGTGAAATTAACTTTGCTTTTATCTTCTAATTGTTTTGGATAGAATTAAAGTCTAACAGCAATTCAGGCTTTCGGATGTGATTGCTAAAAAGAACAAAGGCATCAGACAGGAGATGCTACTTTATAAATGAAGAGTGCCTCACCACTGCAATCAGTGGGGAATTTCATTTCATTTTGTAATTGCGGTGTCGCTGACTTTGAAGTTGTGCCACACAGGGGAGCTCTCTGAGGCACAAACAGAGAGACGCTACTATGATTATCCATCTCCTGTTTCTCTATCCCTGTTGCTCTCGCCCTCTCACTCTCTTTCTCTTACGTAAGCACACAGACTGCTGCGGATGCTTTACAAGAGTGCAAGACTACGAGAACACCGAACATGAGCTCTTGTAAAGCATCAGCAGTACTTCTGTTTATGACTGAAACAAGCTGCTCTTACGGTGAATGTGATTTCACGACATGTTCCTGGATCAACATCTTTGTTGATCCTGGAACAAAATTCCAATCAATCAATCATATTTGAGGGACTAGTTTACTGTTTATGTCAAGTTTAGGCTTACAACCAGGGTTAGGTGCTTCTACATCAATGTTATTCACCTATCTTTCCCCTCTGATTTTAGGGATAAGTTATGGGTAGGATTAGGTTTAAGGGTAGGAATAGGGTTAAGACTAAATTTTCGGACAGGAATGTTGTTCCAGGATCAACAAAATATGTTGATCCAGGAACATGTCTTACTTGGCAAAATCACTGTGTTCGGTTCCATCTCCTTCCTTCACGCAAGTCTGTAACCACCGATTGAGATTCCCATCGACATTTTCTCATCATTTTCAATATGAAAACTACTGTATGTCTGTAAAGTGATCAACTCTTTCTGCCTGATTTTGAGATGCTACTTCAGGTCCCACATAACTGTTACGCCACGTTAAAGAGCAACAAAACAACATTTACTCTTTGAATTTCATGATAAAACTGACAGAATTTGAAACCTGAGACTCTGTTTAACATCAAACGTAACAAACACAAAGTTTAAGTTTTAGTTATTGGATCGGAGGTGTACTACAAGTACTGTTTAGTGAAGTTTTCTTTGAGCATTAAACAGAAAACAGCAGTAGCAGAACACGAGATCCAGGGGGTGGAGACGGGTAGGTTTAGGGATATGTAAAGTGGGAGGAGTTGGATCTGGATCCAACCTCGCCCCCTGGATCTTGTGTTCTGCAATGAGGACCATCTCGAAAACAGCATAGACTAAAGATCCATCTTGGGATTTAAGAATCAATATTGGTGAAAATGAAAATCAAAGATTTTCGAAGATCGACTACATTCCAGAGTGTTTACCTGTTGTAGTTTATCCAAGTTGTGCGCACGAAAAAGACGATGAAAAAGTAAAGACGTGCCATCGGAGAAGCGCTACTGAAACGTCACAGTTTCAGTCAATGATTTTGCCACTCCAAAACCAAAAGTCCATTTTTTTTTTTGTGTGTTTTGGCTGAATATTTTATATAATCAGGCTGATTTTGGGCCCAATTTTCCCCTTCTGACAATCCTAAATCCCGATTATCTTGATGGTTCTACAGATTATCTTGTTAAATATTCCGGTGGTGTAAGGTGTGTTAAGAGTGATTGAATCTGCTCGGAAGAACAGAATCTCAAATCGTAAATATGTTCAATATTTACAATCAGAAATCCTGTTGTGTGGGGGGAACCCCGAGGATAAACGTGCATGGACTCTGTAGACTGTCACAAGGAATGAAACGATACCCAATCAGAAAGTGCGCTGGTGAAAGACAGAAGCCATCTCCACGACTTCATACGAACCTTTTTCTTTTTTTTTCTGCAAAAAGCAGTCCAAACACTATTATTGCCATTTCTTCTACCCTGTCGTCCGCCATGTTTGTTTACTCAAGTCACGTTTGACCACGAGAGATTTTGCGAGATTTCCCATGTTCACAGTCGGGACTTTTTGTGAATGGAATCTGTTAGTGTGTGGTGTGCTGTCTAAGTCAGAAACAAAACTGTTAAATCTATGATTTTTTTTTTATCATCATGTTTCTGGTCTCTCACATTTTAAAAATCTGACAAGTTTTAAAAATCTTTTAGTGTGGGCAAACCTTTAGTGAACTTCAGAAATTACCTAACTAAAATGGAGTCTGCGAGTCTAGATCTACAGTATATGAAGTTACACACTTTAATTCAATAGAAACATTTTGATCCTAAACAGATTCCTTTGCAGAATCCTGACACATTGCCAAGCATCACTAAATTACCCATTATGAGCACCAAGAAGGGAAAGAGCTTCATCACTCTGTTAGCTGAGATCTCACTGTAAAGTCCATTTAAGTGTGGTCATACATAATGTAAAGTCATGTACTAGTGGATGTGCTATGATATTCTTAATGCAGAGAAAAATGTAAGGTCTACAAGCAAGCGCTCAAAATGTGTGCATGGCGTGTAAAGGTCGACCTTAGAAATTGAGCTAAACTACTTTGATTTTCACAGCTGAATGCCATGCACACTTTGATGTGATTACTTTGAATGACTCCAGGACTTTCCACACAAATCCTGAGGAAACTGGGAGAGTCATTTTTTCCAACATTATGCCCGTTAAAGTTTTTTTTTCCTGGTGAACGATACTCATATAGCTACAAAATTTACTCTTATTGTAAATCAAATCCTAATAAATTAATAGTCTTTCGTAAATCTTAAAGTCCCCCTGTAGTCAATAATTTTATCCTTTAAAGCTCATCTTTAAATCACCATAATTACATATTTAAATGTTTTTTCCTGTGAAAAAAAATGTCTTCATGCCTTAAAGGCCCACTGAAGAGTGTTGGAACACGCAGCATTATTCAATGTGTTGACGTAATTTCAACTGAAACAGGAAGACAGGGCGATATATCGAACAGCCCCGCCCCTTTTTAAATAGCCAATAGCGTTTCGTTTATGTTACAGCTCGGCCAGAGCCGTTAGACTCTGTAAAACCTCTGTTTCCTTCTAATCTCCAACTGTTTCTCCTCATAATGTCCTTTATATCGCTTATATACAGCATTCTGTGCAGAATTCAAATGGGTCCAATACCTTTTGTGGTCTGTGCCGACTCGCGCATATGATCCGATCTGTGCTCTCGTGTCTCTGGGCCAGAGCAGACTGTGCTCGCGTTGCGGCGGTTCATGTGACACTAACGCAAAAACGGACTTCATTGGCGCCAAAGGAAAGCATATTTACACTGTCTGAATCGTTCCCTATTCTCTATATAGTGCACTATGTGCCATTCACCATGTAGAAACTAGTAAATGTGTGAACAAATGACCGATTTAAGCTGAGGCTTCAGTGTCTGTTGATAGTGTATGAGGGGCGAGAGCATTTGATTGGACTGAAGATTTGACGAGAAACTGAAGTACGATGTGATGTCATGAAAATCCGTGATCCATTTTAGCGGAAGTGAGAGACTGTAAGTTTTGAATGCTTATATCTCCTAAATGCGAATTTTGTCACTGTTTTGGAACACACCAGCTTATTCATAACACTAAGGCTAACATATTCATACTAAAAGCTAAAAAACTTACATTTTGATTTCAGGGGGACTTTAAAATAGCTTGAATGTAACTCTACACCCTTGCTTCATTTAGTATATGCGGAATCATGAATATGCAAATTAATCCCCGCCTCCACTCAATCACACCATCTCGGACTACCTGATCCACTCGGTCAACTTTACTGTAGTAAACGCCACACAATTACAAGTGGAAATGCTGGTTTAATTCAGCCATATATGTGACCCGTGCTGGCAAAATGAGTCACAGGCTAATTACGAGCTACAGGCAAAACAAGTCAAAAAAGTCGATTTTGGTCGAATTTGAGGTTTTCACTAAGCCCTCTTTTAGCGATCAAACCATTTCAAATAGCAATTAAACATCTGAAAGTATCTTTATTTGTACGTTTTCTGAGAAAAAAGCTGTTTTTCTCTGCTCGCTTCACCACTCGCGCTTCCCCTCAGCACTCGTTTTAAAGCATTCCAACTATGTGAATATTCATAGCGAATTTTGATGGCAAGAGTCTGAACCAATGAAATGTGGTTTTCAAACTCATGCTGATGTAAACAAATCGAACTTACTCGTGCTGACTGACCCGAAGTGTGCGCACAAAGACGCCTCAGACAGCGTGCGATCCCGATATACATACATAAACAGAATTACAGTACTTCAAAATATTTAAAAAAAAGTTGAATATATATTTTTCCTATAGATATTTGGTTTTGACGAGGTGTGTGCCAAATTAGGTGTTATTAACAGGGATTTTAAGGGATGGTTTCTAGGTGATTTTGTTTTGGAACCTTCAGAAAACCTTAACTCGATTTTTATCAAAATTGACTTGCTGACTCTATCGACTTCAAACAGCTCAGTCATTTGTTCTCTGATTTCAACAAATCATACATCATTTTGAAGGTTTTTTAATAGAGATTTTGAAAATAATAACTCATTTTTGAAAATTTGCTCATTGCGACTCATTTTGCCAGCACGGGTCACATATGTTTGATTCAGAAGAAGTGGAAGAGTGAATTAGCTTATACAGGCTCGTCTACAAGTTGATGTATCGGAATGGTAAAACGTTTTATGTATTGCTCTCTACAATGTTGGACACATAAGCCTTTTGCTTGATTACGTTATCAAACAGCTAATGCTAATGTGACACAAACCATGTTCCCGTTCGCCATCTCAGTCTGCCTTCTAAAGATCAGTAGTCATTAGAAATGCTTTGAACAACTTATAGTTCATCATAACTTCGTAATATACATCATATACATAATTCACCCGCTACGTTGCTAAATGCACCCGATTTTTCATATCAACAGAAAAATATACCGGGATAACCTGGCTTCTCTTGAGACTCCCCTGCTTCAGAGAATATTTAATGATATGCTAAAGCCGTTGACGGGATTGGTTGCAACATATTTGTGACGTAGAGAACAGGGACGATTTCAAACCACGTTTTTGAGACTGTCTTTGGTTCACTGCAGTTTAAGGAGAAAATACTCAGCAATGGTGTTGACTGATGAATTTTCTCATGGTTTGTCTTAAAGCATATTAAAAACACCACATAAACAACATTAAAAACTTGATTTTCACCACAGAGGGTCTTTAACTGGAGCAAAGCAAAGCATGCTGCCACTTGTGAGGTGTGGATCAGGAGCTGATCATTTCATTTTATACACTATGAAGTCCTGGTGATGAGATAAGCCACAATCCTTTGTCAAATATGAGACATGCCAATAAATAAACCATATCACAAAGACACAAATCCCTCTACACAATTCACCCTCTGCAATTTAAGAATGGCTCAGCAAAAAAACGGAAATGGCTTTTTCAAGCAACTGCTCTCTGTATGGCGCAGAATTGTAGTCCATTGTTTAGAAGTCACACCCTTATTATTACAAAGGAAATTACATCCTTCTCCAGTGCCACAGCTTAGCTGGCAGCCGTCTGATTGCCCTTTGCCCCTACGCTATTGTAGTTTCAGCTGCTGTGTCCTCTTGTTCGTCCATCTGGATAACAATGGGGTGCAGACTTACGCCACAGACATGCAGAACAGACGGTACCCTCTCAGGACAGTTAAAAAACCCCATTCAGCTGTTATGGACATGCAGTCCAATACCAACAGTCAGTGTGACAGGTGATTAAAAAAGAAAAGTTGCTTACAGGGGTACTTACAGTTTTTGTGTGAATTACTTTCAAACCAGCCCAAAAAGACTGTACCCTTGGGGAATGAATAGAAAATATAATGATTCATATTCTTGAACAAGATTTCTTAAACTAGCCCATAGGCTTGAATTTTGGATCAGCGCAAGTACGACCAAAAGTTCAGACTGAAGTAGTATTTCATTTGACTAAATCAATATATTAAAGGGTTAGTTCACCCAAAAATGAAAATTCTGTCATTAATTACTCACCCTCATGTCGTTCCACACCCGTAAAATCCAATGGCTCAGTGAGGCCTCCATTGACAGCAAGATAATTAACACTTTCAGATGCCCAGAAAGGTACTAAAGACGTATTTTAAACAGTTCATGTGACTACAGTGGTTCAACCTTAATATTATGAAGCGACGAGAATACTTTTTGTGTGCCAAAAAAGCAAAAAAACGACTTTATTCAACAATATCTAGTGATGGGTGATTTCAAAACACTGCTTTATGAAGCTTCGAAGCTTTACGAATCTTTTGTTTCGAATCAGTGGTTCAGAGCGTGAATCAAAGTCACGTGATTTCAGTAAACGAGGCTTCATTACATCATAAGTGTTTCGAGATTTCAATGGTTCACGTGACTTTGGCAGTTTGATACATGCTCCGAACCACTGATTCGAAACAAAAGATTCGTAAAGCTTCGAAGCTTCATGAAGCAGTGTTTTGAAATCGCCCTTCACTAGATTTTGTTGAATAAAGTCGTTTTTTGTTTTTTTTTGGTGCATAAAAAGTATTCTTGTCATTTCATAACATTAAGGTTGAACCATTGTAGTCACATGAACTGTTTTAAATATGTTTTTAGTACCTTTCTGGGCGTTTGGAAGTCTAAATTAACCTGCTGTCAATGCAAGCCGTCGGATTTTATCAAAAATATCTTAATTTGTGTTCTGAAGATGAACGAAGGTCTTACGGGTGTAGAACAAAATGAGGGTGAGTAATTAATGACAGAATTTTCATTTTTGGGTGAACTAACCCTTTAAGATACAAGTTGACTTTATTAGAATATATAGTAATTTTAAAGGTCAAAAAAAGTTTTTAAATTATAATCAAACTGGGTTCAAAGTCACAACCTGCAGTACTGATGAAAAGAATCAAGCTGAACCTCTGAACACATGAGAAGAAATGCCAGAGTATTACAGTAGAAAGTTAAATGGATAATAAAAATCATGTACAAATTGATGTAACACTGATGTCTTATGGTGCAGTGTGTACTGTGGGCAAACCACACCAGACTTAAAAGATTTAAAGGGATATTTCACCCAAAATTAAAATTCGGTTATCATTCTATAATGTTGTTTCTCTGTGAAGATATTTTAAAATATGTTTATGCATTGGGCAAAAACAGTTGAAATATTCTTTAAAATATTTTCTTTTGTGTTCCAAAATACTTTCAAATAATATATTCTATACATAATTTGAAATTTACCATCATAGGCTTAACAATCAATTCAAGTATGACTACATCAACTAAGAAAAGTAGGGTGAATTCAGGGTGACTGGGACATTTTTTCCATTGAAATGACTTGGAAAAAGTGTCCCAATCACCCTGAATTCACTCCTATATAAAGAGAATTATGCTGATTATAATGTTGCTGGTATTGATAGTCTACATACACTGCAGTCCTGTACTCATATTTCAGTGAGAGCTCCTGACAAACTCCTCACAGTGTAAGGCCTAAGCATTATTGATCAAAAACAGACATGTAATTATAATTATTAGACGTAATATCACTCTCAGACTATAAGTGTTACATAATTTTACACTGGATCATGCTATTATCATCTATCATATAGGTGGTGTTTTATGATGTTGGGTGTTCAGAAACATCTGGACTCAATCGCACTGACATTCTTGTGTATTCAGAAAAGCAAGTATTGATGGACGTTAGTCGTTAATTATTTTTTCACCCCATCATACCCTTAAAACTCTAAGGGAATAACTCCATTATGCATGTTCTATCATAGATGGATCTGATGAAACCAGATATCTGCAGATATGCAATCTCCAACCACTTCAGCTGTAATTTATAGCCTAAAACTATAAATAATGCATGTTAAATGAGAGCACAGATTGCCATTGAGACTTACCGAATAGAAGGATACCACAATGAGTGTCCGTGCCGCCTTTTGTGTAATCCAGAGAAAATATGGAGAAAAATTAATTTAAGATTATTCTACATCAGAATTTCTCGCGAAACCGACGCTCGATCAGATGCACGTGGGCTGAGGCGCTTCTAATGGTCGTAAATTGTAAAAACGACCGTGAGAAATGGACGGATTTTGGATAATCTCTGCGTTTGTTATTCACTGAGCAGTAGTCACTGGCGCATAGACTGCGCTCCTCCCGCGACTCCACCCGCTAGCCCCGCCCTCCCGACGAGCCCATTGGCGCACACGGACGTTTATGCAAATTTTCTCTTCCCGCTGATGTTCAAGAGTCTGAAAGGGAACATACAAGAATCCAGACGGCAGGCATAAAATACCGTCATCTAGAGGCCAAAACACACCTTTCTGAACGTTCACGTTTCTGTATTTTCACAAGTATACTTTTTTCTTTTTTTTTAACTGAGCGAGTGTTCAGTTACTGCCTTTTGAATTCCGTCTAACAACAATTTCGCAAATAATAAATACACAAATAATAAACAAAAATTTACATTTACTATTTTTATGCATTTATTTTCATATATATTTATTATTATTATTTATTTTTATTTTTAAATATATAAGATAATAAACAAACGAATAAATAAAGCTGTATACATAAAGGATTTATAGAGATCTTAAAAGATCGATCTTAAAGGATTAGTTCACTTTCAAATGAAAATTACCCCAAGCTTTACTCACCCTCAAGCCATCCTAGGTGTATATGACTTTCTTTTTTATGATGAACACAATCGGAGAAATATTAATAAATATCCGAGCTTTATAATGACAGTAAGCGTTACCAAACGAGTATGAGCTGAAGAAAGTGTCTCCATCCACATCCATACATCATAAACATATTCCACACGGCTCCGGGGGGTTAATAAAGGCCTTCTGAAGCGAAACGATGCGTTTGTGTAAAAAAAAAAAAAAATCCATATTTAACAAGTTCAAGCTTTCGCCAGACCGCCTTCCGTATTCTACTTACGAAGAAAGTGTAAAACTGCAGCAGTTCCAAAAGCTTACGCTACGTCCTACGTCTTCCCTATTCAACTTACGGAAAAAGTGTAACTGACGCGACGCCAGTTTACACTTTCTTCGTAACTTGAATATGGAAGGCGGTCTGGCGGAAACTAGATATTTTACTTCATAACTTTTGTTAAATATGGATATTTTTTTACACAAACGCATCGTTTCGCTTCAGAAGGTCTTTATTAACCCCCCTTAACATGGAACATGTGCAAATTTTTAGTGAATTAATAAATAAACAGATAATTAAATAAATGAATAATCAGGAAATATGCAGAATATTTGGGTGTGACCTCTGATTTTTAATTTGAGCATGTCCTTTAAAGTACTGGATAATTATCACAGTCTTATTTCAGTGGCCTTATAGACTGTATTATTCACTGCTAAACCAGTTATGTCACATAATTTTAATGATGAGAAGCGAAATACACACATTGACTTTTCTTACATGGAATAAACTGCAACATGATGTTACAATTCAATATGTCCAGTCTAATTCTATTGTTAGACTTATATCATTCAGAAAAATTCTGATATGTAATTCACTCCACTGGAGCAAAATCGTTATACTCATTGCTTATAATGTCATAACTTTAAAAGCTTCGCAATGATCATAAGGACCTTTAAACATTGTACAAACATCAACATTCACATTCAACTTGTTGTTTGATTAACAGTGAATGAATGTTTTGTTTTTTTCCCCCAATCAAAAAGCAAATAAAAGAAAAAAAACACACTGAAACAAACTTTCTACGTATGCATATAAATAAACATCTGGCTGTCAGAGGATCATCTTTAAGTTCTCGAGTGATTAAATAGTCACATATAAACATCAAAACCTAGGTGCATCTTTCCTGTTGTTGACGTTTGTAGGCGTTGTAAACATCAAGGAACATATTTCGGCAGGGCATGCGGGCCTTTAGCTTGGAACAGATGAGGAACGAGCCAGCCATTTTGCGGTGCAGAGAGTAAGACTCCTCTGGAGGAGGAGTGAGACGGTGTCGAAGCATGACGGGGATCAGGCTCTGGATGCGCTGTGTGGTACTCTGAGCGCCAAAGTCAAACGCTTCCGGAGAAGCAAACGCTTCGCCGAGGATCATCACTGCCTCCACGTGTGCTTCCTCGAATGCCTGAAGAGAATAAGAACGTTTTGCTAAGGAGGACAGTCTAGAAACAGTAGAGAAAGTAATGGCTTTAAATCTAGGGGGAAATAAAGGAAAAAGTGGATTGGAAATATGCAAGACAGTAAAACTATCGGGGATGAGTATTATAAACCATATAAAGCCACAAACCTTGGCTTCAAATCCCGTAAGGAACTTCAGGTCTTTGGATTTCTGCAGAACAGTTGCCCTGTCTCCGATTGACGCTGCATGAACCACCTTGAATGACAATAATTTAAAAAATTTATATACACACTTTAAGGCAGTAATGATGTTCTTTTTTACATTTACCAATATTTTTGCATTAGCTTACATTGTTTGTAAGTTCTACTGTGATTTTTTTTAATAATTCACATATTTATTAGTATACTGTATGTGTCTGTGCTGACAAAAACCCATTAATACTCTTAAGGTGACTTTTTTAATGAAAATCCCCTTTGAGTCACATCTCATTCCAGTCCTACCCACTAAGGTGTTGTGTAAAAATATTCCCAAAAATCTGTACCTCTATGTAATCATCTGTGAATGACTCTGGGTAATCCCGGCAGGCTCCAAAGTCCAACAGAAATATCTGTTATGATGAAGAACAAATGATCAAAGTCATACATGCTGTTTCAATGTGGAGAAGTAGAAAAAAAGAGCACCCACAAAACACACAGACATGCAATTAAGAAATTATGAAAGAAATGTAGAAACAAAAACAAATGAGAAGATCTTTCAACGTTCTTGAAAAAAGGCAAAATACATTAAAAAAGCAATATTTTGAAATTACATTTAAAAAATATATTTTTAATATAATATTAATATATTAATATCAATATTTTAAAATGTAATTTATTCCTGTGATGCAAAGCTGAATTTTTAACATCATTACTCCAGTCTTTAGTGTCACATGATCCTTCAGAAATCATTCTAATATGCTGATTTGGTGTTCAAGAAACATTTATTAATATTATCATCAATGTTGAAAACAGTTGTGCTGCTTAATATTTTTGTGGAAACTGTGATGCATTTTTTTTCCGGGATTCTTTGATGAACAGAAAGTTAAAAAGAACAGCATTTATTTGAAATAGAAATATTTTCTAACATTATAATTGTCTTTACTGTCACTTTTGATCAATTTAATGTACACTTGAAGATAATAGTATTAATTTCTTTCAAAAAAAAAAAAAAAAAAAAAAAAATTGTACTGACCCCAAACTTTCGAAAGATAGTGTATACAGATCATATGTGCTCTTGATGTGATTTCTAAAACGGAGTGTCTATTTACAATAAGTGCAAACAGCCCGCCTTGTTGGCAGATGCTATTTACACTAACTCCGCCCACTGACGTCTGGTTGGGCCAGACAAAATTATGGAAGATGATGGATCATCAACAGTAGCAATAGTGTAAGGGTAAGGCGCATGGTAAAAAAGTTTTGACCCAAATCAACCCAAGTTTGAATCCGCCTTTTGCCGAACTTGCTCTACTCCCTTTTCCCATCACATATCAGAACAAAAAAAGACATTAATTTAAATAAAAATGAAGAAAATATTTGAAAAGTGGAAATAAAGTGTTTAACGTGTGTTTATCGGTTAGGGTTAGGGCTAGGGAGGGCTTTATTGTCCCAATAAGGCGGCATCCATTTAATAATTTTAATAAATATAATCATTTACACTCTGTTATTATTGCATACTATTTAATGAACATCAATACTGAGGTGCAAATAGTATCTGCCACTATTTATAAGTATAAATATCATCTAATTACTATTTACACTTATTGCAAAGAAATACTGCTATTGTTATATAGTGTAAATAGGACCTATCACTTTTTTCAGTTAGTGTAAGTAGAATCTATTGCTATTAAAACTTAGTGTAAATAGCAGCTATCGATAAGAAAACATGCTATTTCCTCAGTGTAAATAGCACTGCCTTTCTAAAAAGTGATCAAGACCTTCAGAGCTGATTGAAAATGATTTTTGAGAAATACTTAATGTGTTATTTTTGTGTGTGTGTGTGAGGAAGATGATTAAAAAGCACTGCTGCATAATTTAACACTAGCATCACCCACACAAATTGCTGAATCTAATATTTACAAAGTGTTCTGTAATTTTGGAACTGAATGGTTAATGTGAAACTATAGATGAGCAAATACATCTGAATGAACATACACACCTCTGTCGTCAATATCTTAGTGGTTGCTCACCTTGTTCTGTTCACTATCATAGAAGAAGTTGGACCAATTGGGGTCTGTCTGCATGAAGCGGAACTCAAACAGCTCTCTCAAACACAACTGCAGGATGTTAAAACAGATCTACAGAATAAAGGTGAGCGAGAATTATTCTCAAATTCATTTTCATAGTGAAATAAAATAGGATATCATATAAGATAACCAATATCAATATCGCCAAACCAGGAGAAATACTATTGTAGGTTATTCACACCTACAACTCTTAGACAACAAAGTATCAATAACAGTATATGCAAAGGGTATATCCTTGATTAAAACATTTAGTGCCAAGTTACATCACAAAAATGTCAACAACAATAAAAAAATGAATCAATAAATCAAACAAAAGCTTATAGCAAATGTCTGTTCTCTGTTTAACTATCTAACCCACCTTATTTCTAGTCTCCTGACTCAAATCAACACAGCGGTCCAGTGGAACTCCATTAACTAGTTCCATGGTGAGCACATGACGACCCGACAGCTCATCGAAGACCTCGGGGACCACGAATACTGGATCTCCTTCAAGCAAATTCCTGTGAGAGTCAAGAAAAGTAGTCAATAACTTTGTACTTTTCAAGATATGTGTGTAAAACTTTTTAAACAGAGCAGCTCAGATTTATGAGATATGAGTCCAACCTTTTACTGACATTTTTCAAAAGTTTGTGGTAAGATTTTTTTTAAAAGAAAAGACGGAAAAGCGTAGCGCCAGATCACAGTCCAAAAAACAATACTATTACAGTTTCTGGTGGCGCGTAAATCCAAAAAATAAATCCAGGATCACAAAGATGAAAGATCCGCACACGAGAATACAGTCAAAAAAGCTCCAAAATTTATTATCCAGAGGCCATAAAAAAGGGCAAAAGTGCAAGTGCAAAACGTTTTCGGGATCAACCCTTCATCAGTGCCATGATTCCAAGCATACACCTGTATCCATTTAATAAGCTTATTACCGTAATCATTATAGAAGACAGGACCTCCAATATTCACACCACAAAGGTAAATAGATATAATTATACAACACTTTTAAAAAAAACTTAGCTCAAAGAAATACATATTACTTTTCATATTATCGAAATATCATCAATATACATTGTTACAATGTATATTGATGTATTTCTTTGAGCTAAGTTTTTTTTAAAAGTGTTGTATAATTATATCTATTTACCTTTGTGGTGTGACTATTGGAGGTCCTGTCTTCTATAATGATTACGGTAATAAGCTTATTAAATGGATACAGGTGTATGCTTGGAATCATGGCACTGATGAAGGTTGATCCCGAAAACGTTTTGCACTTTGCACTTGCGCACTTTTTTATGGCCTCTGGATAATAAATTTTGGAGCTTTTTTGACTGTATTCTCGTGTGCGGATCTTTCATCTTTGTGATCTAAAATTTTTTTTAAAGAAATTAATGCTTTTATGTAGCAAGGGTGCATTAAAATTGACAGTAAGTGGCAGTAAAGACATTTATAATGTTGCAAAATATCTCTAATTTAAATAAATGCTGATCTTTTGAACTTTCTATTAAACAAAGAATCCTGAAAAAAAAATTTATCACGGTTTCTACAAAAATATGAACTGTTTTCAACATAGATAATAATAAGAAATATTTCTTGAGTATCAAATCAGCATATTAAAATGATTTATGAAGGATCATGTGACACTGAAGGCTGCTGAAAATTCCATAGGAAACAGTTATTTTAAATTGTAATATTTCACAATATGAAAAATTATACTGTTTTTACTGTAGTTTTTAAATTAAAGTAAATGCAGCATTGTTGTGCATAAGGGACTTCTTTCAAACACATTACCGACCCCAAACTTTTGAACGGTAGTGTAGTTGTGGTTCATACAAACAGTACACAATCCAGATATTTATTATAACTGAGCATTTATTATATACCTGAATCGCTTTGCACACTCTGCCTCTCTCTTGTAGTCACACTCCCATGCCAGCTCCCTCTGAAGAACCTCGAGACTACTGTCAGCAAACAGACCTGTTAAAATAAATCACCAGCTACTGACAACTCGCACAATTTGTATGACTCAATGTGACCACTTCTGAAATTTGTGCTTTTTGAACTTAATATAAAGATGAAAGCAATTGCCAGTGCTCACCATCAGGCAGCACAACACTCATCTTCAGAACAGACATGAGATTGTTGATGTCACTATGAATGCTCTCAGCGACACCAGGGTACTATATGAGGAAAAGAAATATACAATTGTTTACACATATAACATCAATATATGTTGCAGAAACTCAAAAAGACTGCTGAAAAGAGAAAATTTACCTGTATCTTCATAGCAATTTCCCTCCCATTAGGCAAAACTCCGTGATGCACTTGACCAATGGAAGCAGCAGCAAAGGGTTTTTCCTCAAATGATGAGAGTTTCTCCTTCCATCCAGACCCTAAGTCTTCCTCAAGCACTTTCTGCACATGGGGTTTCAACACAGTTGGTGAGATATCACAAAGTCAACTTAACATCTCAAAAACATCAGTTAGAAGAAATTATTAGTGGGTTAGAAGCACCACTAACAGCTGTCATCAGGGTTGCTAGGTTTACACCCGACGCATGATGAATGTGGAAGCACAGAGGATAGAGCAAAACAAAACAATGGTCACGAATTAGAATTTTTAAAGAGAAATGTCAGAGGATTTTGATATAAGAGAAGAGGAGCTTGAGTTTGTTGCCCAGCCCTATTTGTTTGAATTGCTAGAGGCGTCTACTTTCACCTAAGCTTACGCTACTTCTACATCCTACGTCGGGTCAGAGGTCACTTTTCGCCGGAACTCAACTTGCGTACGGCTGTTACCAGAAGTCAGTTATTATAGTTTATTAAGTTATAAATATGGATATTTTTCTTACAAAAACCCATCACTTCACTTCAGAAGGTCTTTATTAACCCCCTGGAGTTGTATGGATTACTTTATGATGGATGGATGCACTTTTTTGGGCTTCAAATTCTTGAGCCCCATTCACTACCATTATAAAGCTTGGAAGAGCCAGGATATTTTTAATATAACTCCGATTGTGTTCAGCTGAATGAAATAAGCCATATACACCTAGGATGACTTGAGGGTGAGTAAATTATGGAATAATTTTTGAGTGAACTATCCCTTTAAGTTGATGTACTAAAATTAAAACTGAAATAAAATTTAATTAAAGCTGAATAGAATTTAAAAAAAAGAAAAAAAGTAAAACTAATAAAAATGACAAAAGCAAAATTACTAAAACAAACTAAAATTAAAAATAAAAACCAATTCAAAATATGAATACATTTTTATTTCAAGCTGGTGTCTTAATAGTATTTTTGATGAATACTGAAACAGCTTGTTAGTAAAAAGAGACTCTCCAGCATGGTGCTCATTAACTCAATTATTTAAAGACATCAAGGCAGTTTTTAATAGTTGTGTGGTTAATATTTTACAAGACCATCAAAAAAAAAAAAAAAATTCTGAAGAATCTTTCCATAACAAATAACACTGCATCAATGAAGTAACCACTGTAACTTACATGCATTTGCCAGGCTGGCATGAAGTCTGCACTCTGTCGAACCCTCTCAAATATTTTCTGCAGTTGCGGGCTAATGAAGCTGTTATCTATTGAGAACATAAAAATGAGTAACATCACAGAGGATAATTTCCTACCATCACAAAATAAAGCATCTAATTTGTTTTGTGCCTTTCAAATGCTCTAAATAATATTTTGTGAAGAGCAACAAAGGACAGAAAACATCTGGAAGAGTTTCAAGCTCTTAAAGGATTAGTTCACTTCAGAATTAAAATTCTGAAGTTTAGTGGACTTCAGTTGGGTAGTTTGAAGCTGCACTGAAACTGCAATTTGGACCTTCAACCCGTTGTACCCCACTGAAATCCACTATATGGAGAAAAAAAAATGTCCTCAGAAAACTTAATTTCTTTTCGACTGAAGAAAGAAAGACATGAACATCTTGGATGACATGGGGGTAAGTAAATTATCATTTTAATTCTGAAGTGAACTAATCCTTTAAATGGGTCTCTTGAAACGGGAATATTTAGCGTCATCATTTATGAACAAATTAAGGCACTTGGTACCAAAGTATTCACAATAAATTTAAATTGTGTACCTTGAATGCTTAGCATCTGTCCAATCTTGAGGGCCGCTCCTCTAACCTTGCACAGTGTGTTCACTATTCTCTCTGCATTGGCCTCTGACAGGAATGGAGAGTCTAAAAGAGCACCCATCTCTGAAAGTGAAAGACACCAGAAATTTGACTAATATGCCCAATAACAGTTTTAGAAACAAGACAAGGGGTGCCACATACTACGTACCTGAGCGTTTTCCTCCAAAAGACTGTTTTGCCACCTCAGCAATGGCTCCAATGCCAAGACCGACAGCTAAGCCTACCAAAGAAAGCAGCAGAATTATTATGGATAGGACAAATTAATGCATTATTAAGGTGCGACCACATTAGCGAAATTTCTGCAAAACTTTTCTATTTCTAAAACAATTTTCTATTGTCAATAGTGTAGCGATGTATGAAGCCAAGTAGCTTTCTGTTGGTCAACACGGCAAATCTACAGGACCAATTTAACCCCGTTGCGAAATCAGTGTTGGGAAATCTTTCACTCTCACACAAAATACCCAGTCGAATGGATTCAAATTGAAATAGCCGGATTTCGCCCACAAACATTTGAAGAACAACGATAAACGCAACTGCACCTTTATTCTGTAAAGCTGTATATATAAAATTATATATTATATATCAAATAATGAAAATCACTGACCCCCAAAATTAGCAAGTCGACTAATCCGCGTCGCAGGAACCTTCCGTTCTCTGGCTCGCTCGCTAAGCTGCAAAGCATCAAAATCATACTGCTCAATAAAGTCTACAAATGTATTCATCAAAACATTTTTTTTTTTTTTCATAAACGAGCAGCACATGCTGAAAATGAAAACTGTAAATAGATACTTTTTCATACTAAACAATATACTTTTAATTAGTATTGGTTAAAAGACAACTACTTTCAATTTTGTTATGTGCTTTTGTAATTTCTATTAGTTTTTTTTTATAGTCCTATTTAGGTTTAATGTATTTTATTTCAGTTTCAATGTTAATTTATTTTCAGTTATTAATTTAAGTGCTTCAACTTAAACTTATATTTCAGTTAGCTGCCAAAACATTTCTAATTTTTTTGTTTTTCATCTAATATTTATATTTTATTTTAGCTTAATTTCAACTGTTTTGAGCGTTTTAAAGGGTTAGTTCACCCAAAAATGAAAATTCTGTCATTACTCACCCTCATGTCTCTCCAAACCCGTAAGACCTTCGTTCATCTTCGGAACACAAATTAAGATATTTTTGATGTAATCCCTGAGCTATCTGGCCTCCGATAGACTGCAACACAATTACCACTTTCAAGGCCCAGAAAGGTATTAAAGACATCGTTAAATTCGTCCACGTGACTGCAGTGGTTCAACCTTAATGTTATGAAACGATGAAAATACTTTTGTGCGCAAAAAACAAACAAAAATAACAACTTTATTCAACAATTTCTTCTCTTCCATGTCAGTCTCCTACACAGTTGATGTAGTAAACACAGTGTAGCCCTTCCGGGTTATACATCAGAACGTCAATTCAGTATCAATATCAATATCAAAAATATCTTAATTTGTGTTCTGAAGATGAACGAAGGTCTTACGGGTTTAGAGCGACATGAGGGTGAGTAATTAATGACAGAATTTTCATTTTTGGGTGAACTAAACCTTTAATAGTTTAACAATCTAATAGTTTTCACGATATATTAATTACATATTAGTTTTCGGCCTGTGTTTCCAATGTTAACATTTAAAACCTCACCTTTTGTCGTACTGGCCTGGCAATATTCTGCTTAGCCTCCCGCGCCTTTTTAATGTCTTCAGGGCTCAACCTGGCCACAATAGAGTCGTGGACAAACCTAGTATGATGATGAGACATTGATACATGCAAAAATCGAGTGTTTTGACCAGGCCAACCAGTTCCTTTGACCGTGCCAGTAGGAGCACCAACAGGCGTCTCTGACGTTTCATCCCTTCCATCGTTGCTGGAAATGTCTGGGGGCATTTCAGAGCCGACTGCCCACTTTGCTGCTTCATCTGGATCCATCTCCTCCCAATTCTCAATGTCAGGGAACTCATCAGTCTTGGGAGTCTAAAAAAGTCAATTTAAAATAATATATGTTAGCATTGTCATTTCTCTTACTATATTCATTCATATCTATAAATGTGCTGAGAGATACATCTTTATGCATTCACTAACCACGCCTCCAGTGCCCATCATACTCTCAACCGCCTCCGTTGCAGCTTTGACCCCTGCGCCAAAGGTCGAGTTACAGGCCATCAGTCTGAGCTGTTCGCCCTGAATGCTGGCGAAGGCAGCTCCCACCTTGCTGGCCCCCCTCAACATCTGGAGCACTTCTGCCAACATCACTGAAAATCACAGATTTCAGAGCACTGAACCTTCAAACATCATATCATTACTGAAATGTTCAGATCAGGCAGTTATTTTAGTATTATTTATATACTATTATAGTTTATTAAAATCTTGAATTAGCTTTTCAGTTTTCAATTTTGATATGTGCTTTTGTAATTAGTGTTTGCTTTTTTATTATTTAGTATTAATTTTTATCTATTTCCAGTTAAAACCAAATATATTTCAGTTAGTTGCTTTGACAACATTTCTAACTTTCATTTAGTTTAAGTTATGTAATATTTATATTTTATTTTATTCAAATCATATAATATTCATTCATTTTGCTAATGTAATCTTGTTTCAGTGTTAATTTATTTCCAGTTAGTAATCGAATTTTGAATATTGACTATATTGATTCCTGAATATTACAGTATTAAAATGTATCCAATTAATTTTCAAAATACAACACAAGTTTTGATGACATGGCATAAACACGTGCATTTTTACCTAAGAGCTCTTTACACTTTACAGTTGTTTCCAGCTTGTATTTATAAATAAAAGAGTACAGCGGTGTAGTTATCTAACAGCAATAATACTTACTCGTGTTGAGATTAGCTCCTTCTCAGCGTCTGTGCGTCCTTTCTACTCCACACACCTCTGTCTGTTTTGCAACCACTACCGGACACGGAAAGACTCCGGTGATTGACAACCGACATAGCCAATCAAATTTGCAAATATCAAAAAGGGGTTGTTTTTAAGATCTGTGTCTGCTGACAACCAATCACGAGCGGAAAGCAAACACGTTTAACCTGGTAACCATAGTATCAGTTTTGACATACACGTCTTGGGCCAATAGAATTTGGCACGGGGCGTATCCGATATGACTCAATGGCCAATGAACCATTGGAGGATAACGCCGTATACTGGCCAGTGTGAGAAGTGCAGTTCCAAACGACGCTCTCGCTGGATGCTCTTGATTGTGTAAAGCACAACTCGCGGAGCTAAGTGACTTTCATTTGACTTTCCGGAAGGATTAGTAGCATATTATCAGAAAACTGCAGAGTATGTGTGTGATTCTCCAATGAAATATTATTCAATTTTCCTGAAATTTTTGGAACATAAACACATTCACTTTCAAATAAATCAGAGATTATTACTAAAATGTTCTGTTCACAAATGCACCGTTCATGTTATGTATTTTATTAAAATTATGGAATTATCGCTTACTACCAGTGAAACCATGTGTCTTTAAGTGTGTCCCCGGCTTTAAAGAAACATTACTATTATGTCCTGACAGAAGGAACATTTTGTAGTATTCACTCACAACTGTAAAGTCACCCTGAAATCAAAATGGGCAATTTTATCTTTTTTTATAGAATATTGCAGCATTTATTATAAATGATTTATCCGTGCACAACTTTTTTTTTTTTTTTAATTCATGTGCCCTCGTAATCTTTAAATAAAATAACTTCCCCTCCCTATTGCAGGGACTCTTCTCTGATCACGTGTTTAATGGCTACATTTTTTCTTGTTCAAGAAGCCGTTTCACTCGGATATGTCACAATAGGGAAAAAAACAAAGATTGCAGCATCCGTTTTAACACTGACAACACCATTTGTTTAATTTTTTTTAAAGGGTTAGTTCACCCAAGACTGAAAATTCTGTCATTAATCACTCACCCTCATGTCGTTCCACACCTTCATCTTCGGAACATAAATTAAAATATTTTTGATAAAATCCGATGGCTCAGTGAGGCCTCCATTGCCAGCAAGATAATTAACACTTTCAGATGCCCAGAAAGCTACTAAAAACGTATGTAAAACAGTTCATGTGACTGCAGTAGTTCAACCTTAATGTTATGAAGCGACGAGAATACTTTTTGTGTGCCAAAAAAACAAAATAACGACTTTATTCAACAATATCTGCCAAAGTCACGTGACTTCAGTAAACGAGGCTTCGTTATGTCATAAGTGTTTCGAAATTTTCAATGGTTCACCACTGGGGGGCGTGACTTTGGCAGTTTGATATGTGCTGCAAACCACTGATTCGAAACAAAAGATGCGTAAATCTTGGAAGCTTCATGAAGCAGTGTTTTGAAATCGCCCATCACTAGATATTGTAGAATAAAGCCGTTATTTTGTTTTGTTTTTTTGCGCACAAAAAGTATTCTCGTTGCTTCATAACATTAAGGTTGAACCACTGTAGTCACATGAACTGTTTTAAATATGTCTTCAGTAGCTTTTTGGGCATCTGAAAGTGTTAATTAGCTTGCTGGCAATGCAGGCCTCACTGAGCCATCGGATTTCATCAAAAATATCTTAATTTGTGTTCTGAAGATGAACGAAGGTCTTACGGGTGTGGAACAACATGAGGGTGAGTGATTAATGACAGAATTTTCATTTTTGGGTGAACCCTTTTAAGGAGGACTGGACTGGAAAGACGAATATAATGAAGTGACAAGACTGCAGGTGGCAGTAATACAACTTTTTGGATGCCAACTGCCATTAAAGACCAAGGAAGAAGAAGAAGAAGAACACTGACAACACTTGTGAATATCTTCCTGTACTTGCACAAACTGCATTTGTTTTCCATAGTACATTATCTGGCATGGCCTTATTTGTATCTCTTGCACTATTTATCACTTATTGAGCATTATCTGAAAGAACTGCTTCCTCTAAAAAGCCCTCTGTCACTATACACTAAAGCTATTTTATAGGATTGCTAAATGTGTTGTCTTTTTACCAATCTCAGTCCTAAAGAGATGTGTTTTTTTTAAGCACCTTCAAGTTTACCCCGTGATCTCATACTGATCATGTCCAGTCATGCTTGTTTTGACTCTGATATGGCAGCATATTTAAACAATTAGGAGCAATAAGGAACAGTTTCTTATACAACTGTGCCCCACTAAACATAAAAACACACATTTTGCACTCTTCAGTATCACCGTAGTCCTCACATTGTACATAGAGAACTGTACATAATCCCATACACTGATCATTCATGCCTACTGTACTCTACTCTGAACATACTGTGTGGTGGTCGTACACTGATGTACAGTGCTACTTATCTTTCTCCTACTATCTGTGTTCATTTGATATTTTATTTACTGGTATTTGAGTATTGTTGTCTTTCTTATTTATGTCTGTCCAGTGGCAGTGACTCCTAAAGACTAATTGTAAGGGAAGACAAGAAAGAAAAAAAAAAACTTTTTTGGTTTTAAATATGCCTAAAAGTGCTTTTAAATGTGCCTGGATGTAAAAAAATAAAAAGTAAATAAAATAAAAATATCAGAACAATATTTCATGGACTATGGCTGAACTACAGTTATTAAAATATTGATGGATGTAATAGTGTTTTCATATGTATTACAGAAATTTTCCCCAAAATATATCACTTTCCAAATACCACACTTCAGCTTATGTTTTATTAATGGAAAAGTGTAGCAGAAATTGTGCTGTAAATTTTATGTGTATCTATAAATCTATTTCTGTGAATCACTTGACATCACAATCCTAGTGTAAATATATTTGTGAGCATCACCTGAAATCACAGTGCATCTTTGTCATACATGTTGTGCTCAAAACAGTACAAAAAGAACATAAACAGAGTCCGCAATTATGTTTTTTTTTTGCCCAGACTTGACTTTTTTGTGAAATGTGGTGAAAGTGAAAGATGCTGATCATTACGAGGTAGAAGAATTTTCCTCTTTGTGGGTGTAGAGATAGAGGGGGAGCCTGAACATCCATATATGGGCATGCCATCAACTTTCTCTCCCTATTGGCTACAAGCGTTTTGCAGCTGCTTGTCAACAAAATGGCCTTCCTCAATTGCTTTTCGAGGACCTACTAACTATTTCTGTTTTGGTGAAATAGTATTGAAACTCTGGTTCAATAATAGAGACGACCTTTTTTTTTTAGACACAGTATTTAACAACACATTACTGTGTTCAAAACAGACATATATAGTTGATAAAGCCAGATGAAAATTGGGATTTTTGCTTCATTTTTGAGTTAGCTTGCAAATGCTAACAGTCTACCTGCAAACCCTCATCGACCTCAGCTTACATTTCTAATAGTTTTTAAAAGCACAGAGAGAAATTTGAATGATTGTTGGTTTAAATTCAACAATATAGCCATTTTTGGTTATAAAAGTAAAGCTGTCGGAGCGAAACCAGCGGAGATTTGGTCTCAGAAGAAGGTAAGCAGAGACAATTCTAGCAGAGCTGCTACTGTTTTAGCTTGGCTTATTATTTATTGTTGATGATGACATCAAGTGGAAATGTTTCAAAACGTTTAATGCAGTAAAAAATGTAAACGTCTGATACTACAGAGTTGCTGAACTTCTATTATGCAATACTTAAATAAGCCAAGTTAGTAAGGTATAATATGTAAGACATTAGTTTTACACTTCATGAAGACAGCTTAGCTAACCAAGCTAAACATATGCTAATTACACACTGGCGCAGATATATAACAGCATCAATAAAATATATTCTCTTTAGTGGATAATATATTAGTGTTAGCTATACCGCTACCGATTATTTCGGTTGACATGATTGTTAATGAAAAAATGAAGTGGAGAGGTTTGCTCATGTTCAAATGTTATAAAGCTGGCTAATAGTTTGCAATAGCCAGTTAGCTGCTAGTCAGTTTGATCAGCTTTTAACTGCCTCGAGTCAAATGATCCAAAACGCTTTGTTTTTATTTCGACTCTTTACTGTTTTGAGTTAAAAGTGTTAATTGAAATTAAAGTAAAGCACTGAAAATGTCAAGTGATTACGTTAAGACAAGCCATGGATTAACTTGATGAGTAGGCCTAGTGAACATAGTGAACAGGAGGAGAGCTGGCAAAAACACATACAGATGCTATAAATTAAGTGAAGCATTATATTAAGTTAATATTGCCCTCGAAGAAACAAAAAGCTATTCAAATTTTACAAGCGTATTTTTATAATATTGTTCACACGTCCCCCTAGCAGTTGAAATTTTGTATTGTAATTGTATTGTTTGTTTTGATTTTTCATCAATAAAAAAAGCCTCTTTGCAAGGTTAATCATCAGCAGTGGGAATATTTTCTGTCTTTTTGTTATTTGCTCTTGGTGAACGTTTGATATGGTTAAATCCATTTTTTTAATTCCATCGTTTTGTAAGGTTTTCCAAGAATAGACAGAACAATGTATGGTCATATTAACATTAAACGGATAAAGAACGATTTCACACTAATGTATAATTGACATGTAGAAAATTAGTATGTCCTGTCTTGATCTTGTTCCCGTCTTAAATCATCTTGTGGACTAACTTGTTTGACAAGTCCTTTAACATTTTGTTTGTCCTGATTAGCTGTAAGCATACTGGAGTCATCAAATTCATCTTATTTTTTTTATTTTTATTTTAACAATAATGAGATCCAGCAGTGGATTCTATTTCTCTTTTCTATCGTTTTTATTCATTTTTAATTTTTACCAGTTTAACAAAATTCCCACTTCCTTAATTTTATTTATTTTTGTTGAGTTTGTCCGAACACTGGAGATTAGATAAAACAGATTATTGGTCTGAGAATAGAGTTGTCAAAAGTACCGAATTCGGTACCACTCGGTACTGAAATTTAAAAAAATGTGACGCTTTGAGCGCTGTTGAGCGGATTCGTAAACACCTCTGATTGGCCATTGTGTTGACGCACTCATCAGATATGTCTGTGATTGGCTACAATGATCAATGCATGGGAGCGTTTGAAAGCATACGGAAGTGTTTGAATTTGAAAGCAGGCTATCAGCGGACTGGTCCGCGATAGACGCCTGCTGTCAAATGCTCCCGTGTGTATCTGTATAAGCACTCTGTGAAGAGCTTCATTGATGACTATTTACAACGTTTTTGAAGCGTTGATCATTGTAGCCAATCACAGACATATCCGATGAGCACGTGAACACAGTGGCCAATCAGAGGTGTTTACGAATTTGCTCAAGAACGCTTAAAGCGTCACATTTTTAAAATTTCTTTACCGACATGGTACCGAAGTTGGTACTTTTGACAACTCTTTTTATTTATATTTTTATATATATATATATATATATATATATATATATATATATATATATATATATATATATATATATATAGGAGCCAACAAGACTATTAGTCACTAGTAGTTAGATTTTAAAACAAGTTTGCATAAAATACTGACACATTTAATTATTATTTTCACACCAGATATAAGAATTTAACTCGAACGGTACACATTAAACTAATCTGTATCATTCCTAAAAAATATATTGGTCAGTCTTAATCCATTTAGCAAACCTATTTTCTCATATTCATTCATAGCAGGCATGTAGTGTCATCTTTCATATTCAGTATAAAGTGCTTCTAAAATACATTGTGGGCTAAAAATAGCAGCCTGTAAGCATTTCACAAAGCTATACCCATTAACGTTGTAATAGGTTTTGCGAGGTCTTTCAAAACATTGCGTACAGTATGGTTAGAAACAATGCTTTTCATGCTCCATCCAGTTAGATGTCACAATATTGTTAGTTTTTTAAAGTGACTAGCAAAGCAATGTGTTATAAACCGATCTAAAGTATAACACTTAAAGTTGTCCTCCTCTACTTATTAGACGTGCCGATATACAATATCACAAAAATGAACATGCACGATATTATCGTAGCCACTTCAAAATACTGTGAATAATTCTTTATGAATTATTTAGATTTTTAGATGCATTTTAAGAATACTTTGCCATCAACCGGTTAAAATGTACAATGCCTGTACGCTGTGTCAAAGATGCATGATGTAAACTGATGTAAACAACAACAGCGTGCATGAAAAGCATGGTGGAATGAGTGAAGTGATGGGGAGTCCTAGTGTTGGAGTCAACTGCAGCACAGGAATCGACTCGGGTGCTGTGTCTGAAATCACTCACTTGTGTGTCAGAGAGCTGGAGCAGTTGCAGAAAATATCACAGTCACTTTTATCTTACATGTGGCTTACTTTACAACAAAATAAACAACAGCCAATCACATTGTAATTATACATACCTCCGTGTCAGCTTTGTGGTTTGATCAAAGTTTTTCTTCAACTCTCCTATCCAAGCAGCTTTTTGCACTATTACAAGAGATGACTTGCTTATCGCCCTCATTCTAACATTTAGATGAATTCATTAAAGAACACATTACCCTCTTTCTCTTTTATTTAACTCTTAACTCTCGTTTATTTAACTCTGAAATAATATTCAACCAAGGCTTTTTCTCGTGACTTTTCCCTCTTTAAAATTAAATATTGGCAACAACTAGGAAATGATGGTGATACTTGTTTCAAGGTAATGTTATCTCTAAACTGGACTAATCTGGCCAGTAACGCTTGTAGTGTGTTGTTTTAATAAAGGCTTTGTGTCGGAAATGGCCTACATTAAGTGTGTAATGATGGCAATCTTGTATTCTTATTGCTGACCCTGTTTTGAAATGTTGGGAGTCAGGAATTGGAGTCGACTCCAAAAAATCTGGAATCGAACTCCCCATTCGCAATGGTGTTCATCACGGCACTAAATACTTAGACTTATTTATTATTGTTCGGTAACACTTTACATTAAGGTTCCATTTGATAATGTTAACTAATAATTTAACTAATTTTAACTAATAATAATAAAATACTTCTAAATCATTTATTAATCTTAATGTTAATTTCAACATTTACTAATACGTTATTCAATACAAATCAAAAGTTGCATCTGTCAATATTTAATGACCTGAACTAAAATTGAACAGTTGTAATTTTAATAACTAACATTAATAATGAATAACTACTGTAACAAATGTAGATATTGCTCATTGTTAGTTGATGGAATAACTAACATTAACTAATGGGGCCTCACTGTAAAGTGTTCTCTATAGTTCATTAGCACTTTAATCTGTTTGAAACATATATGTTTACTTTATACATTATTGTATTTAAATGTTCTTTTTGTTATGTGAAAAGTTTTAAAATACTTTTAGGAGGACAACACTTTTTGGTAACTTAAATCAATACCATGATGATACAATATACCGTGATAAAAGCTTAATTATTATATGGAAATTTGATACCGTCACATGCCTACAGTAGCATTCTCTCTCTTGGCAAAGGATTGGATGTTGCATATCTTCATCAGAATTTATAAGCTCTTCTGCTAATTAATGACCACAGAAAATAGTAGGTTTTGTTATGGAGCATTGTGGCCACCCAGAATGAAAAGACCTAACCTAACACTGATTGTGCAATTGTGTACCACATGTGTTGGCATGCAGTGGGATCTGATAGATCCCATTTAATAAAAGGTTTTAGCCTAAGTGTTATTTAACATAACAGCATTTAACAAAAGAAGTTTGACTAACTCAATATTGAAAGCAAAATTCCTGAATTTTCACTCTTTATTGATTGGAATTAATCAGTTTCTCAAGGATGGCTTCTTGTAGAGATTACAGATACACCAGTACCCTTTAGTACCATGTTCATGTCTGTTCCTGTTAGCTGGGATGATTAATCAGTTTAGTTGACTACTAAAATCCACTGACATTTGCATCACTGATTAAATTAATAGAATTGATTGTAGTCTGTCAGCCCACTCTTATCCTTTGTCTTCCTGGCCATGTACCAGAGAGCTGTAGATGGCAGTAATGCTTCACAACATGACTTTTTAAATTCTTGAAAAATAACTTGTTATAATAATAATAATAGCATGAAATCCGTGCCAATATTTCAGAGGGGGAAAACAATTGTGTGTAATCCTTTGTGGCAGCTGGCTTAAAAGAGCAAGTTCTTAGTTCGAGGAGTAATTGTGTTGGCAATGCTATTAAAACAATTGCATCAACACTCAAAATATAAAGTTGATCCACCCTATTAAATTTGCTGTGAATGCCAGTTACCTAGCCTCTGTTCTAGAGATAGAGATTTTAAAATCACAGTCAACAGGCTGGTTGTAAAAAGCTGTGACACTGAAACTTTACATAAAGTAAACTGTACAAAAGACAACATGTACATAACTGGATCGTTGATTGTCAACATAATGACTTAAAGATACCTGACAGAACAGATTTAGCTGCTCAATACAACATACATCATATCAAGTAGCTCTTTTGGAGCACAGTGGGTTTTCACATTCATTTCAGATGATTCACTACTTGGCTTAACCATTTATTTCTGTAATTCTGATTGAGTCATTTTTAACCTAGATTTACATGAATTCCATGAAACTAAGTCTTGCCTTTTTTCCTCTTTAGTCCTCAGATGGAGTAATCTGTCCAGCTGGAACCTGCAGACCTGAAAAGTGAAGATGAGTGGTGAATTGCAAAGTAGCTGCCCAGTATAGAGGCAGGTATGCTCCCCATGGGCTCACAATGAACCGTGACACCTTTTCCCACATCCGGCTGTGGTGCCCACGCCCCTTTGGCACCTACTCCCAGAATAAGCCGTACAGCAATGGTACAATTCGCAATGGAACAACTACCACCCTCTGCAAGGCTGACGATTCGGGGCTTACAACCATAGAGACCCATGGAGTTGGTGAGGAGCAAGATGAGGATGCTGGCACTGAAAACACCCCACCAGCCTCCTCATCTACCCTTCTTGCTCCACCACTACCTGCACCACCCTCTCCAAATTCACAGATGGAGGATGGCAGGGTACTGCTTGATACCTGGTATGTCATCAAACCAGGCAACACCAAGGAGAAAATTGCCTTCTTTGTAGCTCACCAGTGTAATGGTGCTGGAATTCCCAGGCCTAGTGCCATGAAAGTCAAGGGAAACTGGGCTACCGATTGTACCAAGGCCAAGCGCCGTCGTCGCTGTTCCTCTTATGACCCTCCCACTAGGGCTCAAAATGTTGCCGTTGATGTACCCCCGGAATCCAACTTGACGGAGGATGGTGTTGGAGTTAGTGAGACAGATCTGCTCTCTGTGGCCGAAATGGTCGCCCTTGTAGAACAGCGTACAGCCTTGGCCCTTCAAGGTATGGTAGCGCAAGGACAAACTAGTCCTTATACAGTCCATCAGAAACCTGTTGTAATCCTCTCAGAACCCCCTTCATCTGCACCAACTTCTCAAAGTGACTTTGATCTGCTGCAGCAACAGCAGGAATCCCGACGGGTTGCTCAGGCTGTTGCGCAGTTTGAATCTCGGCAGCAGAATATCGACAGTACAACTTTGCGGCCTGAACTTAATGGTTCAGGAGGAGACCGCATTCACACTGGTGAGTCTGTGGGTGGTGCTCCAAGCCATGGACGAGGGGAAGTACGGATTGCTTTTCGGGTGTCAAGTCTGGACCCTCGCACCCAGTCTGAGCCTGTTGGCCGCCCTAAATGCATGTTTATGAGTTGTGGAGTCGGAGGGGGGCAAGCAGGAGCCAGGGGCAAAGAAAAGATCACTTGTGACCTCTACCAACTGGTTAGTCCCTCATCTCGAGATCCAGGTGCCCTCCTTGCTGGGTCACCAAAGGCCGATCCGCTCGGGGAAGGTATCAACGACAGACCTCCCTCCACAACGCCTGATCCCAACCAAGACTCTGCCTCAGGAGAGAAGGCAGCAGTGGCTCGAGAGCGGATGACCGGATTCCACGTTGAGGTAGTGGTCACGGGTGCAGTAGACCAATGTGTCTTCTATGGGAAAGACAGCACAGAGAATGTTCAAGAAGAGACTGTATGTTTTGCTATGCCCAATGGGGCTAACTCGACTGAATCCTCAGAGGATCCACCTCCTGGCCAGCTGTTCTTTCTGCAGTCACCAGCTACTGAAGATGAGAATTGTTCAACAGTAAACAGCGGGATGCTGTCTTTAGACTGTGCAAACAACAATGGGCCAGTGGGGCCTACTGTAGAGAGGCCAGACTCCCCACTGGCAACTGTGGATGATTGTTCTGATCCTCCGTTGTGCCGCCTCTACCGACACGTCTCCCATGACTTCCTTGAGATTCGCTTTCAGATCCAGCGGCTTCTGGAACCACGGCAATACATGCTTTTGCTTCCGGACCACATCATGGTCAATATCTTCAGCTACCTGCCCACCCGTTCGCTAGCGGCCCTCAAATGCACTTGCCATGATTTCAAGACCCTGATCGAGACCTATGGTGTGCGTGCTACAGACTCTCGCTGGAACCAGGACCCGTTGTACCGCGATGACCCCTGCAAGCAGTGCAAGCGGCAGTATGAGCGGGGAGATGTGTCGCTCTGCCGCTGGCACCCTAAACCTTACCACCACGACTTGCCTTATGGACGTTCCTACTGGATGTGTTGTCGGCGCACAGATAAGGACACGCCTGGCTGTCGAGTTGGGCTACATGATAACAACTGGGTACAGCCATGCGAGCTGGTTCAGGCCCGCGCCAAAAGAGACGATGGGAGGTAAAGGATTGAGTCAGGGGATTGTCATTTCTCTCCCTGCTTTTGCTCTACTGAAACCTCATGCCACTGTACTATTTAAGGTTGTGCTCGCCTCTCCTATCTTAGCTTGTTAACCTTGCTATCATTGTCAGTATCAGTTCTTATCAGTGCACCATACTTAATTCTTGGTCCCTTCATGAGTAGACCATTGTTTCGATATTTGGAAACCAATGCTGGTTAAATGAGCTGCATGGGACTAGTCTTCACATGTACTTCTGAATTGGTTAGAAATTCTTACGGCTTGGCAATCTTCAAAGACCAGCTCTGATTCTGACCCCAACCTTACAAAAAAGAAAAAGAAAAACTGCAGGCTAGACAAAGGACTGTGAGTATAACTTCAGGGGTTGTCGTCAAGTTTAATTTGCTGTCCCTTTGGTCAAAAGCGTGCAAAATGATGTCACTTTACAAATCCCTGATGTCACTTTGTAATCAACAGTTTGACTGCTTGTTGGATTTTTTTCTGTTTTGTGTGAATGTGAGTGAATATTTTTTTTTGTTGTTGTTGGACTTCATTTTTCCTCTACTTCAAATTGATTTATGAAATCAGTCTTTATTTCTTGACCAGACCTTTCCTCTTACCTATCTCTTTGCCTGCCAGGCTGTCTGTGCTTGTTGGCAAAGGCAGCTTTTGCCAAAGCAGTAATTAGCTTCATGTGGCTGAAAGAACAACAAAGAACAGGACGACTCAAAACCTGATTCTAGCCTTAACCCTGTTCGTTCTGCTCATTCCACCACTCTGTGAAATCTTACAAACAGAAACATTGATGCTGATCCCTCTGGTTTGGGAGACCGTTCTAGGTTTCACCATCAATCTGCTATTGGGAATTTTTGCCTCCTAAAATGAATAAAAGATATTTAAAACTGGAGTCTGTGATATTATGTTTTCTTGGTGACTTCAACAGTCAAATATTTGTAATTCAATTTATTTGTATGAATTATGTTGTTACTTTCTCTTTTTTTTTTTTCCTGCAATGTACATGGCATTAGTTGGTGTGGATGTGATCTTAATAAAAGGTGCACTATGGAACTTTGGCCTCTCTGTTGCCATCTGTGGTTGGGATATAAAATTGCGAGTTACTTGTGAAGGTGTTCTGTTTGTTTTGCTATGGTACTACTTATTGGAATTCATTTTTACTTAAAATCTTCCATAGTGCATCTTTTGTGTACATAGGAGTTTATTTGAAAAAATATAATTACTTTATTTGAAAAAAATAAATAAATCAAAGTTTATTATTTCAGTGACACTTAAACATGAGGTATCTTGTCTGACAGTGTCAACATCTCAAAAGTGGAATCCAACATTACCAATCCAAATTATGATTTTATTGGATTTTCAGTGATCCATTTAAAGTACTGTTTTCATACATTGTATCAGGTATGTTAGTCATTAACTGATTCTGTAGATGTGTGAAAATTCAAAGTTTTAAATCAGTGTTTCCCAACCTTGGTCCTGGAGTACACTTATCAGTAAACACTTTGGATGTCTCCCTTATCTGACACTCATTTCAGGAGTCTCTTGTACATACCTGCAAACTCAAAAGAGGTGAAAAGGGTGACGTTTCTGAACTAAATAGTTGTAGAGGGTTTTTTTTTTTTGTGATTTTTAACATGTAAACGAATCATTCTGGTGCACTCTGACAAGAAAATAAATGGAAAAAACATTTATTGACACTAGGGCTGAGCACTGACACAAATTTCACAATTGAATTTGATTTTGATTCAGAAGCTTGCAATTTGATTTCGATTTGTTTACCATTGATTAATTTGGGGCCTATAAGGTACAGTATACATGGCAAATTTCCTCAAAGAAAAAAAAAAATCAGCTAATGCTGTAAACTAAACCAGAGTTTGTACATCATAATATTAAAGGTTAAAATTAATTGATTTGTAAGCTACTTACATACAAATTAGGCTATACATAAGGAAGTTTTTATAATAACGTTATAATTTTTTAATGACATAATTATGTTTCTACTCGTTTTTTATATAGGCCCAAACATTTAACTGTTGGCTGTCATAAAACGGATTTATACGTTAGCTACATTCAATATTGAAGCACATGTTAAGTAAAAATACAATGAATATGCAATAGCCTGGATTTAAAGTTCATTTCTGTAGCTGACTCATGAGTTTTTGGACGCTGAACGGGTTTTCTGAGGTAAATGTTACATTTTTATACTTTTTTTTTTTTTTTTTTTTTTTGGACGCCTTTCCGTGGCTGAAACACCGATTGATCGATTTTACGTGTGACATGATACGGATTTCGGTAAGTCGTACTGTATATTTTTCACGATTCACATAAATGACAGCCCTATTTTTATTCAAAACGGCGAATTTCGCTAAAAAGCGATAGTTTGCAGGTATGCTAGTAACAAACTGATGAGTTGAACCATTTGTGTTTGATTAAAAAGACACAAAATACACAGTGTTGGGAATACTCTAAGACCAGGGTAGGGAAACACCGATTTATGTCTTATGGTCAGTATTTTCCTCTCATGCATAGTACCCCCAAAAATAAACAGCCACAGACATCATTATTAGCGCATTAGCATTGACTAAATACTTCCACAGTGGGTCTTCACTTATGTCAGGTAGTTGTTTTGATGCTTCTGCCACTTCCTCCTCTGTAGGCTCTGGAGCCTGAGCATCACTTATGCCACAAAACCAGCCAATAATCTTCATCATTATAGATCGGTCACCATGTTCAACTATAGCAGAGAGCAGAGAATACATTAATAATAATAAATAAAGGACAAGGATTGGACACCCCTGATCTACACATACATAAAAATATACATTTTATCTACAAATGTTAATAATTTCTCTAAAATAAATGATGCAACATGTCATCTTACTTTGATCCTCATCAGTTACGACCTTCTCCTTTTCATCTGCGTCTCTTCGTGCTTTCCTTCCTCGTTCCTGCTCTTCCCGGTCCAGATCGACCCTTTCTTCTTTAGAATGGCGTAAGGTAAAGACAAGGCGATGGAGCTTGGCAAAGAGAGCAAGGTAAATGTTATTAATAAACAGAAGTGTTTTTAAGCAGCTTCAGCAGTTGATAAAACAACTTACATGTTTGTCCTCTATGGGTGGGGTGTTGTAGCTTACAAACAGCACTAGAATAATGGTGCAGAAGAAGAGCAGCACTGCAAAGTAAAGGTAATGAACTCCACATATAAGTTTTGGACAGGTGGATGGAAAGAGGCAGCTTCCTGAGCCATATGCATACTCGGGTACCATGCGACACAGACCCATAACCAGTCCTCCCATCAAGCCCCAGAAAGCCCCCTAAGGAACGAAAGGTGAGGATGCAAGCTTTTGGTAAATTTGTGTTGCAGACATGTGACGTTACATTAAATGAAGGCTAAATGTACAAAGCAGACACTTACTGACTCATTGACTCTCTTCACAAAAATGGCAAGGAAGAAGACTGCTGCAATAGGTGGAGCTAAGTAACTAGTCACAGATTGAATATAATCAAACAGTTGACCGCTCTGGGCTGCCTGGACAACTGGGATCCAGCAAATGCTAATAGCGACAATGCAGAGTATCCACAGCCTGTTACAGAAGTTAATACATGTGTTCAGGCCATGAAAATCGTAGAAAGAAATGTTATGTGCATCTGGACATTAAGGTTGAACCGCAAGTACAATAAATATTTATAGTAACTAATTATTGGAATAATAAAGTTGCAGTCCGTAAGTTTTGCCTCTTTGTCGCCATCTCTGTTTGAAACCTGCAATTGCAGTTATTTGTGGAATTATCATCTTTACGTGGGTTGTGCATCGGCACGGTTCCTCAGCGAGGATGAATCTAATGTTTGCTGTCAGTCGCCACATCGGTGGATACTGTACTTCGGAATCACAGATTCTACGTCTTGGAAGTATGACCAAAATAAGAATTTTCACCGGAAAATGTCCTTTGAACAAGTAAGTGACATGTCTGCCACTTTTGTTCTGACCAACTGAGGAAAAAAAAGCATTACAATAAATCACGCTACCAATGGTGATTAAATCTTACAATCGCTTAGTTCGGATCACGTCAAACCGTGCAAATTATTATTATTGTTATACTTTGTTCTCAAATTGTTAATGTTAACATCATCAGCATTGCGTGACTATGTGTATTTAGTGTGTATTAGCGTTACCTGTAGATTTCAATTTCTGTAGCAACTCTGCAATCTTAAGTCTTTTGCTTTTGACTACGGGTGAATCTCCAGTTGTCACTGATGATTGTCATTTGGACCTTTCTGGATTACAATCCGCCATCAAAATGATAAGTTTAATTATTGCAGCTGCTGTGAGAAAAGGCTATAAATGATCCGTTGCCTGCAGCATCCTCCACATGCCATATAGCCTACTAGCTGGGACTCCTTTATGTAAACAGACGTGATGTAATGACGCAAAGACGAACAGTTACATGCTCGAATTTCCCACGGAAACCCACCAGTACTATTTGAATTATAAAACATTATTAGAATCTTATCGTTGTGAATCGGGCTAAGGTAAAGAGATAGTTTTAACCAAAAAAAGTTACGGACAACAGCTTTAAATTATAATAATTCATATTTTTCCTGTCCTTTTTAGTAGTATCCATATTTGTTGGAATTTAGGAGTAGATTTGGGAATTTTTGTAGCTTCCTTGGTTACAAGAGATAACTAACCCAATCATACGAGAGAATGTTTCTATTTTATGCTTTGGCGAATTGGTGGAAAATTCTTAGGAAACTTTGTTTGGTGGAAAAAAAAAAAAAGGAATCATGAAGGTCCGGCCTTAAACCCAATCCTCAATGAGATGTAAGCAGAAGCAGAATTCGCCATCAATTTGCCAAAACATAAAATAGTTATGAATTGTTGAGATGATAACAAAGATAGCAAAGTTGCTTGATGCAATTGATGTGAAAATTATAATTATTTTCTGAACATTGTTTCTTCACAATTCCTCAAAATAATTATTAATTGAATTGTTAAAGGGATAGTTTAACCGAAAATGAAAATTCTGTCATCATTTACTCACCATCAAGTTGTTCCAAACCTGTATGAGTTTCTTTGTTCTGCTGAACACAAAGGAAGATATTTTGCAGAATGTTTGTAACCAGGCCGCTTTGGGGCACCATTAACTTCCATAGTAGGACTAGGGAAAAAAATACTATGGAAGTCAATGGTGCCCCAGAACTGTTCAGTTTCCCACATTCTTCAAAATATCTTCCTTTGTGTTCAGCAGAACAAAGAAACTCATGCAGGTTTGGAACAACCTGAGGGTGAGTAAATGATGACAGAATTTTCATTTTTGGGTGAACTATCCCTTTAAGAACTAGGAATTGGAACAAGAATTGTTAAATTCAGGAACTATTAGTATTGATGTAATTTGAAAACAGTATAAATTGACACACAGGCAGACCTAATTAGTGTGATTATACATATAAATTGAATGGTTCCAAACCTTCCAACAACCATAAGCTCTTTATCTCTAGCTTGAGGCCGGATACGAGTCCAAATGTCCATGGTGAACAAGGTGCTACTGCTGTTGAAGATGGATGCTAGTGAGCTCATGAGAGCTGCTAACATAACTGCCAGCATCAATCCTCTGAGACCTGTTTAGGGATTGATTAAAGGCAATAAGATTGAGGATTAAGAAGTGCAACCCAAACTACTTGTAAATTAAATTAAACTCATAAATTAAATCTGTAAAGGTATAAAGGAAAAAGGAAAAAAATTCTGTTGCTCACCTGTTGGCATTACAGAAACCACTAGTTTGGGGTAGGCAATGTTAGAGCAGCCAACCTCTGTGCCACAGACTTCGTTACAGATGCTTGGCTCCACACAACCTACTTCATCTGAAAAATTTTATTTTTTATTGTTGGTATTCTCTGACCAAAATTGTAATTATAAAGACATGTGGTATTAAATATGTTTATACTTTTAAAATACATACCAGGGTAAAGCACTCTGCTGATCATGCCTGGAAACACCATGAGAAACATAGGGAGCACTTTCAGGTACCCACACAATATACATCCTGCCTTTACATGCGTCAGACTGCGGGCAGCCAAACAGCGTTGCACAATTACCTGCAGAATACAATATGTAATGTGAAAAGAAAAAAAAAAAATTGAGCAAAGAGGACAGTGTTATATATTTAGAATTCTTTATCCCTAAAATACTCTGCCCTCACCTGATCAGTACACCAGTACCAGCTACCAATAATTGCAATGCCAAATAACACACCCGGCCATGGCAAGTCCCCAGTCGTGGGATCCCTAAGCAAATGAAAGGCATCCTCTCGTGGAGTGTAACAGTGTTCTGAGATATTATACCTCTGAGGGTCTAGGGAAATCCTCTGAGATGGTAAAGATAAACTATACTTCTCCAGTAAAGCATTGTAACCTCCAACTTCATAGAAGGCTATTGACAAGTAGGGGACAAAACAAAAGTCAGTCAATAGCTTTACTGATACTGTTATATATATATATATACATATATATATATATTTATACAACAGTTCTTTCTGGTTCTTGAATCTGATTGGCTGAGAGCCGTGCAATATTCTCCCAGTATCAGCACTGGTACCGTTTAACTGCTTGTATCACTCCACTTGCGGCGACTGTCATGGCGGTCCAGCAAATCTACCATATTTTTTACTACTGTTGTTATGTCACAAAATATAGTTTAAAGAGTTTTTTAGGCGAGAATGTAGTTATTTAGACCTCAAATATGTAATTCATATATAAACATAGCACTTATTGTACTATTTGTTTTGATGCTTTTGCAGATGCGAGCTCCAGGCCGTCAGCGGCCGTTCAGCACTCATGTACCCGCAGAGAACAGCTTCATCTTAGCCAGTCTTTCGGGTATTTGCTGCTGGCTTTTATGTAGATAGTGTTTAAAAATATAATTCATTTGAGGTATATCAAACGGGCAAGTTATATTAATCTATTACTTGTTCCAGAGCAAAACGATTCGGGTTTATTAACTTTATATTTAGGCTATATTTAACTTAAATCATGTACTGGAGCGCTACTTTTGTATGTTTGACTAAATTGTTTGCTTGTGTTTATGTCTTTTATAATTTATAATTGTGTTTGTCTTTTATTATGTCATTGTTTAATAAATATTATTTTATAAAAATAATATGCCGTATTTGGTATTGAGAAAGGGTCCGTCAATGGTATCAGTGAAAGTTACATTGTTACACCATTAGATGGCGGCAAAGACTCTCTTTATGATTGAGTCAGAACAAGGAAGTTGTTTTAGCGCTGTGGGAACTTTTAAAAGCACAAAGACATAGATGTCGCGTTCCTTTGTGGACATTAAGATTTTTTTATAATGGATATAATATTATGAACATCGACCTGAAGAATGAATGCTATATCAGATGCAGGTACTCATTTAGTCGATCTCTCTCGCATAATACCATAATACTCTACATAATACTCAATGAAGCGACTCAACATTCCTTCGTTACTAGTTCTTAAGTGACTTTTTAGAATTAGTAATGAGGCTTGGGCTCAACTGTTAAACTGTCAACTTGAGATTTGAATCCATGGCTGAATCACAGCTGTGCTGACTGCTGATATACAGCCATATCGCACGGCTACGAGTGTGATACTGCTCACACACACACCTATATGTAAGCAATAAGGTATGAGAGGCTGTGCTGTATCATGAATAAGTAATGGTTGAAGTGCGTTGTTAGGCACGACGCTTTTTATAAAAAAAGCGGAGCCCCTTCAGCCATGACTTATTCACGATACAGCACTAGCCTCGAGTACCTTATTGCTTTCAAAAACGGTTACCACACAATACAAATATTAAAGCCAAAAAAAAAAAAAAAAAAATATCAATGAACCTTTTAATGAAATAAACTTTCACTAAAAGCCTTCCTTCCGCCGGAAAAAATAGTCCCTGACTGTGAGCAACAGAAGCAACAGAAGTTACATTATTACGCCATTAGATGGCAGCAAAGACTGTCTTTATGAGTGTGTCAGTCAGTAGCGAAGCCTTTTACATTGAAAAGACTGAATTGTTGTGAACACGGAACAAGACACAACTGACAAATGCTTTGACTAGTGCTGTCAGTCATGGGAAAACCCCTTAACTGTTAAAAGGACAAGATAATACATCGGACATTTAAACAGATTTTTTATTATGAACATAGGACTGACCTGAAGGAAAATGCTAAATCTGAATGCAGGTAATAAACTCGCTCACTCGATCTCTTTCTCACAATACTCTTCTACATAATACAGTAAGCTTCAGTGAACAATATTGAGAACAAACAGTTTACGTTGCTAAGAGTGGTTGCTAAGGGTGTTGTGTAGTGATACACAGAACCGTTGGGTGAAGCGGTCATAGCCGTGTTTTGTCGGGAATAAAACACAGCTATTGACCAATCAGAATCAAGGACAGGAACTAACCATTTTATAAATATATATAAAATCTCCAGGTATGCTTTACCACGGTTGAGTCCGCTGGCATATTCAAACGTCTATTATTTCATATCCTTTTCCTAGTGCTTAAGCATGAACTGAATATTTATGAAAACAATATATTCCACTTTTAAAAAGTTGTGCTACTTCACTGCAATTTCCTTTAACTCTAAAACACAACACAATGCAATGTGATTCAAAATATGGGTAAAACACCTGTGAAAAAATCAATACAGAAAATTCATTTATATTAACACAGTACATTGGGCCCTGTTTTTATGGACTTTTCTCAGATTGTAATACTATTTTTTTACATTTACATTTAATCATTTAGCAGATGCTTTTATCCAAAGCGACTTACAAATGAGGAGAACAATGTAAGCAAACCAACAACAGGGCAACAATATGGTGTTGCGACAGTACCAGTACCAAAGTGTTGTGACAAGTACCAGTTAGTCTAGCACAGTACACCAAAAAATTTAACAAGAATACTAAGTGTTAGTAGTAAATTTATTGGTTAAGTGTTGACAGTGGTTTTCAGTGGCTAGATGGTTAGTGCTTAAACTTAGTTGATGTTTAACTCAGAAAAAAACAACCATTAAGAAAAGCATGTGCTGTCCTTCCTCAAGAATATGGCATTGCATGGCACCGTATGTAAACTGCCATCAAGTAATAAGAATGAATGGATCTATACTCCAAGCAGTTAGTACTTACAAAATCCCATGAGGACAAAGGCTCCAGCAATGATAACAAAGGTCTGGACAGTATCTGTATACATCAGCGCAGCCAGTCCTCCTACAGAGACATTGCACGTCATTTGCAAGACATTTTGTGGGCCTCAATAAATGGACGGAGCTCAAATAGATTATTTGTTCCTAAATGTTATTTAATATCAACATTGTCTGTCCAACTGATTCTTTTCTAGAGATGATAAGCATTCCTTGTAGCTGAAACAGCAGATAAAAACTTTGGATGTAGGCGTCTGCTAAATGTAGGCCTAAATGAAATGAGATGGATCAGTAGCTGATTTTACCTGTGACAGTATAGAGTGCTGTTATGCAGAGCAGAGCAATCACTGCAACATAGATATTCCAGCCAAGAGCTTGCTGTATAAAAACCGCTCCTGAGAACATGTCAACCTACATTCAGTAAGGAGAAGAAACTGGTGAATTGGTGACCTTTTGCGTGTGTAAAACAAGAAAACAGCTCATTCCTTTTTTCTATTTTCTGGATATGACTTTACACTTACAGAAATCTTTGTGAAGATGTAAAGGAAAAGTGAAACGACAGAGAGATACAAGCTAATTCTAGTCCCTCCAAATCTTTTCTTGAGGTACTGTGGCATTGTAATCACCTTTTTGGGGGAAAAGAGTCTTTTACTTACATTATTCAAATAAACATTTGTCATCTAAAAATTATGAAAAATGAACATACCCCTGCGGTTAAATAAACAGGGACGAACACCCAGCCCAACAACAAAACAATAAATAATGCCTGTGAAACAGAAGAATTTTTGATATTCAAAACAAATTATTGGAATCACAATCTCTTTCAAAATACACCAATGACAATATTCTTATTTAAAATGTCCAGTTTACATTCCACTCAAAACCCCCGACGGCTATTCCACTCGCAGCTGCTGTTCCTGCGAGGCCAACAAAATGGCCGCTGCCAATGTTGCTCGCAAAAAGAGACGTTCCCACCTACGTATGCGATGTGAGGGGGAATAAACACATGGAAAAAGAGAAAATAAGCATTGAAAACTTTTTTCACATGAGTTGTATTGCCACAAAACTGTGTGACTTAAAGGGATCGTTCACCCAAAAATAAAAATTCTGTCATCATTTACTCACCCTCAACTTCCCAAAAGAAGATATTTTGAAAAATTTGGGGTAAACAAACCCCATTGATTTCCATTAGTATTTTTTTCCATACAATGGAAGTCAATGGAGTCCATCAACTGTTTGGTTACCCATATTCTTCAAAATATCTTCTTTTATGTTCAGCAGAAGAAATAAATTTATGCAGGTTTGGAACAACTTGAGGGTGAGTAAATGATGACAGAATTTTCACTTTTGGGTGAACTATCCCTTTAACATTTAAATTACAAATTTTTAATTAAACTTTTAATTTTAATAAAGTTATTACTCACAGGCCACCACACCATGGTCCGACCTGCAAGAAAGTAGCCGCCTACGGTGCCACGATTAGTCCTAAATGTAGACTGAAAGATGAAAATAAATAAATATTTGCTACATTCTCCATAAATTAAAAACATAATTCCACAAATTTTAACAGATGTATCAATTAGCAGCTATCTGGCATTTTAAAACACACAAAAACAACACCTACCCAAATTCCTACTGCAATAACCACCAAAAAGTAGCCAATAATCACACTGATGTCAGCTGGATTGTTGATGGTTACGTGTTTCGCTGTAGTGTTCTCCATTTTTGTAGGCAGGCAGACACAATGCTAATTTCATTTATGAGATGACAAGATGTGAAACGAACACCATGGATGAAGCACTCGACAAAGAAAAATTGTCTTCATACAGGATTTGAGGGTAAAATCCATGATCTTTGCCCACATAGCAAAAAGGCTGATGAAGGAATATTATTAACAACAATAATTAACTTATTACTAGTAGCCACTCAGGAAAGACTTTAACACTTTCAAGCATTAAATGTTCATCAAACTTACATCTTAGCTTACTATATACTGTAAAAAGTAATACGCTCCATCTACTCAATAAAACAAATTACAAGCAATATTACTAATTAATTTCAACATATAAGAATTGAGTTAGAATTAATCAAATTTAATTTCTAGTTCCACAAACTGGCATAAAAAGCAAAGGGTCAAACTGGGCAACTAAATGAAACACTGATCACCATAATGGTGACCAAACATTTTCAATAAAATCAACATCAACATCTAAACCTCTGTTAATTCTTGTGTTTCTCTTTCCTTCGGTGATTCTGCTTGTTATCATCATGTGTCTTTAATATTGGCAATAAAAAATAAAGAATTCATCTTTGACGTCTGTCTGTTACTCAGATATTTTTGTTTAAATTTTACTTGTTTTAAATGGTTGACATTTAAGGAATTATTTTGATTAATTCTAACTCAATTCTATTTGCTGAATTTAATTAATAATATTGCTTGTAATCTGTTGCCAAAATTTTATGAAGTAAATATAGCATATTACTTTTTACAGTGTATGCTGTGGTAATTTCACTAGAAAACAAAAATTGTAGTATTTAAATTGTTTAATTACATCATTTAAAAAGTCATATGAGAAAACATTAATATGTGCTCTTTAAAAGAACAGAGCAAATTCCTTGTTACAGTGTAATACATTTGAGTAATATTAGTTAACTACATGTATTTACTATAGAGTTAGGGTTAGATTAGGGTTTGGTGCATGTAATTATGCAAAATTTACTGTTATTACTATAGTAAGTACATGTAACATGTAACAAGGACACTAAAATAAAGTGTTACCATTTTTCTTTTCACATTTTCTTAAATTCTCTTAAGTGAACTTGTTTGTAACATGTTTGTGTTTGACACCAATGTATAAAACTTAAAGTAATGTTTGGTATTTATGGTTTTAAACATACATCACTTATTAATAGTCACTGTACAGTTCTAACCTTATTTGGAAATAACTAAAAGAGGAGGGGAAAACTATTGTATGGTCTGGTTAATAATCTTGCACTTTGGTGTGTGACAGTATCACTACTTCACTGCTTTAAAATGCTACAACAACTCACCTACATTTACAAGACAAGCCACAAAAAAACTTGAGTTCAATTTATTTTAATGAAAACCAGAGTACAGACTTTCCATTCAAACAATGTTCAATATTTTACAATTCTAGGTCTTTAAAAACAAACAGACCTGTTTGACATCAGATGTAAATACAGAGTCCTGTTTGTCTCTGAGAAAATAATGTTACTGTAAGACAAAAAGAACATAACGAAATTATACAAAAAGCATTAATTTGGTTTCTATTGCGATTCTATGTTTCAAACATTTCAGATGAGATGACCAGCTAAACCCAAAAAGATGGCATTAAAGCACTACTGATACATATACTGATCCACTTCATCGAGGGCAAGCTGAACAGTGCGTTACAACGATGTGCAGAAAATCATCGATCACTATGTCATGATTAACTCAAACCTTCAGAGATGTAAAAAAAAAAAAAATATCACAAGATACTGAAGGATTGTAACATGGACTGTTAATGTTAAGACTTTTGTGTTGCATTATTGTTCAATGTTAGTTCAGTAACGTGAGATTAAAAGACAGACATGTCAGTCAAAGAGTCAGTGTTGCATTTCGTGATTTCATTTGATATCTTAATTAAAAATGAATTTAGGACAGGTATTGTAAATGCATGTCAGAATAACTTTTCATGATGTTATGATACAGTAGAGTTTGCAACACAAATTTTAATAGCTACATAATTGAAAATTACATTTCTTTTAGACAGCGGTTATCATCTGGGTTCTATGTTTCCATGTCAGTAATGATTGTATGTATTGTACGCAAAATGAAATAACGCAAAAACAATTTACAAATAAAAAGAAATGTTAAAAAAAAAAAAAAAAAAAAATGCTTTCATTGCTAACCCTGACTGGCCAAAAAGAAAAAAGAAAACAAAGAAAAAAAAGAAAGAAATGGGGCAATCCACTCCTTTATTAAATGTAATAAATTACTTGTGGTTTAGAGAGCACAGATAAACGCTCTGAAAAACTTCATGTACGCTAGCGATCGTTTGCCAGATAAAATTTCAGAATAACCAGAGCAACATGTTTTACCTAAGCAATTTATCCAGTCACATGACTTTAAGGGATGGACGTCTTTCAAATGCACAAACAATTTAATCTGTAAATGTATTTCTGTCGTAGTTTATGCGCATGTTTTAAAAAAAATATATCTCAAAAGAAGTGTACACATTTATTGAGAACATTATGGATATTTTATTCCCATAGTGGTTTTTGCATCCAGCAAATTTTGGGATACTACATAAAAATGCTGGTTGACGGAAAAAAAAACAAATCTCATGATGTTGCTTAAAAGCGGTTTGATGCAAGTGTAATTTGTCACCACTGTCATCAAAAAAAAAAAAAAAAAAAAAAAAAAAAAAAATATTAAAATGACAAAGATTTTAAAAGCTGCTTAGACATTTTAAGAGACCCCATATTAATGTCCTTTACTGTACAGTAGTATCCACTGCTGTAAGGGTAGCAATCTTGATGTTCGAATGCGTGTAAACTACACTCAGCCTCACAGGAATGACTAAGCAAAAAGGTTCAAATAAACTTCAGTAACTTTTTACTCATTGAGTCAAACATGTTTACAATCTGCTCTGATTTCAAACGTTTTATTATTCTCCAAGATTGCCATTTCTAAACTCAAATTTTAGCATCCGTAAAAGATTTAAGCGCAAAGCATTCTGAAATCATACCCAAATATTATGCTTATTTTTCCGCCAATACTTAGTAAATGAAAACTTGCGTTCAGCTTGCAGAAATGAAATAATGAATTTCAAAACATCTAGACATCAACCAAGAGTAAAGATGTAAAGTAGGTGCATAAACTTGTCCGAAATGCCCTTTTGTCTCTTTGAAAATCACACTCCCTGATTCGCCCTGTCAATCCGCATGACTCTGCATGACCGGGTCGGCCGTTTCTCCTTCCCCCGTTTCTGTTGAGCAGCCCGAAGACGTGCTAAAATGTGTTTTTTGGGGAACTTCAGGGTGGTACATCCAAACTGGCTAACGCCTCCTGTATCCCCGGGCAATTTCTCCCGTCTTTGGACCCAGCTTCGCCAGCCAGGTTTCCAGCAGTAGACGCTGTCATAAAATCTTGATCCGTTCTCACCACCCAATACATATATCCTGCGCTTCCATCTAGCCACACCTCCAGCAGCGATGCGCCTCGGCAGGCCTGGAAAAACCACCGGACTAGGGGCACGGTCGCTTCCGCCACCCCCTCGCTCTGCTCCAACCGCCACCTCCCGCTCCAATCCAGATCCTCGTCCCTCTCGGAAGAACAGCACGCGCCCTGTGGCATCTAGCGGTTCGGCCTGGGTGTAGTTGCCATCGAGGAACTTGGCGGCATCGCGCAAGTAACCGCCAACGGCACAAACGCCACCACGTACTGCTACTCCTCCAGCCAGGCAGGTGGCGCCAGAGTCTAGGGCGACACGGCTCCAGGTCCTTGTAACTGTGTGGTAGATAAGCACGCCAGCATGCACCACAGCCCTGCTCTGCTCCAGTGTGGTACCACCAAGCAAGTAGAGGCGACAGCGAAGGGCAGCGCAAGCGAAAGAACGCAACGGCAATGGCAAACGAGGTCCTGGCGCCCAGGTCAGCGCGTTAAGGTCAAATCTTTCACATGTGTCTAGAAATGCTGTTCGGTTACAGCCACCGAGAGCGTATAAAAAACCTCCACAACCAAGAAGACCCAACATCGCACGTGGTTCAGCCATCAATGGCTGTGCAATCCATCGGTTTACCACGACATCGTACTCATGCAGAGATGATGAGACCTGGCCAGATCGCAGGATGCCACCTGCCACAAACAGTCGACCTCCGACAGCAGTGCAGCCTGGGCAAAGCAACGAGCCCAAGGCTGCCAGCTTCTCCCACTTCCCTGTACGAGGGTCAAAGCAATCCACCGTGAAGTCCCTCTTCTGTAAAGACTCGTCCTCCCTCGGCTTAAGATCTACACAGACTATTTTCTTCTCAAACATGCCTTCGCGAGGCCTCAGAGGTCCTCCCATGCCTTCAGTACTGGCTCGAGGCCCAAGTTCTTGGTTCATTCGGAGGTTCTCTTCAGGGCCCAAAAGGCCAGGACGTAAATGGCGTAACAAATTGGGCATGTGAACGTAACGATCAGCAGGCTGGTATTCTGCCCAGCGCCTTGCTGCATCATAAACTTCAGTCTCAGACTCCACACCTAATCGATCTGACTCCAGCAAGCTGCCAAGAGTTCCTGGGTCCAACAGGAGGAAATCTCGCTGCCGAGACACTCGAGGGAAATGCTGACCCACCAACCTCAAAGAAGCCCGAAGAAGCAGTTGGTCATGATGTGAACGAGCCAGAGAGTACATCCCCAGGCAGTTCTCCACAGACAGGTGTTCAAAAAGGAATCTAACAAACAGGAAGAATAAAACATGAGCATCAGCGAGACAAGATACAAGGTGGAACGATCACAATAAGATAGCATCTTAATAATACCTAGAGCAAAGGTCCTGCAAGGGCATCACTTGAAGACGATTGGCCGCCACAAACAAATCCTCTGCTGTGTCAAGACTAAGACCTGCTTCTCCTGTATAAACAAAGTGGATAACTGTCTCCATAACAAAGGGTGTCACCTCCTCCAGTCGGATCTCAGTGAGACGAGACTCTACGAGAGGGCTGGTAAACATGGCACGGAAATACGGGCTGACTGCTGCTAAAAGAACTCTGGAAAAAAAAAAAAGAAAGAAAAACAGTTCACATATAACCAAACAGAACAGTTGTATATGTACACTACCGTTTCAAAGGCCCTGTTTACACCTGGTATTAAGATGCATTTTGGTCGATCGGATCACAAGTGGACGACGCTAAATACATGATGTAAAACGTTTTGAGCTTGTCCACTTTCGACCACTTCCAGAGGTAGTCGAAAACGCATTCGATCGAATGTGATTGACTGCATTTCGAACAGCCACAAAAGACCGCCTACTCTCTGACTACTGACTTAATGGGTAAATGGAAAGCGCGCTAGCCAGACGGGATTTAAACTTTGTCGGCTGAAGTTCGGTTTGAAGATTTAAAAAAAAAAAAAAAAAAAAAAAATGTACCAAGCACAATGTTCTCTCACCATTCCTGATTTCTTACACGCATTCACAGCGTTCACTTGTGGCTATCAGAGCAGAAACGAAAGCTGCTGCTCTCCGTATGTTTTTCTGTCGTCTCCGGTCACTTTTATATGTAAATTGCGCAAGCTTATTTTGTCCATTAGATCGAAAGATCTGAAAAAAAGCCCATACATTTACCCGCCCATAGACCCTCCCCTCGAAGAAACCAGGACAGAAGTGGTTGAAAGTGGACAAAAGAGATGTCCAATGTGCCATACCATTTAATGTGTAGTAAGATACAATAAATTGTATGCCATTTTTAAAAAATGATTCTAGTTGTGAAAATACAACCTTTTTATGTACAAGACAATCAGAAAACCTTCAAAGCAGAAAACATAAAACCAACCTGTGACACATGAACTTTTTTCCTTCCACCAAAAGAGTGACATCACACAACTGCTGAGCATCAAGTAACTGCTTTAACCCTGAATAAGTTGACAAAGAGGAAAACAAGGCAGATAAAAAGGTGGCTAAATGAAACAAATTCATATTGTCCTCATAATGCTCTCACATTGCCACATTTGATAAAAATGATGCCATTTCATTGTTTTGCATTACAAATTTACCCCAGAAGTAGTGCACACTCTTAAATGTTTCTTCATTTTACTTTATAGCTTTATGTAAATATTTCACAAGCCTAAAACCTTTTGTTGGGTTCAAATGAAACAAAAATCCTAGATTTTCTATCTTCTGGACACCAAAGCATATACAGTTGTTGTGCTATAATTTAGGACACATAAACAGGAATAAAACAGCAGGAAGATGTTCTATACAGACTCTTATGAGAAATTTAGAAATAAATAAAAATTATTCTATAACAATAGAATTCAATCTAAACAAAACCGTTATCTCACCCTGAGTTACATATTCGCCCAAGGGAGTTGAGTAGTCATCAGGAAAATCCTCTTCCTCCGAGTCACTATCCGAGAGAGGTTCTCCACCACCTCTATCTGCATCCTGCCACGGCTGTGGTCGCCAGGTACCCGCCCCACGTCTGAGTGTACTCATCTGTGGCAGGGAGTTAATGTAAAATACATTGTTTACCTAAAGACTTGTCATTTATCAGATGCAGATGCTCTTATACTGACAGTATAATATTTGTGGTTACATTTATAGCACATTGGTGATGGATCAGATTGGTGTCAACGTTCCAGTTTCTAGGGCTGAACTACTTTCTAGAATTGAAAAATTTGATATTAGAGTTGGGCACAACTAATTATACATATATATAAAATGTTAACCAATAGATTTTGTGATTTTTATTGTATTAAAATTTTTAATGACTTAATTATAAAATTATCTGCTATTTCCAAGATTTTCATCTTCAAAACATTTCCTAAATCTATCTGTTGATAATCTGTTTGGGGAATATTAGTAATGGGATTGCCAAAATAACCTGATTCTTCACGCACCATAAGTAAACAATAATATCGCAATGCAAACTGACATAACACAAAAGCGAGCATAAAACACTCTTGCTCATTAAAAACGTGTATTTTCTCAAATATTACCATGAGATGTAAAGATTTCTATGAGAGAGTGAGTTGACCCCAGCAGTACCGCTCTAGGTAATGGATAGTCTCTTAATTCTTGGGGTGTCTTGAGTTCGAGTTTGTGTATCAAGGCTATCAGGGTGCCACAATGGTACAGACGGCCTGACACCCTTCGGCCCGTTCACAACGCCTTGACCTTCCTGGGTAGTTTCAGCGCAAATTGGTCGGCTCATTACGGTGTGTTGCACATCCTTAGCATTTCAGCTCAAAAATACACACGCGCGCCTGATATATCCACCTTGACGACCGCGGATCCATGTAGGTTATTCGCGGCTGTAATCCGGACTGGCCTAGGCACCGTAGTCCTGGGAGAAATGAATGATTGTTTGATCAGTAATGTCTATTGCAACTATTGCTCACAGCTGCCAGCATTGCTCCATGATTGGAGGCGAAGCAAGGGATTCTGTCACTTGCCGGAACAACATACTAAACTTCCGCTTTTTTCATAGGCCAATTGCCGGATGTGGCGGATATTTACTTCCGTTTCAGGGCGAACCAAGAGTCTTAAGAGTTTCGAGAGAAATAAATTAATTTTAAAAATAAATAAATAAATAAACGGTGTATCCGTTGTATTCTTAAATATTTGGAAATGATACCAGTAAATGTATATTTTATGACATTACTGAAACTTACTGATCATTTATGTATGTATGCAGATGGCTCGATGTTGACCACTGGCCTTTTCCTTACCTTGGGGTCTTTTCTCAAAAATACGTTGTTTCATAGTGCAATAAGCTTTCAAATTTATTTATTTAAATAATAACAATAAGCTTTCAGATTTATTTATTTAAATAATAACAATAGACTAAATTAATGATAATTAAAGGGTTAGTTCACCCAAAAATAAAATTTCTGTCACTAAGTACTCACCGATCATGTCGTTCCACACCCGTAAGACCTTCGTTCATCTTCGAAACACAAATTAAGATATTTTTGATGAAATCCAAGTTTTTTTTTTATCGCCCATAGAAAGCAACAAAATTACTGTCTTTCAAGGTCCAGAAAAGTAGTAAAAACATCGTTAAAATAGTCAACGTGACTACAGTGGTTTAACCTTAATGTTACTATGAAGCAACGAGAATACTTTTTTGTGTGCAAAAACAAAACAAAAATAACGACTTTATTCAACAATTTCTTCTCTACCCTGTCAGACTCGTACACAGTTGATGCAGTGAACACAGTGCAGAGCTTCCATGTTTACGTCCGAATGCCGGCTCAGTATGGACTATATGCACGGAGCATTCAATTCGACCATCAGTTGTCACACTTTTATGTGAAAAAAAGCTTCAAAAATTAAATGTTTATTGTGCACTTTAGTTAGATTAATTGAATAAAATGTGTTTTTACAAGTGTGCTGAAATCATTGATCTTGCGCTGCGCGGTGCTCGCTTTCTGTGTCATTCATTCACAAGAAAAGTTATTGTTTTTCTTAAGATTTTTTGAGTATTTCATACTTCACATTGACAAAATGTATTTTTAAACCTAGTTTTATAATGTTATAATGTTTAATATTTAGTCAAAAACGAAGTGAAAAACGATTAGAGGAAGTGGCTGATATATGCGCAAATAAATGCTACTTTGCCGCCACCTGCTGGTTAAAGTTAAAAAAGTCTTTTTTATGTTTAAATAAGTGTTTTCTATCAAATGTTGAATTTCCTACATTTTTAAACATTCGGTTTTACAATGGGGACAATCTCAGAAGGATGAACAAATAATGTTTGTGGTCATCACATTAAAAATAACGTTTGAAGTGCTGGGGAAAAAAAATGCGTGTGCGTGTCTAATTACAGACAGCGTTTTTAAACGGTCCCAATAGCTTCGTCTTTATTGCAATCAATAATACTGGTTTATTGGCAAATTAGGTAAATGTGATAACTGCATTAAAATATATACAACATTAAAAAGTCAACCATTGATGGTTTTGTGTCGATGTACAGCGACTACAGAATGAACCGCTAACAGTTCACCGGAAATGCCCGAGCTGGCTTTTAATGACAACCAGGAAGTAACCGTGCATATAGCCTATTGGCATGTGTCGTGCTGCTCACGTGAACAGGCGTTGTCCAATACTAAGCCGGCGTTCGGCGTTTTGCTGCAACGAAAATAGCGTTGGAGACTGACAGGGGACGGGGAGAGACGAATTTGTTAAATAAAGTCTTTAATTTTCTTTTGTTTTTGTGAACAAAAAGTATTCTCGTCGCTTCATAACATTAAGGTTGAACCACTGTAGTCACGTTGACTATTTTAACGATGTATTTACTACTTGTCTGGACCTTAATTGTGGTAATTTCGTTGCTTTCAATGGAGGATAAAAAAAAAAAAAACCTCTCGGATTTCATCAAAATATCTTAATCTATGTTCCGAAGATAAACGAAGGTCTTACGGGTTTGGAACGACATGAGGGTGAGTAATTAATGACAGAAATTTCATTTTTGGGTGAACTATCCCTTTAATTGTAAAAGTCTCACTGTCATCGCATTTCCAATCGACTTTGGACGAAATGACTCCTCTCGGCTTCCGTACAGTTAAACTGTCAACCTGTTCATCATGGCGTCCTCCGTAAGGGCAGTTACACGGTTTTGCTCTTTTTATCTGCTTACGTCTTCGAGACAAAATGTCAGCAGTGGATTTAGATGGGCCTGCCGACCTTGCTCCTCTCGACCGGTCAGGAGCAGCCTCTATGAGCATGTTCGGGAAGGGTACAGTCACAAACCCGAGCTGGACATGCAGCGTGTGTGCGAGGAGACAGATGCGGTGACAGCCGAGGTGGAGAATCGGAAAGGAGATCTGCGGGCAGCTGATGTCGGAGTTATAGTAAGACACAGCATGACATAGCATTCATTAAAACAATACTGCTGCACTGACATTAGTTAAACTGAGATTTTCAGACAATTAATGTGAAAACATGTACAATGTGTGTCTAGGTCTCAGTCTGGAAGAAACTACAGAAGGTGCAAAAGGAAATATCAGATTTGGAAAAGAGAAAGAATGTGATCAGTGGCAAAGTCCGCGCTCTTGTGGTGAGTGTTCATAAACATTTACATAATTAGAGTTTCAATATGAAGTGTGGGCACTTTACATTGGACAGTGGTTGACGTTTCCTGCAGTGTGATATGTTATTAATCTAAAATTGCATAAGAGTTTAAGCTAATTTTGGGGGGAAAATTACAAGAAATTATTATTATTTACTGTGCTTAAAATATACACATTGCTTTATACTTATTATTGCTATATATACATATATTAAATGAACAGTTTACCCAAAAACTGTTGGTGACGGTAAATTTTCTATAATGAAAGTGAATGAAGTGATCCACTCTTTTCCCTTTCAGGATGAACATGACAAATCCACTTTGTCTAGTGTAAGTTACAGCTTTTTTTTTTTTAATTTATTTTCTTTTTTATACATATTACATATTTTGCATATTACATATGGCCTTTTTAATTAATAAAAGCTACTATATTTTAGTGATTGTTCTGCTTGCTTTGCAATATGTAGTATGCAAAATATGCATTGGAATATTTGTATGATACTCTTTCCCTGCTTTGTACTTGACAGCTTGTGGAGTACAAAAGTGCTAGAGAAGAGGGTAGAGCACTCAGAGAGAAACTTAGTCAGTTGTATCTGCAAGAGAGTGAGCTGGAGAAAGAGCATTACTGCCGCGCTCTAAGACTGCCCAACAGAACACATCCAAGTGTGGTAAGGGACCACTCACTTTTCATAATACAAAAAATTGTTGAAAATGCTTAATTTTCAGTGTAAAAGGAAATATTATGTATTATTTCAAGGAAATAATTAAGTAATCCTAAAAATGTTAAACCATTCCTCTTAACTGCTATTAAGTTATGAAACTATTTATTATTAAATGATAAATTAACCAAATCAAAGTATCAGATTCGCACCTAAACAAATAACAGTATACAAAAACATACACATCATAATAAATTGTTTTAATGCTTCTGTAATAATGTCTTTAATCGCACACGTTTTGCTTAAGTGTTATCTGACATAATTAAGATTAATTTTTTCTGACACAGTTTAACTCTTGAGATCTTGTCATATTTTATTACCATTTTTTTAAACTATAGTGAATAAACTAATATGAATGAAATGTTCAAGGTGTCTGAATAAATTTTGGTTTGACTGTATGTACATTTTTTTAATATTTAGACCACTTCTATTACTGATTGCTATCAGAATGTGAAGAGAGTTTCAGAGTTTAAACCAGTATGACAAAAAAAAAAGTGTTTATGAAAAACATTGCCTACCCTAGCTTTGACAGGAATGTATTTAAAAAAAAAAAAAAAAAAAAAAATATTTGTGTGTGTGTCTTTTCTCCTAGCCCATCGGAGATGAGAGTCAGGCCAGAGTGGTTGAATTGGTTAGTCAGAGACGAGGTAAATTTATTTGAATAAACCATTTTATCCCTCTCTTTAAATCGGTTTGGTCAAAAATACAATTTGAAGTTTGATTTGAAGCAGCAGCAGCCATGACTTGGTTTGACTTTAAAATAGACAGTAATTCTTTAGCAACGAGATCAGTGTTTGAAAGGTGACCTGTCATGTCAACTAGCTTTATCAGGGCAGTACTAAATAAAAACTACATGCATTTTTTTACTCTCCCTCTTTAAAGGGTACATAACACATACAGTTTCTGCCAATCTCATGTTAATCTTGAGTACCTATAGAGTAGTATAGCATCCTTTAGTCTTTTTATCATATTTATAAAAGATAGATATGCTGTACAGAGTCTTTCCGAAAACAGCCGAGCGCCTGGAGGCGTGCCGTGGGCGAAGCTAAAGAGTGACGAGCACGCGCAGCTTTTGTGTAGCGATCGTCTGCAAGCTATCAATGGTCAGCTAAACAACTGTATTTAAACACACACAATACACCAAGCGCGAATACACTGCAGACTCACTCCTGCTCGAATCCAAGGGAAATCATCAACACTATCATCCCCGTTTTATTTTAGTAAATATATTAGAATCGGCTAAAACGCATGCACAGGTTACTTTACTTACCGAACAAGTGCGCACCTGAGTCCGTGTTGCTTTCATATTCACACGAACCGCGGCACAGTTCGAGTGCAACCGAACTCAGACCACCTCCTTCAGGTAGTCTCAGGTTCGGTACCCCGGTGCGAGCCCGGGTTCGCATGACAGTTTTCACGTTAGCAATTTTTCATGCGAACCGTGCCCTGTTTCGAACTAAACTGCCAGTGTGAAAGCCCCCTTAGTGGTCTAAAAACAAAGTGACAAATCTTTCTCGAGCAACTCCTGTGCAGGGCTGCCAACGACTTCCGTAAAGCCAAACGAAGCGCGTTGATGGGCGTGATCTTGCTCTCTTGCTCTGGTCGATGTGTGCGCGCGCGCTTTTCCAGGAGAAGTGCCCATACAAGGAATTACGCCCTTTATTACATAATAAAGGGCCATACTCAAAAAAAAACTGTCCGAAGTTTGTGAGAAATCTGAAGAGTATTTTTGGCACAGAAATACGTTTATACTCGTTTTATACTGTATAATTATACGTCCAACTCGTTTTTTTGAAACTTTGGCCATGTTTAGCATGAGAATCTAACTCTTGAACAGTGTAAATAAGTCAGAATGCATGAAATACAATTAGAGCCCACCCTTTAAAAAAAACTGCTCAACATCTTGCATATTCCGCCAGGGTTAAAATAAGCAGAACTGTATTGTATTATTTTGCAAGGACTGATATTTTTAATAACTTTTTTGCTCCTTGGATTTTTGCTCCTTTACCATGGCTTGCAGTTTTGATCAATAAGTGGTGTGACTGACTTGAAATGTTTTGTAAATGCTATGAAGTGTTGCACAATATTGTAATGTACTGTAGTGTCATGTGTCCACCATAGAATTTGATTTCAAACCAAAAGGCCACCTGGAAATTGGAGAGGGTCTTGACATCATCAGACAAAGGTTAGATGTTTTCACTCTGTCAAATTTTATTTAATTATTTATTTTTATTTGGTTTTTCATTTGTATCTCTTTCCTCTTAGACGGCTTGCCCATGTGTCAGGGCACAGATCATACTACTTGAGAGGGGAAGGGGCTAGACTTCAGTTTGCCTTGCAAACTTTTACTATGGATCTTCTTCAGAAACGGGTTAGTATGTTTTTTATCTATTTCTTTTATTTAGAATAATGTCTGTACCCATGAATGGTACATTATAAGACCATGAACTTATTATTAAAAAAGTTTCACATTGGATTCATATTGATCTATGCAAACATCAGTGTTTCGGTTTCTTTGGAGGTTGAGTACACTTAATACTCTGTTTTGAATTCTTAACATTTTACAGGGCTTTATTCCCATGGTTGTTCCTGACATGTTAAAATCAGTGGTTTTTGTGAGTATCGCTTTGTTCTAAACTTACAGTATAATGAATACGTAACAACATTTTTATTACATTGTACTATGCAAAATTCTGCATTTCTTTACTGAGATCTCTCTGATTGTTTTTGTTTTTTTTTGTTTTTTTTAATTTGGAAGAACTTTCACAACTATAAACGTTAATTAATTAGATTAAGTTATTCATAATCATATACTACTACGACTAATTGCTTTAGCAGTATAATCTAAAATCATTTACACTGAATACTTCAGATGCAGCTCTGTATTAAGATTCTTAATGGAAATATAAAGTCACAACTGTAGTATAACCTTTAAAAAATCTCCATGAATCTCCATGATATTGTGCTGTTTTTACATCTGTTGTTCAGGAAGGTTGTGGGATGCAGCCTAATGCTCATAAATCACAGGTGTACTCTCTGGACCCTTCACGCTTTCCTGACCTTAATCTTGCTGGAACGGGGGAAGTAGGAGTGGCAGGTGATAAAAGCATGAACTTCTGTGATATGATAATTAATCTTATTATGATATTTCAAAGATTATTAAAAATGTGAATTATAAGTTTTATTATAAATATTTTTTGTAAGTTATACACTTTTGTCACATTCATACACTACGAATCAAAAGATTGGAATAATTAATATTTTTTATATAAATTTATTTGAACAAAAATACAGTAAAAACAGTAATATGAAATATTATTACAAAATTAAAACAGTTTTCTGTTTGAATCTATTTTAAAATGTAATTTAGTTTTGTGATAGCAAAGCTGAATATTCAGCATCCATTACTTTCCTTCAGAAATAATTCTGTGCTGTTTTATTCATCAAAGAATCATAAAAAAAACTGCATTATTGTTTCCACAAAAAAACTGTTTTAAATGCTGATAATAATAAAAATTATTATTAATAGATGAGCACAAATTAAAAAATCTTAATAATTCCAAACTTTTGACTGGTATTTAAGGTATTGCTACTAATAAAATTGTACTAAAATATAGACCGGTAGGCACCAAATTTTAAGGTTAGCAACAACAAAAAAAAAAAGATCCATGAATACTTTACAATGAATTGATTATGACCTATATTTTACTAGGATATTTCATGGATCATGCTGTAAATTTGAAGGATTTACCTGTCAGGTATAAAAAGTCCCTGATTGACCTATTGATTGATTGTCTGAATGCTACATGAAGTTATTCTTTAACTGATGCATACATAAATTGTTATTTGTAATATGTATTTGTGTACTATTGCTTTTATGTTCTAGGACAGTCTGTAGTAGTACATGCTATCGAGCAGAAACAGACACAGGAAGAGAGACCTGGGGGCTCTACAGAGTTCACCATTTTAACAAGGTAATCAGAAAACAGAAGTGGTAGCATGGAAAATGGAAGAAAAGCAGAAAAGTTAAGATCCTTGATGTCAAGATCAATGTAACTGCAGTACTATGAACATGTATGTGTTGTTACCTTTAGGGTGTTTACTTTGTTTACATTCATGCAGATTGAAATGTTTGGTGTGACTTCAAATGAGACGGGAAAGGAGAGTTCGCAATTATTGGATGAATTTGTGATGTTACAGAAAGAGATTTTCTCTTCCCTGAAACTTCATTACAGGTATATCTAAAATCTAACCATTGTTTATACACATTAAGATTAAGCATAGTTAGTTCATTCATGTTTTGATTTATCAAATGTGACAAATTCATATTATTTTAAAAATGGTATGGCTTTTAAACCTTAAAATGATTTATTTTAAAATTTTAGGAGGATCTATTGACACAAATGCAATATAATATACATAACTATGTTTTCAGTGGTGTATAAAGACCTTACATAATGAACTGTTATGTTTTTATTACCTTAGATTGAGCCATTTCTATCTCATACACCGCGGATCCCCTTACATGTTAAGTCACCATTTTGCCCCGACATGTTTCTACAGTAGCCCTAAATGGACAAAACTGCTCTACAGAGAGCGTTTGATTGACTAGCTGCTGTCTGCTGTCTCAGATGATGACATATTTTTCCTGTGTTGGCCACCGTAGCTTCTCTATATTGCAATTCGCAACCTAACCTCTAGATGCCACTTAAATTTACACACTGCTCCTTTAAATGAACGGCTGTCAACGTTAACGCGTTAACCCATGCGATTAATTCAAAATCCTTAATGTGTTTAAATAATTTAACGCAAATAAATTACTGAAGCACGCAAAATTGCGCCATTAACGTAATTTACATCAGGTACTTACAGTTAGATGATCAAGAGCATCTACAGTGACGCAACCACCTGTAACCCAGGTAGGCGGAAATTTCTATTCAAACCCTTTAACCCGATTTCGCTTCTCTGTTTGTGATCAGATCATTTTAAGCCGCTAAACTCCGGGAAAGTTTTCCGTCCAATGATCCAGTAAGCAAATTCATTCAAACAGTCAGTCCAAAACAGCGCACGTGCATGCGAGTCTGTTACTGAGCTAACAGTAGTTCTTAATTATTTCACACCAAGAATTAAATATTAGTTGTGAGTATGCACTTGCTGTCAGTGGTCAGTCAATACCAGGAAGATATGTAGATATGAAAACATATGAATCATGTAGATAGGTAATTGCTAATAAAATGGTAATAACAATTCTTTCCCTCAGAGTCTTGGATATGCCCACTCAAGAACTGGGGCCTCCTGCCTTCCGAAAGTATGACATTGAGGCATGGATGCCAGGACGTGGCAGCTTTGGAGAGGTTGGAACAATATTTTAAAATGAAGAGACAAGAATCTTTTTATGTATATGAATTTGCTATTTGACTTTGATTCTGCTTTTGCTTGATTAAAAAGAGGAATACATGTCTACTTTTGCATCCTTTTGTTGAATATCAACTTACTTGGTCCTTTATCAGATTTCCAGTGCCTCAAACTGCACAGACTACCAGAGCCGGCGCCTTAACATTCTCTATGAGGGAAATGATGGAAACCTTAAGTATGCGCATACGGTAAGAGGCTATTTATAATACCATCTTAATAACAGTATGGTGAGCCATGGCTGCAATTTGTCCATTCTATTTGTTGTGCTGTAATAGTAAAAAAAAAAATGACTATAGGAGATGACTAAGAGAACATAATCATTCCTTCAGCACAAAAAATAGCTGTAGCAGTCAATAACACTTTATTTTTAATATTTTAGGTAAATGCTACAGCTTGTGCTATTCCACGTACCATCATTGCCATTTTGGAGACGCACCAAACCAAGGTAGAAACTAAACTAACTTTTTCAACAGACGTTCATTTTATTATTAATTTAATTTTTTTTTTCTCCTGTTTGTCTTCTATTAGGAAGGGACGGTTCAGATTCCTGAAGTCTTGCAGCACTACCTCGGCTTGGATGTGATAGAAAAACCTAAATACACTCCTATTAAATATATTGGACCAAACCAACCCAAGCGACATGCCTCAAAATAACTCCTTAATAGTATATCAGACTTCAACGAAATACTGTTTTTGCTGTATTCTCAACTGTGAATGCAATGTATATAGATGTTTGTCTTATAGTGTTTCAAACCTCAATAAAATGCCATCAGTGACATCTCAGAATTTGCTATGACTTAATTCACTACTTGACGTTCTGGGGTTCCTGGCTGTGTGAAAATTATTTCCACCAGATAAAGTTTTGCAGATAAAGTTTTTGTTGGTGATTTTAACATAGATCATGGATGGGCAACTGACGACCCGCAGTGTTTTTAAATACGGCCTGCTGGAGGACCGTTTTATACTCGGATGATCAATTTTAAAACATTTTAAAAGTCAGCCATGGAAAGAATGCATTCACATTATGATGTTAATACTAACTCTGACCATGAGAGGTCGCTATGTGCACGCTAATGTGAGAGGTTGGTAACTAAAATAAGCAAAAATAAACTAAATATTGTCATGATGATAAACAGATTTGCCCTGTCCAAATACCCACACTTGCAGTCTTTGCACTTGACCACTTGTCTACGTATTTCCTGTATTTAAGTGTTCAAGTAGGCGTACTGCAAGTATGTATAGAACTTTTGATTACCCGATGGGACACACTTCTCGTGTTGCAAAAAATGCAAGTGTTTACAGAGGTTTTTTTTAATTATTATTTTCAATACTTTGCATTTTAAAATAAATTAAATGTCTGTTCAGTAGTCGCTATGTAACTAACAGAAGACACAATATTAAAATTGTGGCGCTTCTAAATGAAAGTGATAAAAAGCAGTTGCAAATGTTGTACAAAATACATATAGCCTATTTATCTTTGCACCAATAAAATGTGCAACACTTTATGTTTTAGTACCAAATTATATGTAATATCTAATTTAACTTTGAATTTAACATTTTCATTGACATCTCGCGATTTCAGGGCACGTGAGTTCCCGAACATAATGCATGATGGGATACACTTAGTCTCAAAATACCGCTCCGAAGCAATATTCAAGATAGTGTGGGTTTAGTGTGCGTTAAAGGCACTGCACTTTGGCATTTTAAGACATGGGACAGTCTTGCACACTTACTTCCTGTCGCATGCACGTGCTCTCAAGTGGCCAAGACCACAAGTGTGGGCCGGTTTGTGTGTGCAAGAGCCAAGAGGTTTCCGTAAGCAAATGTGGTTGTAACCCACAGAGAAATTTCGTAATGAATTATTTAAGCAGCAAATGTAGAGATACAAGTAAAAAGAAGCCTTTATGATTGACATTATTTAAATGAATACGTTGAGAACAAGAGGCCCCAAAAGGTTTCTGTTGCCTAGCTTAAAAGAGTTTATTGACAACCGAGCTCCTCGTTTACCCCGTTTGTGGTCCCTTCTCAGAAAAGCACGCTTGCCAAGGTTTACAGCCTTGAGACACACAACAAGTATCAACAAAGGAACTGCTGGGATTCAAACCCAGGATCTCCTGTTTACTACACAGGCACTTTAACCAACTAAGCCACAGCACCGACCTCAACACACTGCTTCTGGACTGGCATCCCAGAGGATCAAAACATCCAGAAAAGAAGCAAATTGTGGACCATGTGCTGGACAGTATAAAAAAGTTTGTTGACAGCTGAGTGGGGGTGGCCAGCTAACCTCTGTGTTTATTGGCCATCTGTGTTTAGAAGGACTCCCAGCACCCCGTTACACGTTTTGGAGCTCCACTGACAAAAGATGCAAAGACCATCTAAGCTACAGAAAGAGAAAGGAAATCTGGCACATTTCTATAGTGATGGCCGGTCTGTGTGTGCAAGAGCCAAGAGGTTTCCATAAGCAAATGTGGTTGTAACCCACAGAGAAATTTCGTAATGAATTATGTAAGCAGCAAATGTAGAGATACAAGTAAAAAGAAGCCTTTATGATTGACATTATTTAAATGAATACGTTGAGAACAAGAGGCCCTTAAAGGTTTCTGTTGCCTGAGGGCAACACTGTGCAGTATAGGGTTAATAAAATACCAAAAATCACGACTCTGGTGGGACTCGAACCCACAACCTTTGAATGGCCTCATTTTGCAATCTAGAAGTCCAATGCGCTATCCATTGCGCCACAGAGCCTGCACATAGGCCAGGCTGGGCCACGTGATGGTTTTTGCACATCCAACACAGTGAGGTTGCATGCTCTGCGGGCAGGAAAGACAGGTTCTCGAGCATCTGCACAACTGAAGCCTGATTCAAAATGCTGAGGCCCTCTTGTCCAAGAACAAACTCAGAGAACAAAGCCATCAGAGGAGAGGCACCGCTGTCCTTCAACAATGGCTGAGGAGTGGTTTGCAAATGGAACCGGCCTGCTGCCACTGAGCTCCTCTGTTTTCCCGTTTGTGGTCCGTTCTTAGAAAAACACACATTTGCCAAAGTTCACAGACTTGAGGTATACGAGTATCACAAAAGGCACCGCTGGGATTCGAACCCAGGATCTCCTGTTTACTAGACAGGCGCTTTAACCAACTAAGCCACGGCGCCAACCTCCATGCTCTGGTCCTGGACTGGCGTCCCAGAGGATCAAAACATCCAGAAAAGAGGCAAATCGTGGAACAGGCTCTGAATAGCTTAAAAGAGTTTGTTGACAACTGAGCTCCTCGTTTACCCCGTTTGTGGTCCCTTCTCAGAAAAGCACGCTTGCCAAGGTTTACAGCCTTGAGACACACAAGTATTGACAAAGGAACTGCTGGGATTCGAACCCAGGGTCTCTTGTTTACTACACAGGGGCTTTAACCAACTAAGCCACAGCACCAACCTCCACACACTGCTCCTGGACTGGTATCCCAGAGGATCAAAACATCCAGAAAAGAAGCAAATTGTGGACCAGGTGCTGGACAGTAAAAAAAAGTTTGTTGACAGCTGAGTGGGGGTGGCCAGCTAGCCTCTGTGTTTGTTGGCCAACTGTGTTTAGAAGGACTCCCAGCATCCCGTTACACGTTTTGGAGCTCCATTCACAAAAGCTGCAAAGACCATCTAAGCTACAGAAAGAGAAAGGAAATCTGGCACATTTCTATGGTGATGGCCAGTTTGTGTGTGCAAGAGCCAAGAGGTTTCCGTAAGCAAATGTGGTTGTAACCCACAGAGAAATTTTGTAATGAATTATTTAAGCAGCAAATGTAGAGATACAAGTAAAAAGAAGCCTTTATGATTGACATTATTTAAATGAATACGTTGAGAACAAGAGGTCCCAAAAGGTTTCTGTTGCCTGAGGGCAACACTGTGCAGTATAGGGTTAATAAAATACCAAAAATCACGACTCTGGTGGGACTCGAACCCACAACCTTTGAATGGCCTCATTTTGCAATCTAGAAGTCCAATGCGCTATCCATTGCGCCACAGAGCCTGCACATAGATCAGGCCGGGCCACGTGATGGTTTTTGCACATCCAGCACAGTGAGGTTGCACGCTTTGTGGGCAGGAAAGACAGGTTCTCGAGCATCTGCACAACTGAAGCCTGATTCAAAATGCTGAGGCCCTCTTGTTCAAGAACAAACCCAGAGAACAAAGCCATCAGAGGAGAGGCACCGCTGTCCTTCGACAACGGCTAAGGAGTGGTTTGCAAATGGAACTGGTCTGCTGCCACTGTGCTCCTCAGTTTCCTCGTTTGTGGCTGGCTGTCCTTCGCCAACGGCTGTCCTTCAACAACGGCTGAGGAGTGGTTTGCAAATGGATCCGGGCTGCTGCCACTGAGCTCCTCGGTTTTCCTGTTTGTGGTCCGTTCTTAGAAAAACACACATTTGCCAAAGTTCACAGACTTGAGGTATACTAGTATCACAAAAGGCACCGCTGGGATTCGAACCCAGGATCTCCTGTTTACTAGACAGGCGCTCTAACCAGCTAAGCCACGTCACCGACCTCTATACTCTGGTCCTGGACTCGTGTCCCAGAGGATCAAAACGTCCAGAAAAGTGGCAAATCGTGAAACAGGCACTGGATGGCTTAAAAGAGTTTGTTGACAACTGAGCTCCTCTTTTACCCCGTTTGTGGTCCCTTCTCAGAAGAACACGCTTGCCAAGGTTTACAGCCTTGAGACACACAAGTATCAACAAAGGCACCGCTGGGATTCGAACCCAGGATCTCCTGTTTACTAGACAGGCGCTTTAACCAACTAAGCCACGGCGCCGACCTCCACGCTCTGGTCCTGGACTGGCGTCCCAGAGGATCAAAACATCCAGAAAAGAGGCAAATCGTGATACAGGCACTGGGTAGCTTAAAAGAGTTTGTTGACAACTGAGCTCCTCGTTTACCCCGTTTGTGGTCCCTTCTCAGAAGGGCACACTTACCAAGGTTTACAGCCTTGAGACACACAAGTATCGACAAAGGCACCGCTGGGATTCGAACCCAGGATCTCCTGTTTACTAGACAGGCGCTTTAACTAACTAATGCTGCGTTCCAGGCAGGTTTTTGAGCCTGTAAGTCACAACTTCAAACCACGACTTACGACTTTGTAGCGTTCCAGGCAAGTTACGTCAAACTGCCTGAGTTTAAACAAACCAGCATGGTGGACCATACGGGGCTTATGCTCATTTACAATTATTTCTATCGCCAAAGGTGCTTACTCCTTGCTTATTTGAGGGAAACGGATGAGGAAAAATGGCGCATAAGGCAAGAGAAGCTGTTATACCTTTTATTTTACGTTATTTTACCGTGCACTTGCATAAACACCGCATCCGTAGGTGCTGCCATTGTTGTTTCGCGGGCTATGTAACGTCAGACCGCGGAACTGGGAGTACATCGATCTAGTACGAGTTCACGGGTGGGAAGTCACGGGTTTGACTGCCGTTCCAGTGCACTTTCACGGGTAGAAGTTTGGAAAAACACAGGTTACGGGTTGCCTGGAACGCGGCATAAGCCACGGCGCCGACCTCCACGCTCTGGTCCTGGACTGGCGTCCCAGAGGATCAAAACATCCAGAAAAGAAGCAAATTGTGGACCATGTACTGGATAGTATAAAAAAGTTTGTTGACAACTGAGTGGGGGTGGCCACAGCTGTAAGACCTTCATTCATCTTCAGAACACAAATTAAGATATTTTTGATGAAATCCGAGAGGTATGTGACTCGTCCATAGACAGCAATATAATTAACACTTTCAAGGTCCAGAAAGATAGTAAATTGTTGCTATCATTGTTAAAACAGTCAACATGACTACAGTGGTTCAACCTTAATTTTATGAAGCAACGAGAATACTTTTTGTGCACAAAAACAAAACAAAAATAACGACTTTATTCAACAATCAATATGATTTGATATATGATATATATAACATTGATATAAGTGATCACTCGGATTTAGACCTACCTATATTGTATTTATGTAAAGCGTTCACAGGCAGATTTGCTTTATGTATTTCCCCGGCATCGAAATCTGGCACATACAAACCCCATTTCCAGAAAAGTTGGGACATTTTGTAAAATGCAATAAAATTAGGAATCTGTGATTTGTTCATTCTCTTTAACATTTATTTAGCTGACAAAAGTACAAAGAAAATATTTCCGACGTTTTCACTGACCAACTTAAATGTATTTTGTAAATATAAACAAATTTTGATTTTGATGGCTGCAACACACTCCAAAAATAGTTGGGACAGAAGCATAAAAGTGAAAAGTTTATAGAATATCAAGTTAAACTGTTTTGAAACAGTCCACAATTATCAGGTGAATTGGTAATTGGTCAGACTATCATGATTGGGTTTAAAAGGAGCATCTCAGTCTTTGCCAGCAAAGATGGGTCATGGCTTCTCACTTTGTGCCAAATTTCATGAGGTAATTGTCAGAAAAATCAAAAATCAAATTTGTCAATGCATTCACCATCTACCATGCATAATATTGTGAAAAAACTTCAGGGAATCCAGAGAAATCTCAGTACACTTAGGTCAAGGCAGGAGACCTCAGTGGCTGGCCTTTGAGCCCTCAGATGGCACTGCATGAGAAACTGTCATGCTGCTGTGTTAAATACAGCCATATGGGCTTTTGAGTACTATGGAAAACCAGTGTCACTGAACACAGTCTGCCACTGCATCAAGAAATGCAACTTGAATCTTTGTTACACAAAGAGAAATCTATACATTCATTTTATGCAGAGACGCCAGTGAGTTCTCTGGGCCCAAGCTCATCTCATATGGTCCAAAAGACAGTGGAAATGTGTGCTGTGGTCATATGAGTCCACGATTAAGCCTGTTTCTGGGGAAAAAAAGAACATTGAGTTTGCAGTCCCAAAGATGAAAGGGACCATCCAGACTTTCATCAGTGACAAAAAGCAAACGTCTGTCATGGTTTATGGGAGCATCAGTGCAAACGGCATGGGTGATTCGCATATGTGTGAAGATACCACTGACGTGGAGGCATATATTGGGATTGTACAGAGACATATACTGCCCTCAGGATGACATCTTTCATGGGAAATCTGTGGTTATTAGATCAAGACCATGTCAGGTCTCATTCTGCATGCGCTACAACAGCATGATTTCATAGACATGTGGATGTGACTGACTGGCCATCAAATCTGACTCCTATCGAAAATGTATGGCCCGTCATGAAAAGGGGAATCAGACAACGATGACCACAGAGTGTTGAGCAGCTTAGGTTTTGTATCAAGCAAGATTGGGGAAAAACTTTGCTTGCAAAACTTCACCAATTAGCATCCTCAATTCCCAAACGATTAAAAAGTGTAATTAAAAGGAAAGGTGATGTGACACAGTGGTAAACATGCCTCTGTCCCAACTTTTTTGGAGTGTGTTGCAGCCATCAAAATCAAAATTTGTTTATATTTACAAAATACAATTAATTTGGCCAGTGAAAACATTGGAAATCTTTTCTTTGTACCTTTGTCAATTAAATAAAGGTTAAAGAGAATTAACAAATCACAGATTCTTGATTTTATTGCATTTCACAAAAGGTCCCAACTTTTCTGGGAAATGGGTTTGTATCAGGAAACATGATTCCTGGCTGCATGTCAATATCCATGGATTAGGTATCTTTGACAAGTTGTCAAGAACACTATCGAGCCCAAACTTTAGCGTAATCGTTTGTTTAACTCGCGTTTTTTGCAGTTTCCCCTGTTAAATCCAGTCATGCAGCAGGCTCTTTTGCCACTCAGTCCAGCTGTGAGGGAGCGTGTTCCGGCGGGAAAGTGACGTCAATGCATACCCCCTATAGTGAACACTGCGTAGATGTCTCACTGTTCGCTACATTTTTTCATTTGTTATTTTCGCAGTTTCTGATCCTCCATACGACGTCTGTATTTGAATTAGGTTGGCGGAATTTCCGGTAAGCGGGTGTTTTGTTTGTAGCCGATAAAAGTTAACCGGGCTCCCCATATAGGCTAATAGGCGTTTGTGCTGTTAGTTTCGCTTTTTAATCGTTGTAAAATGTCTTTGAGAAGTTCTGGGACGACGTGTGCAGTTCGTGGCTGTCACAATAATCGGACGAAACTAAACATGTGGTTAAAACAAGAGTGTTATGATCACAAACCGCTTACAAAATCACAGTGCTCCTGTCCCCAATGGTTTTCCTTCTATCGATTGCCTACTGCCGAAGAGGACAGAAGGATTTGGCTTCGGAACCTCTATTTGAAAAAGCCTCCGAAGAATCTTTTCGTGTGCTCCTTTCACTTTGTTGACAAGAAGCCGACAGCAGAGAATCCTTATCCAACCTTATGGCTCGGCTACTACAGACCTCCGGAGAAGAAGCGCCGTAAACTACAAAGGAAGGATACAAACACGGTGTCTACAGGTGTGCTTACGCATATTTGGCACCCATATCTGTTAAAGCTTCCTTTTTAGGACATCCTCGCGTGTACTAATATATATATATATATATATATATAAAATATTTTTTTTAAATAAAATATCCCAATTTAGACATCTAAGTAAACATATGTTTGTATTTCTATAGATAAATAACTGTCTCATTTCTTCCAGATGAATGCGGTGACACAAGTAGCGAGGCTCTTGCATACTGTGATGCTCAAACTCGGGATGGATCCAACACTGAAAGACCATCATAATGTGCTTTGCTGAAATCCAACATCAATACAAGAAAGTGTTTGGTTTCAAACAGTATTTTGTGTCTATTTCAGTGCCTCCAGAAGAGCTATTGAATTTTAGATTCATTTTTTTATTTTTTTTATTTTATAGAATGTTAATGACGTTCTTTACAACTGAAGCTTAATTCAGTCATAACAGATCTGTCACACTGTTTTGGAATTTCTCAGTATTGTTGGTGTGTGGATTGACATAATGGCTGTACTTCTCCCATAGCTGCCTAAAGACACCATCACTTTGCTTTGACTAAGCCACCAGTATACTTCAGCAGAGGTTCCCAAGAGCACATGCATCAGTACTGTTCAGAGAGTGCATGTGCTTTAAAGCTGCAGTCCGTAACTTTTGGCGCTCTAGCGGTTAATAAACAGAACTGCATGCGTCTTGCGGAAGCGGTGGTGACCTGAACCAGTCTAAAATAGTACGAATATAAACACTTATTATAGGTGTACCGTAGTGATTAAGGATAAGACAAAAACACGGTTTGGAAAATGGATTCATGATGTATTCGCTCATTATTTAATTTTTGTACATTTTGAATACAAAAAAAGTTACGGACTGCAGCTTTACAGTCGGCATGAAACTGAAGTTGCGATAGTCTTTTCTTCCATATTGTGACGTATATTTGATTGAAATGGCTTGTCGAACAAGAAAACAATGTAGGGCAGGACATGACTTTGTCCATGGGGAATTAATTGGATGCAGGATGGTTGTGGTTTGCTATTGGTCGATCTCATGTGAGTGACAGGTTGTCCCGCCCTCGCGCCAGTAAACACGTCATCAGAGAAGTAAAGAGATGTCGCTGCAAGAAGGAGGGGAATTTATATGCTGCAATATTCCATAAAAAAACAAGAATTGTCAATTTTGATTTCATGGTGACTTTAACCAAAGAATCTGGATGCAAAAAGTGAGATTGTAACACACCAAAGGGACACTGTTAAGAAATTACAATCACAAACACTTTTATTGGGCCAGATTTACTAACAGCTTGTGCCAGTTCAAACCCTCTTTTGGTGTTAAAAACTACCGTTAGAATTTACTAAAGACATGCAGTGAAAAATTACCGCTGAAAAGGCGTGGACACAGTTATTGTTTAGGCTGACCTTATTGCATATGCATTTGTAGGAGTTTTTCTTTTAGATGGAAAATTTATGGGAGGAGAGTATTTAAATCATTCACGCAAGGTGGTTTACTAAGGTTTGAGCTAGTCAATTTACTAGTATTTGCGCCATTATTTACCACCCCCCAAAAAGCATGTCTTAAACCAGACGCTAATTTGCATTGCTCTTGGTAGATTGCGTTGGTCATTAATGATCCAGCTGCATGTGTGTTCTTTAATTTGCGTGTCATCAGTAGATCGTACACAGAACTTTCCACTCCCATCTGCACTTTTTTGGAATTGCGCTCTCACGCTAATTTGCCCTGTTGAGTAAATCAGGGGCCGTATTCACAAAGCATTTTATCTTACCACTTAGAGTTCTCCTAAATAGCAGTAAAAGTTAGCTAAGAGTTTTCTCATAAAACCTATTCACAAAGCTGCTGAGACAAACTTTTACTAAGGAATAGACAGAAGTCTTAAGCTAAGAGTAATGGTGGGGTTGACCTCGTTGCTATGGATGATGTCAACACGCTTACTAACTATGCCCACAGTGATTGGCTGATGGGGGAGGAGTCTCTGTCAGCGATTTAATCAGAAATATTGTAGAATGAGGTATCATGTTTCCATATTAAAATAAAGGTTTTAAAATACAAATGTTGCCCTATTCAAAAAGATTTTTGTTTAATAAAAATGTTGCTGTATTCAAATAAAGGTTTTAAAATGTAGGCTAAGTGTCACTAATTAAACTAGTATATATTCAGTTAATTGTCAGCCTCTTACATGTCTGCATCTCGAGAGATTCAGAATTCAAGCGACAAATTATGTTTTATAAACAAAGTTTGGGAGGAGCGCATTCAAATGGTCTATCTAATCAGCTCGAGTGGAGGTATATATACACAGACGAGAGCCGACTCACCTATAGTTACCTCGACAGTTTTCTGCATCCCTCCGCAACCCCGTTCCTTCCTCACTCTCGGCTGCGATACGAGGCAGAACTCTGGGTTTGGGCTAAATTCCAAGCTCGGAGCATGCCAAATATGCTTATTATATTTTTTTTACTCTATTCAATCATTTGTAAGTATGAACTGATGAAAACAACTGCCACAGGTAATCATTTTTTTTAATTATTAAATATTTATTTTTGGTGTCTGATCGTAAATTCAAATTTATAAATCAAAATATGTATTGCATTTATGAAGAAAAGGTTCAGCACCCAAGGCTCTATCGGTATTGCCTCAATGGTGTACAGTGTCTTTGGGTGGATTAGGATTGTTTGCGATTTGGTCTTAGTGACTTATGAGTCCTCTTGACTACTTTGCTTTGTGAAATACTCTTAGAACAAAAATTTAGGAGTCCTAAAATCAGGACAGACACACCCATTATTTTTAAGAGTTTCTCCTAAATCAGCAAGTTAGGAGCTACTTTTAGCCTTAAGATGTTTTGTGAATATGGCCCCTGGTCCATTGTATGGAAAAAAGATGCAATGAAAGTGAATGATGCTAAGCATCTCCATTTTCTGTTTCATAAAAAAAAAGAAAAAAAAAGTCACACGGGTTTGGAACAACAAAAAGTAGAGTACATGAAATTATCTCTGCTTTTCAGGTGAAATAACCTTTTAATAATTTAAATCCCTGGTGTAAAATTTACACTGCTCCGTGTTTATATGGGAACCACCAGCAGGGTGTTAAAAATAACACTGAAGCAGTGTTAAGAGGTAATTAGGTAATTAAGTGATTAATTGAGTGATGTTTGTTTATTATTGAAGACAGAATCAGAATCGCTGAAGAGAAACTCAAGAACTACAACTGACTTCCAGCCACATCTTTAGATGAAATCAACTGAAAAGACATTGAATCTCTCAAGATTTCAGCAGAGGAGGATTAAACAACTACACAAACAGCATTTTTTAAGGAACATCACAGCAACCACTTGTGCGTCCGTGCTGAACTCGCATCTAGTATATAAAAAGCATTTTTAGGCGGCCCAAGGCGGTCACCTACCTTTGCCTTATGGTAAGTCCACCGTCACGTCATGCAGCAGGTTTGTGGCAGTCCACATCCTCAGCCAATTCAACAACTCCATTGGTTGCTTTCTTTGCTGCAGCATATTCATTAAATTCCAATTGGTGGATTAATGAAAATGTGCCTGCAGCTATTTACAATACCGGAGTGTCTATTTACACTAGCTCCTCCCACCAATGTCTGGTTGGGCCACTCAAGTTTTAAAAAAGACATGCAGATTTCAACGTCTTCAGTGGCACAGTAGTAGCGAGGAAGGGACGCAAACTTGGCTTGTAACACGATCGATGCGGGTTCGAATTCATCTTTTGCCAAACTTGCTCTCTCCATTTTCCCATCACATATCACGTCAGAAAGGCATTTATTTTCAATAAAAATGAAAATAATGTTCTAAAAGTGGAAATAAACTGCCTAACAAGTGTTTTTTTTAGTGTACTTTTAATAATATTAAAAGTATTGGTATTAGGAGAACGTGCAGGGAGGATTTTAAATATAATCATTTACACAGGATATTATTGCATCCTGTTAATGTACAAAAATACTGAAGTGCAAATAGTATCTGCCAATATAAAGTATAGATCTAATTACTATTTACATGGTGTAAATAGAATATATCACTATTTTCACCTACTGTAAATAGCATATCGCTAAGAAAATGCTGCTATTTTCACTTAGTGTAAATAGCATCTATTGCTATTTGCACTTGGTACAAATAGCCGCTGCCTTTAAATACAGGTTATTTCTATTTTTCCATAGTGTATATGGTCTTTATGGTCTCTAGATACAGCTTGGCATTGTTTTCTGTTTGACATAAAACCTGATAGTTACGGACAGTTTGCGACAACTAGCCCCCATCTCCCTTATGTTGTATTGCCTAGCTAAAGATTGTAGGATGTAAATAATGTAAATCACACCTTAAACAATTGTATTTGAGGCAGTTTACTTAGAGCGTGGGTTTTCAAAGTGGGGGCCGCATTGGAGTGCTAGGGGATCCGTGGAAATGTTTAGGGGGAAAAAATAGAGAAATAAAATTAGGTTAACATAAGAAAATTAAATAAATGAGCTCATATATAACAGTACAGTGCAATAAAGAGTAGAAAACAATAATAATTAACTTAATAAAAACGAAATATTTTCCAGATAATTAGATATATTTATAATACCCTATTAATTTTTAACATTATAAATCGGGCCGTTATACAAGAAACTATGCATTAGAATGGGGGTCCTTCGCACGAGAATGATTATATTTGGGGGGTTCGTGGCACCTAAAAGATTGAAAGCCCAGAGAGCATAAAAGCCAGAAAATGGCATCAAATTCTAGAGTGTAATTCTCTGAAATGACCAGCAGAAGGCATCCAGTACTAGTACATCTTTGAACATTAAAATTACTGCAGCGTTTAATTGAACACTCAGCAGATCCAAACAAAAGGCAACAGCTTTTTCACACAAACTTATTTTTGTGAAATGTTTTTCTTAAAAACGGCTTTTTTTTTCTTTTTCTTAAGTAGGCCTAGCCTAAATGCCACTTGGTTTGATATTCTGTTATATAACTGAACAACATTCGTATTTAAGTGTGACTTAAGTCTTCAAATACGTTTTTGGAGCCAGTGAGTGTAAATGATTCGATTTCAAGAAATCAAACTTGATGTGAATACAAGTTTCCTCTGCAGACAATCCAGCCAATCGCTGCGCGGCACGTGACGTCATTGAGATGAAAGGGAATTCTGCATCAAACACTCGCAGCAGTGAAGAGAGATCAGATCACACTAGACCGAGCCGCTGCTGGCCGCTTTCAGTCCACGTCTGCCTCGGGATCATGCAGTTAGACTTTTTGGAGTCTGTGCATTTGCAGGTATTCGGATTAACATGTGGAGGGGTGTGAGTGAGTAAACAGACTCGATTAAAGCGCTTTTGTCCAGGACGTGTGTGAAGCTTTGATGTACACGCTGATGGGAGATCAGATTACAGGCGTCAGACCGCAGTCTTTCATCTGAGCTTTAACTTCAGTGCTGGACTCGGGACGGGTTCAGACCTCAGCGGCGAGCGCGCTGGATCGCATCCTGAACAGCTTTCCGTAGGAGACCGGAATCTCACGAGCGACGCGTTATCGGTAAGAAAGTTTTGCACACAGTTGCATATGAATTCAGAAATTAATATCTTAAGAAAAAATAACTACACAACACGCAAATAGTGCCTATCTATACGTTAACTATCCCAATATAAGGGACATATTTTTAATTCCTCATCTTTTTCTATGACAGGTCAAAACGTAAACGTAAACAGAAAAAAATTATACATATTATATACAGCACATTGTAATGTTTTGAATGATAATAATAAATAATTTATGGTATTTTAAATTATATTATTGTTAATAATAATAATAATAATAATCCATAGATCTTCATATATGGATTTATCTATGGAATATATAATCTATAATATATAATCAGCACATAAATTAATCATTATTGGCCAGTATTAGTGTTTTAAGGGGGTTACTTTTTTCTGATTCAACCATTAATAAACAGTTATAAATGATATAGAGGAATTTTTCCCCGACTCACCCAGTGTTAAACCTCTTGAAATATTAAACACCCACTGTGGATTTAAAATTATTTTTTGTATGATTTTAACACACATTATTCCATACTGGAGCTTTATAAAAAAATCACAAGATTTATAATAATCGTTGTTTGCTTAGTGTTCACACAGTTTTGAGAGATAATGGCAAATAGCGTCCTCCATAAATCATTCATCAAAGGATTTCTGCTTTCACAGTGTATGTGGGAAAGACCTTTCAGAATGCCTCAGGCACGGATCCTCTCCGGGTTTACTCTTCACGGGATACTCATCCTTCCACTGTGTGTCATGGTACGTTTCCTTCATATTAACGCCTTTTGCTTATTCTTAAACTTGAAGTAACAAATTAATACTTGGTGTTTTGTACCCTGAGATGTGGTCTCAATTACTGTACACTACTATTATTTACACTACTGTTCGAAAGGTTGGGGTCGGTAAGATTTTTTTTTTTTTTTTTTAGTTTTTTGAAAGTCTTTTATGGCTCACCAAGGCTGCATTTATTTGATCAAAAATAAAGTAAAAACAGTAATATTGTGAAATATTATTACATTTTAAAAGAACTGTTTTTTTGTATTGTAATACATTTTAAATTGTAATTTATTACACAGAATTTTCAGCATCATTACTCCAGTCTCCAGTGTCACATGATCCTTCAGAAATCATTCTAATGGACCCTTTTCATGGACGTTTCCACAGTTATCAACATCACAAATCTAGTAAAGTTTTTATTAAGTTTTTAAAAAAAATGTAATATACATTTATAACGTTATACTATGTGTTATATTACCTTGGCAGTAATTCAATGGCTGAGGGAATAACGACAAATTTGACACCTTTCTCATTCTGACTGCTGTAACAAACACTATTATGGATTTTTTATTTTCCTATTGGAGCAAATGGAAATACAAAAACTATATTTGCTGTCACCTCCCATTAACTGCTATAGAAAGTTTCCCAATTAAAACGACTTTTGCTTCTGAGAACCCTGGAAATGTGAAAAGGTCCATATGATGATTTGCCGCTCAAGAAACACTTATTATTATTATTATCAATGTTGAGAACAGCATTTATTTCGAATAGAATTCTTTTGTAACGTTATAAATGACTTTTGGTCTGAATAATAATAAAAAAAACCCTTACTAACCCCAAACTTTTGAACGTTACTGTGTTTGTTTGTTCTTGAGAACACGTGTAATCATCATTATGATATATATCTCCACATTTTGGTGCACTCCACTTTGGTAAACCTCCAATGAATTTATGAAATAATTAACCATGCTGGTTTCATGTCCCTCACAGTTTGCAGTTATGGCAGAGGAGAGAAGAGATTGCAGGGAACAGGAATACAAGGATAAGTTTGGGAGCTGTATTCCCTGTCGGCAGTGTGATGCTGGACAAGAGCTATCTAAGGTTTGCCAGTTCTGCTCTAGGTTATTAATTTTTTTTTATTTAGGCTAATTTGAAACATTGGTGCACATATAAATCTTGTATTTTTAATTTCCTAAAAAAGATTACATCTTAAATCAAGAAATAATATCCGAAGCACTCTGTTCCTTTGAATTGGTTCCCACTGAGTTTAATTCTGGAATTCTTTCCTTTCAGTTCACCTACCACAGTCAGATTAATGTGCAAATATATTTAGACGCTTCTACTTCAAGCTGTTTTTAAAAAAAGACCCGTTTCAACCATGTATGCGATCAAATCTGGGACGGAGAGACGCGTTCCCATCAGTTTCACAGAGTTCATGAAAGACTTTTAGACGAAACAGGCCAAAAGCAAAGAGTTCACCAATAGAGAGGGGATGCCAATGTTTTGAAAAGCTTGTCCTGACCAATTATTTATTGCTTCCTCCTTTTCATAAAGAGAGAGGGTAAACCGCTGTTCTCTTTTGTAGAGCGCTGGCCACGCTTTAATCAGTTACACCCACACTTCTTATCCTCTCCTGCCACAAACTTCTGTTTTTTTCTTCAAGCCTTTTAATGTCATTGCCACCCCTGAGAATTTCAAGGCCTTGTAAACATGGCATGTGAAGAAATTAAGTGGTTTTGTACTATCCACCTAATCTAAACGGGGTATTTCTGAAGTGTGGAAGTCATTACACAGTTTATGCTCGGGTAAATGCAGGTACATCAGGCTGTTGGATGTATACAAATGTAGTGCACACGCTTTTTTTTAACCGCATGACTTTCATGTTGGTACACATGAACACACACTTATTGGTTATACGCTTCAGTGCATCAGATGTTTTCGGCCAATTAATGCTTTGGGGCCTGAGGAGGTAGTGAATGATTGCCTGCTTTTTCCATTCAAGCACTAGTGGTTTAACCTATTCTTTGGAGCCAAGGACAATATCATGCGGAAAAACGGTGTTTGAGTTACTGTAGTTTAGTTTCAATGTTAAAATGTTTTCTCCCAGTTTAACTTGCAGATTCTATTGTATGAGTAGGTTTATTTCCCAAAATGAATAAACATTTTATCTTTGTGGTGCTATCAAAACATTGCTTTGTTTGTTTGAGCATCCCGTTCAGCCCGACAACAGCAAAAGTGGCTCAACCAATGGTGTAGCTTTGGGGCGGTTTCCATTTGTTGTGACCAATGGTAGATGGGAGGAGTGTTTTAGAAACATGTTTTAAAAAAAGCCATTATTTTTGCTATAGAAGTTACACTTATACTTAGAATAGCTGTAATAACATCATTAACAACTTAACATTTTTGTTGTTTTAATGTTTGACACTTCAGAAGCTCTTTCAGACAGTTTGTTTAGTAAGAACAGTTCACATGACGCCCTTTTACTGTTTTTCAGAGATCCATGACTAGTCAAACCGCTAGTAAAATCCCCACCTACACACTGTCTTTCACCTGAAAAGGCCGATAACAGCTTTGTTGATAGGCAATTTGTAATTGTTAAAGGGATAGTTCATCCAAAAATTAAAGTTCTGTCATCATTTGCTCACCCTCATGTCGTTCAAAACCTGTATGATGTCTTCTATGAAATACAAAAGAAGAAGTTTGCATGCAGTTACATCCAGTGTGCTGTTAACCACAACTAGATCAATGAGTCAATGAGTTGAACTTGATAATCAGTTTGAATTGAGAACAAATCAATCAGGTGGTTTTGTGAACTCGAACAACAACTCAACGCTTCAATACATTCCAGTTTGACACTTCAATGGCATCTTGTGGTGGACCACAGTTATTTTATCGGTTATCGGTGGTTTAGTGACGTCATTGGTGATGTGGCAACACAAGCTCTAATACAAGTTTTATGACATACAATATACGTTTAATACTTTGCATTTGCAACACAAGCACCGAAGTTTCGTTGTCGTATCGCTATTGAAAAGATCTGACTCAAAAGATTTGTTCACAAATTTGACTTTTTGCTGCTACTTGCATTGCAAAGAAGAACTTAGACAGATGTCCAGATCTTCAATGAATAACAACTTACAGTTAATTTGGTTGACACTCCCAGTCCTCATTTACTTTTGTTAAAAGAGTGGTCAAGATATTTTTCAAAAATTCACCTTTTGCGTTCTGAAGAAAGAAAGGCATTCGAGTTGAGGTTGAGTAAATGATGACAGAATTTTTTAATGCTTTTCAACTATTGCTTTAAACAGAATTAACACAACTGGAGTCTGTTTTAGGACCATTATGACTTTTTTTGCATTATGACAATTAAGCACATCTCCTCCCTCAAATTAAACGTATTACTGTAATGCATTGCTTTTTTAATATAATGGTTCTAAAACTAAGCTTCATTTCTTTTTGCAAAATATAATTATTTCTTTCTTTTGGTTTTGGAGTAAAATATGGCTCAGACATGTTCTTGACAGGTTTTGTAAGATTCACCCTTAAAGCTTACCTGTTGGGTTAAGTGAGAAGTTCACCCTTTGCTTAATTGCGAAGTATTAATGAGCAGGAGAGTTCAGGGTAATTTAGTTGTATAGAGTGTTTGTAGGTTTGTTGAATAAGATGACTTCAAAACACTTGTGTGTCTGAACATGCTTTCATCCAGCTTTCTCGTCTATCACCCATCCATCCTGCTGTTTTGCTTGGCATTCTCACTCAAATCTGATCTGGAGATAGTGGAAAAATGGTACTTGCAGGTACTGGTTTGGTGAGTTCTCTTAGGTAAGAATGTTCCTGGGTGATTCTGGACTGTGACAAAAGGCTTTTGTAAAGAATAGAGTTGGCTGTTTTGCAGCATTATTGACTCTGCATTTTTTTATAGTAATAATCTAAAACATATCTGTCGTTAGAGGTTACCCAACATGCAAAGTAAAGCATGACTGCTCAAATGTCTGTCCATATACAGTAGTTGGTCCTGATCACTGTATCATTGTAACATGTCTGTTATGGCCTTATAGTGTATATTGACGTCTTTTGACCATTTGACTTGTTGTGTCTGCTTTTGACACTTTTTTTAATAACTGGGGAGGACAGGAAATGAAGGGGGGAAACAGAATTAGGAAACATCGTGAACCAGATTCGAACTTTAGTTGCCCCTTTGAGCACGACAGTACACAGTGATAACTGCTAAGCCACAGCTCTGACACATAGAATGATTTCTGAAGGATCATTTGACTAAATTAGGAATAAATTACATTTTAAAATATAGCTGCAAGCAGCAATTAAGGGGCCAAGCACAAAAAAGGCACGATAAGTCATGCCAGCATGGCTGGGAGCATCAGACCAACTGCAACAATTAGCAATTTAAAACCTATTAAGCAGATTTTTGGCAAAATGGCTGAAAAATCATAAATAGTCACTAGTAATATGATTTAATGGTTTATCACTTTCGACCAATAGGTGGCGCTGTGACCAAATTGATGTGGTATGGTCAAAGTAAGGTGACAATGACATATGCAAAGTTTGGTGTCAATATGCCAAAGTATAGCAGAGATACAGCCTTAGAGTCATTTTGGCATTATGCCATTAAATTTGTTGATGCGGTATACGAAAACTGGTGAAAATCTGACCAACGTCCTAGGTGGAGTATGAAAAAGTAGGTTTTTAAAGAAAATCAAAATGGTGGACAGGACGTTCGGCTGACTATGGCAAAATTGCGTGATTTTTTTTCCCCCCAAACGGTTTAGCAGAAATCCCCGCCCTGCAACCAATTTCATTGGCTGAGGTTACAGTGACGGGTAGGTTTAGGGATCAAGGTTGGGTGTAGGAAATCGTTATTGTGATGGACATGGCCAATTAAATGTTTAGAATCAGCTCCAGGGTGGGATTTCCGCTGACCTGGTTTGGGGAAAAAAAGTCACGTGGCAAAATTATCTATATTCTCGGCATGACCCAAGTAATCTATTAAGACCAGTTTCAGGGCATGGTGCCGAAGACACATACAGAGTTTTGTAACCGTATGCCAATGCGTTTGTAAAACAAAGCATTTTACAACAAAATTCAAAATGGCCGACGCCCAAAATGGCTGATATGGGAAGTTGTTCGAGAACAGTTTAACAAATCGACTTGAATTCCATAACTTTTTGTCGGAATGGTCTGAAGATGATCTGGTTCAGTTTTCCTGAAAATTGGAGCAACGGACTAGGTTTTTCAGAAACCTAAGGTTTTTCAGAAAATTCAAAATGACATAATTTTAGTGTTCATAGTGTGCAATCGAATCATCTTGAGCCAAGGAATTATAGGGAAAAAAAATGTTTCTAGCCCTTACAGTTTAAAAGTTATTAACATAAACGTGAGTGTGTCTTTGGACAGTTGGTGGTGCTAGAGCGATTGAGTTAGAGACTCTAAAATTGCTGTGGATAATGTTCAGACAGACCTCTATCTGTGTGCCAAATTTCATAACTTTCCCGCAAGCGGTTCTATGGCAGTACTTCAAGAGCGGAAGAAGACGGAATAATAATAATAATAGGAACACTAACGGATACAATAGTTGCCTATGCACCTTGTGGTGCTTGGCCCCTAAATATATTAAAATAGAAAACGATTATTTTAAATTGTAATAATATTTCACATCATTACTACTTTCAAAAACCTTAAAGAAAACCTTATTTATTCCAAACCTGTGACCGGTAGTGTAGACAAATTCTTATCCATATTCTGAAGCCTGAATCCCCATTGGCTTTTAGCTGGACACCAGATAAAAGCCAAGATTAAGAAATTTTGCGAACCAGATTCAAACTCCTGTTGCCCATATAAGCACCACAGCTTATGATAATAACTACTACACCATGGCTCTGACACATTCTGAGCCATATCTGAGAGCCTGAATCCTCAATTGTATTCATCTGGTGACCAGCTAGGATTAAGAAATGGTGCTATCAAGATTCAAACTCCCGTTGCCCATATGAGCACCACAGCTCAGTGATAACTACTAAGCCACTACTCTGACATGCAGACACATTCTGAGCCATATCTGGGAGCCTGAATCCTTATTTGTATTCATCTAGCGTTCAGCTAGGATTAGGAAATGTTGCTAGCAAGATTCAAACTCTTGTTGCCCATATGAGCACCACAGCCCATAGTGATAGCTAATAGGCCACAGCTCTGACATGTAGGTGCATTCTGAGCCATATCTGGGAGCCTGAATCCTTATTTGTATTCATCTGGTGTTCAGTTAGGATTAGGAAATGTTGCCAGCCAGATTCAAACTCCTATTGTCCTTATGAACACCACAGCTCATAGTGATAATTAGCCATGGCTCTGACACGTAGACGCATTCTGAGCCATATTCGGGAGCCTCATTGGCTTTTATATGATGTTCATCTATCTGTTTGAACTACTAAATGCTGGAGGATTCCAGCAGCAAACTCCAACAGACAAACCACAGGGGGTTACAGAGCTCCTTAGATTTCTCTTTCCCCCTTTGCTCTCCTGTTGATTATCTCTCTGGGAATGGCATCATGCCTTCAAATGGAGTGACCATACCTCTTTTATTCACCGTCCCCCCCAATCCTTCATGCCCTGCTGGAGAGAAAGGTCTTATATGGGCTGTGGGCAGGCAACAACAGCTGTCATTCTGTTCAGGCACCCTATATGCAGACTTTAGAGGGCCTGTGTTGAGAGAGCCAAATCAGTCTTCTCTAACATTGGCTGAAACCGGGGCCAGGCTTTGTGGAGAGCTCTTGTCATTGGCTCTCTCACGCAGACATGTGTGCCTTAGCTGGGAAACTGGATCGCGGTGTAGAAAGAAGGCCCCTGTTTGAAGCCGATCTTCACGTTAATGATATATGAGCCTCTTCTCTAATCCAGCTCAGTGTGGTGGAAATGCAGGCGGGTAATAGTGACCTGACTAGGGAAGGGGCAGCTGGGAAAAAAAAAACAACAATAGTGCAGGGTGATATCAAACCACAAAGGTCCTCTCACTTTTCTGTGCATTATGCTCCTCTGCTGGAATGCGACTGGTAGGAACGTGAGTGTTTGTTTAATGGATCACGGTTACATATTGTGCTGTTTATAAAGTAGTTGTGCTGATTTAAAAAGTCATATTTTTTTGCACATGAAATTCCAGCCATATCAGTTTTCTAGAAACAGCACCACAGCAATAGTTCATCCCAAAGTAAATATTCTGTCATATTTCTTCTTTGGAAGCCCAAAATGAGATCTTTTGATGTTATGTCAAAATTTACGTTGAACCAAATTGTGAAATATAGGACCATAAAAAGTACCTTAAGAGTGGTCAAGATGACTTGTGTACACTACATTCCAAGTCTTTTGATGCCATAGAATTGCTTTGTATGAGAAACAAACTAATTTAAGTCATTCATCAAAAATTTTGCTGCATCCTAGATGTCATAACTCATTTGTGTCAATTCATTCCAGATTTGCTGCATTGGTTCTTGTGCTTCTCATAATGAATTGCAATGCTTCAAGTTGAATATGCAAAAAGGCGAGTAGATGATGACAAAACTTTAGTTTTTGAGTGATCTATTGTTCCTGTAGCTGACACTTATCAAAAGAGGACACACGATTTTTATTCAGAACTACTGAAAGTGCAAAGGAAAACTGTGTGTTTTAAATTGGTGTCATATTGCTGGTTGGTTCCATTGAGAAATGCATTGATTGATCTTGATTGATGATCTCTGTTGGGTTGGATGGGTGCAAAAGACATTATTTGAAGCTCCAAGAAGCTCTGCTTCAATTATGGTTTGAGAAATCTGGCTCAATGAAAGCTGAATATATCCCTGCAAGATTCCCAAGAATTATATCAATGTGGAAAGGATTAAAAACAAACAAGCGTATTCCAGCTTGATTACTGTCAGTAGAGTTTTGAAAAGACTCTGGCATTGTTTATTGAAGTGGGTGGACCTGGAGGGGGAAAAGGCTCTTCTGAGTAATGCTAATTAAGCGGCGCTTAAGATTTCAGTTTAGATCCCGAAGCCTGGAAAAAAACGTTTGCTTACATTTCACTTCTTAATGTCAAACTCAATGTGGCAAAACGTCTAAGTCCAACATGTTGTACAGAAACATGCCGAACAAATGTTGTTCGTCACAGTTCGAGGAAAGACCATTCTAAACCCATTAGAACATCTTCCAAGCTGAATTTTCTGTCTCTTTTGTGCGTTAAATACGAGTGTTTTGTTACTAGTTGCTAAGCTAAAGGCAACTGTATTTTGTTCTTTTGTTATATTGCTCATTCAGTCGGCTAAAATGGCAAGCGTGCTCATTTTGTTCATGAAGACACTTTCTCTGTGATCTCTTTGTTATATTTTGCTTAGGCTGTGCATGAGTACAGTAAAATCAGCCTCATATTATTACCCAAACTGCACAGTTTTAGATCTTTTATTGAAATAAAATAGGCCTGTATTTAGGAAACAATGCAAAGGGTGTTGTCTCGTATAATTCAAGAGCGCTGAGAATTCTCCCCACAACTTGACATTGAGACCTCTCCTCAAGTTTCCTCCGTGATTTAGTTTTGCGTATGTACTCAGATCGCTTTTTGGGGTGAATCTCACAAAACCTGTCAAGAACAATTCATTTTATAATTTATTTAATTTTAAAATTTGTGTGGATTCCTGATTCTGTGGTTAGAAACACTTTATTGTGCAAGTGTTTGCATTATTAAAAATATGCTTTGTAAATCTTTTAGTTTAAATGTGCATTCCACATACCAAAACCTCTCAATATCAATATTTCTCAGACACACTTTAGCCGAAGACAGGCCTGACAAAACCTCTGCAATAAACTCCCAATAAACCAACAATAGGCGTCCCCGTGGGCCTTTCTGATTCAAATGCAGAGCCCTTCGGGGGCCCGGAGCAGAAGGCTGTCCATTGATCCCGTGAGAGTCAGGGAGATTATTGCCTGTGTAAGATAGACTCTCTCAAAAGAAGCTTGGCCTTTGTTCAGCAGGGGGAATCACACACACGCACACACACACACACACTGTGATCATTATTTCATCTCGGCTTCTTGTTAGTCCACATTGGCGCTTTTCTTTAGCGCGGCTCTCCCTCGCCCTTCCCTTCCTCGGCAGTGAGATATCTTCCGTTAATCCTCACAGGAATGTGGCTTTGGCTATGGGGAGGATGCCCAGTGTGTGCCCTGCAGAGCCAGTCGCTTCAAAGAGGACCGCAGCCTGCAGAAATGCAAGCCCTGTCTGGACTGTTCCCTACTCAACCGCTTCCAGAAGGGGAACTGCTCCACCATGAACAACGCCATATGCGGAGACTGCCTGCCTGGGTGAGTCAGTCATAGGAGCGCAATTATATAGAATAAAGAATGATGGGCGTTTTCCAAGACCAAGTCAGTCTATAATACACTCTTAAAAATAAAGGTTCCAAAAGGTTTTTCGTGTGATGCCATAGAAGAATCATTTTTGGTTCCCCAAGGAACCTTTCAGTGAACAGTTTATAAAAAAAATCCTTAGTGTGAAGAACATTTTAAAAATCTAAAGAACCCTTTTCTACTTTAAAAAACCTTAAATGGTTAGTTCACCCAAAAATGAAAATTATCCCATAATTTACTCACCCTCAAGCCATCCTAGGTGTTTATGACTTTCTTCTTTCAGCCAAACACAATTATATTAAATAATATCCTGCCTCTTCCCAAGGAGTGAATGGTACTAGGGTTTTGAAGCCCAAAAAAGCGCATCCATCCATCATAAATATAATCCATATGACTCCAGTGGGTTAATAAAGGACTTCTGAAGCGAAGCGATGGGTTTTTGTAAGAAAAATATCCATATTTCTAACTTTATAAACTGTAATCACTAGCTTCCAGTAATGGCCACGCGTTCACAAGAGTGTCGAGTTCTGACCCAATGTATGACGTAGGCGTAACATAAGCTCAGGTGAGAAATGATGAATGCCGGAAGCACAGAGGATAGAGCAAAACAAAACGCCAGTCATGAATTTAGGCCCTGATATACTTCAAGCAAAGTTCTTTTTTGTTCTTCGTTTAGGGGTAAAACAAAGTTCGAAATACATGAGCAGCGATATACTGTAATCGAACATCTGACGCTGCCCACACTGCTGAGATCGACGGTTAGATGAATATGTAAAAATGTTGCACGCTTTCCTCTCAGTAACAAAATGAACACAACAAAATTGAGAAACTAGCAAGGATTTTTTAATAAAGCATAAGAAAAACATCTGATCATGGCAACGTGGATATGTTTGTTTGCACAAGCTCTGTAATTCGGCACTCGAGTGTTCATGTTTTCGGATGTCTCGCGGACATCTGACTTCTATGGACTCGAGAGGAGAAATGAACTGGAAAAGATTTTCAGAGTGAAAGAAGGCAGAGCCTCAGCGCACACCTACCTTATGTAATGGCCACGGACCAATGGTAGTACGAAGGTGTTTACCAGCCGAAGCAAACTTTTCCAGAAAGTTCGCTTTGGCAAGCTGTTTCGAACTTCCAAAACGAACTCCAAACGAACTTCGTTTCGGCCTGATTTTGTTCGAAATTACGTCACATCAGTTCATTCTTCGATTTCATTTGAAGTATATCAGGGCCTTTAGAAGTCTAAAATAAGAAGTTAGAGAAGCTACACTATACGTCATACGTCAGGTCATAGGTCACTCTTCCGCCGAAACTCGACTTGTGTACGACCGTAACCGCAAGCTAGTGATTACAGTTTATAAAGTTAGAAATATGGATATTTTTCTTACAAAAACGCATCGCTTCACTTCAGAAAGCCTTTATTAACCGCCTGGAGCCATCTGGATTACTTTTATGATGGATGGATGCACTTTTTTGGGCCTCAAAATCTAGGGTACCATTCCCATTATAAAGCTTGGAAGAGCCAGGATATTTTTTAATATATCTCTGATTGTGTTCGTCTGAAAGAAGAAAGTCATATACACCTAGAATGGCTTGAGGGTGAATAAATTATGGCATAATTTTCATTTTCGGGTGAACTAACCCTTTAAGTACAATGGAAAAGCTCCAAGGATGTTAAAGGTTCTTCATGGTACCATCAGTGTAGCAGTCATGATCCGGAATTGAAAAGGGTAATTAATTTTTTTAACGATAACTACTGCGATGTCTGATGTTGTTAATCGAAGGTATATGCTTTTGTTGAAGCCATCTGTTCGCATTATTTACATTTATTTAAAAAAATAATTGTGTATAACAGCGGAGTTCGTTGTAAAAACTACATTACCCATGATGCTGAGAGTCGTTGGGAGCAAAATGTGCCAAAAGATTTCTGCGAGGCTCTGCACTCCCATGAAGCACCGCAAATGAAATAATAAAGTCGGTCTCCCTATATGCTCTCAAAATACTTAAATATTTTGTATATATATGCATACTTTTCAATAAACTTAAAATATATTGTTCATAAAGATATATAATCAGCTTTGAATAATTAGTTTTATATTTCTCCATCGTTTTTAATCCATTATGTCATTCGCAGTGCTTCATGGGATTGTAGTTCTTTAAGTACACTGACTTGTAGCTTTGTTGTACCTTTGTCAGATTTTCAACTACCTTTTTGCTTCAAATAAAAGTTTGTAATGTTGTGATTCACCTTGTAGTTCATGACTTATAATGCTTTAGCAAAGACTTTAAAATCCCTATGTGAAAAATGAATGGACTAAATACTTCCGAAACCAACACTGCTGAAAAAGTAGGCAGGCAATAATGCACTCTATAAAGAACCTTTATTTTTGAGAGCAAACAGTCATTCTGAAACCCAAACTGTATTTACGTGCAGCCGTGGCTCAGTCCTTCTCATGAAAGCTTTTTACATAAGTTACACACACTTTAGCCCTCCAGCCCTGAGCGAAGCAGATGATTTCTCAGTTTAAAGTCCAGGTCAGGGAAATAAACTCAAGGCCTTCGGTTGGGCCCAGACATGCCCTAGAAGCTGAAACATGTCAGGTTTATGAAGACCTGCTTTCCACTATCGCTGCAAGAGGTACTAGTTTCCCTACAGCAGCATCCTGCTCTCACCAGATAAGTTTTTAATAACTTTTGATTACCCATAATTAAGTGCTTTGGCACAGTAAGACATGCTGAAGGCAACTCTTCACATTACCTTCAAAGTTCATCTACATCATTTTAGAGAAATGTGTTCTTAGGGCTGTTACTGTAACTACTGGTGGAATACTTCTTACATTGTAATGGATAGTTTTCCTCCAACATTGATTAATTAAATAGGGCTGTCAAATAATTATTACCCCATAATCCAGTTTTCTAATAAGGGATTTTCCAGAGATATTCAATTGAAAAGCAGCAAGATAAAAACATGTGTACATAATCCAACAATTAAAACATATCACAGACAAGAATGTCTTTTTTAAAGTCTATTTGAAAAATGATTGCTTTAAATTGTATTTGAAATCTAAAGCCACTTTTTGTCTACCCAGTTGTTTAATAATCTGCCACAATAATGAATGTAATGTCTTTGAATTATACGCATTTGGTGGCTTTTCTCTGCAAATATTGATGTACACTCCCATTCAAAAGTTTGGGGTCAGTAAGATTTTTTGATGTTTTTGAAAGAAGTCTCTTATGCTCACCAAGACTGCATTTATTTAATCAAAATACAGTAATATTGTGAAATATTATTACAATTTAAAATAACCATTTTCTATTGTAATATATTGTAAAATGTAATTCATTCCTGTGATCAAAGCTGAATTTTCAGCATCATTACTCCAGTGTTCAGTGTCACATGATCCTTCAGAAATCATTCTAATATGCTGATTTGCTGCTCAAGAAACATTTTTTAATATTATCACTGTTAAAAACAGAAGTAGTGCTGCTTAATATTTTTGTGGAAACCATGATATAATTTTTTTTAAAGATTCGTTGATGAATAGAAAGTTCGAAAGAACAGCAGTTATTTAAAATAGAAATCTTTTGTAACATTATACATGTCTATACTGCTATTTTTGATCAATATAATGCATCTTTGCTGAAAAAAATGACCCAGAACTTTTCAGTGGTAGTGTATGCAATATAATTTGATTGATTAATTGTTATATGATGTAATTAATTTGATTAAAATTTTGAGTTGATTGACAACAAAATTAATGATACATTATAATAAATAAAGTAAAATAATAATATATTGTTTCATTTTTAAATTAATATGCATTTTACTCTTACAGATTTTACAGAAAGACGAAGTTAAGTGGATTTCAGGATATGGAGTGTATCCCATGTGGAGATCCGCCGCCACCATATGAACCGCACTGTAAGCACATTTATTGATTCATGTTAAATACAAAGGTTTTCGAATGTATTTCTGTCCTTGAGGAAAATGTCCAGTGCATTCATTTTCTTTTGGAAAGAAAGAAAGAAAGAAACAAACAAACAAGACATCTTTTCCATACACCATTAAAGGGTTAGTTCACCCAAAAATGAAAATTCTTTCATTAATTACTCACCCTCATGTTGTTCCACACCCGTAAGACCTTCGTTCATCTTCGGAACACAAATTAAGATATTTTTGATAAAATCCGATGGCTCAGGGAGGCCTCCATTGACGCAAGTTGATTGACACTTTCAATGCCGAGAAAGGTACTAAAGATATATTTAAAATAGGTCATGTGACTACAGTGGTTCAACCTTAATGTTATGAAGCGACGAGAATACTTTTTGTGTGCCAAAAAAACAAAATAAAGAACTTAATTCAACAATCTTCGAAGATTTACGAATCTTTTGTTTCGAATCAGTGGTTCGGAGCGTGTATCAAACTGCCAAAGTCACGTGATTTCAGTAAACGAGGCTTCGTTACATCATAAGTGTTTCGAAACGTTTCGAAATTTCAGTGGTTTGTGTGTCTTTGGCAGTTTGATACGAGTGCCAAACCACTGATTCCAAACAAAAGATTCGTAAAGCTTCGAAGCTTCATGAAGCAGTGTTTTGAAATCGCCCTTCACTAGATATTGTTGAATAAAGTTGTTATTTTGTTTTTTTGGTGCCCAAAAAGTATTCTCGTCGCTTCATAACATTAAGGTTGAACCACTGTAGTCACATGAACTGTTTTAAATATGTCTTTAGTTGCTTTCTGGGCATCTGAAAGTGTTAATTATCTTGCTCTCAATAGAGGCCTTACTGAGCAATTGGATTTCATCAAAAATATCTTAATTTGTGTTCCGAAGATGAATGAAGGTCTTACAGGTGTGGAACGACATGAGGTTGAGTAATTAATGACAGAATTTTCATTTTTGGGTGAACTAACCCTTTAAAGTGTCTTTTGAGCTTCAAAAATAACAAAAAAGCACCACAAAATCAGTCCAAAGGACTTCTATTCCACATCCCATTGCATCTCATAGTTTGAAAACATGTGAATGAGAGCTAATGCGAAGGGCAAGATTATCAGTGAATTTTTGGAGGTCCACATTTACTTAGAATGAAATAAAAAAACATACAATTAAAAACTTAATCAGGGTGAGTACATGATGACAGATTTTTTTTAGGGTAATCCTTTAAAAGGGTCCATCATACAAACAGTTGCATTAATAATAATCTGCGAGATGACGACCCACTCAGTCTTGGTGATTCATACAGCAGTATTTTACAATCAAATAAATGCCTCTTTTTACAAGTCAGAACATAGGCGTAGGTAATAAACAGAACTCTCTGTGTAACTGTTCGACAGCATGGCTCTCTTCTGCAAATACACACATGGGTATGTTAAACACGTAGCGTTTCACAAAGCAGTGTATTGTTCTCCTGCAGTCTGTGGCGCTAATTGGGCTCATTTTACCCACCGTTGAGTGCCATTGTACGGAAGCTTGTGTCTTTGGCAGTTACACAGGGAGAGACATGGGGGAAACTTATACCTTTCAAATTTAAGTGTGACTTCCAGAAGTTTAAGATGTTTGCAGCTGCTGCATGTGGAGATTTGCAGCGTGTTTGTAGGGCAGAGTTTGAGCCAGGTCTAACACTCCTTCGCCCGATACATAGTCCTGTAGGTGTACAGGTCAGCTCGACCCGTGGATGTAAAGAATTTGATCTCTGTATAAACTTTGGTTTATTATGTAAACATTATGCACTGTGATTTCTGGCCTTCAGAGGAGGGGACACCAGTCATTTTTTTTTTTTTTTTTTAGCATTTTGTTTTTTCCTTGATGTCCATTTAATTTTTTTTTTTTTTTTTCTTTCTTTAAAAAAAACAGTCAACTTTTCAGGAAATTACTTGTGGTTTTGGCAAATAAAATAAAATAAAATAAACATTTTCTTAAAATAAAAAAATAAAATTCTTTAAAAAGAATAAATTAAAAATATTATATTTTATTTATAAATTAAAAATATATAAAAAATATTTTTTTGGTTGAGAATTGTTTTTAATAACTGCCATAAATTATAAAATAAAATAAAATAATTTTCTTAAAAAAAGAATTTAAAATTAAACAGTGAGCTTTGGAAATATTCAAAAAATAAAAATATTTTTTGGTTATTGAGAATTGTTTTTAATAACTACCATAAATGATTAAAAATAAAATAAAATAAATTAAATAATTTTCTTAAAAAAAGAATTTAAAAATAAACAATGAGCTTTGGCATTATACAAAAATATAAAAAGATTTCTTAGTTATTGAGAATTGTTTTTAATAACTGCCATTAGTTATAAAATAAAATAAAATAAAATACAGAATATAAAATAATATAAAGAGCTTTGGCTTTATACAGAAAATATGATTTCTTGGTTATTAAGAATTTCTTATAAAAACTGCTGTAAATGATAAAATACAATAAAATTAAAAAATTAAAAATAAATACAGAGCTTTGGCTTTATAGAGAAAATAAAAAAGATTTCTTTGTTATTGAGAATTGTTTTTTAATAACTACCATAAATGATTAAAAACAAAATAAAATAAAATAAATGTGAGTTTGCCATTGAAAATGATTGTGTATTTCAACACGGAGCAAATGTATAAATGCCAAATAGTTGACATGTAATTGTAGGTTGTCATGCGTTAGGAAAATTTGTGAAAACGCTTTACAGCCAAGTTCTATTAAATGCTCCTTTTGGACTGTGGAGGAAGGTGTTGAGTTACAGTATATTATATCCTTTGTTTATGATGCACTCAGATCATAATTTTCTTTGCACTTCTGGACCATAACTGAATCTGATAGGAACTCAAAGCCGCTCTGACCCATTGTGCGTGCAAACGGCTGAAAAGACTCCAGAGCGTTCCTATCCTCTGGCATTATCTGACTGAGGGTGGTGAAAACTCAAAGGCCTGATGGTTTTAATAGCCCCCACGTCGGCCCGGGGCAAACACGCAGCTGCACGAGTAAGTCTGTCTTTAGAGAGGACCATAAATCCAGAAACACTCTGGTCTCCTTGGCCCATCCTGAGAGCGAAAGGAAGAAAACAGAGCATTTTATGGGTTCCTCTAGCTGCTTTAATGTGTTTCATCTGCTGCTGTCTTTTCTTGTCATGGGATAGCTCTAAATATTTGGCAAAGCCCCTCACAGCTGTCCCATCTAAGCATCTGAACTGATGTGAAGCCAATTTATGAAGGGGTCACATGAGAGCCGGGCGGCTGCTGGGTCGGTAATGGGCGAGAGTAATATAAGCTGGCATTTTTGCTTTTGCAAAACACCTCTGATTTAACTATTTCAATGATTCAAGCCCAAAGCTACTGAATTTAGAGCCTCTGAAGCAGCCCAGCTTGAAAAGCGACCATTACTGTATTGTACATATTGAAGAAAGCTTGAACCGCAAGAGTATGAAAGAAAATGAGTGGTTTGGTATTTGACCTGAAGGGGATTACGTCACATTGGCTCAGCCCATAGATCATAATTAGCGATGGCTTTCATCTTGGACTCTCATGTCTTGTGGGTCACTGATAGACTGATTTGATTAGTCTGATGAAGCACCACATAAAAGACAATCCTGTGATTTAAAAGCAGATAATTTTTCGATGATTGTGCTGCTCAAACTCTACTCAAATCACTGGTTATAATGCTCCCTGTGTTGTAGACAGCAAAGACACTCTCTAGGTTTTAGAACAGAGCTAATTTTACCCTACCCGCTTAAAAGCCCCAACCTTGGCAACTAATGAAGTGAGTAACGGTCACTCTTTTATGGAGCGTTTAATCAACAACCTGCTTGGAATTTCGGGATCTAGATCAACACAATCCTCTACTACCAGCCTACCCCACAGTTGTTTCGGGCTCAAGGCCATGTGTTTCAGTGTGGCATTCTCTAAAGTCAACAGCCGCACATATCAAAGAGAACAGTCTATTGGCTCATGGAGCGCAGTGCTGCGATAGTATCAGCAGGTGAGATCTTTTCAAGGGCCGCCCTTTGTCTGTGTTTGCTGCAGCTGTGGGCAGCTGATAAGAGGGGAAACGCTTTGGTTTTGGGGGGAGGTGAAGGGACGGAGGACAGTACACAGCTGGGCCAGATTTGCTGGCACTGAGACATGACAGTGTAGATAGAAGTACAACTCTGAGCAAACTCTGAAGTACATGTCATTTTGGCTCTTTATGTGAATCTGCTCATTCACACTTTAATTGCATCTACATACAATTCTTTGATTTGGGAAATAAACAGGAAATGATTGTCTAAAGAGAAGGGAAATGGGATCAGGACATGATGTAGGTTGGACTCAAAACTGCATTACCTCTATGAGCGCCAAAGCACAATATGTGCTAACCAGTGGTTTCAAAACCCCTAATCCTAAGTATTAAACTTCGGCATCTAAATCATCCTGAATCATTCCTCAAATCGTGTGTATTGTTGAAGAGAGGTGTGATGTTACTTTTCTTAGCAAATATTTTTTTCCTGGTAGACAATAAAATCTTTAAAAAGATTCAATAGACTTAAGGCCAAAGTATACTTCCATTTTGACGCTACGCCGCAACACGCGATAAAAGGTATCTTTTCCATGTTAATCTGAGTTTTTGTCCAGCCGCGACGGCGACACGCGAATATTCTATTTTAGAAACGGTTTCTATTTCTCCGCGACGTCGCGGCTGGAACAGCAACACAAAGTATGGCAATGATAATATCAGGTACTGTTTATGTGCTTTATTTAATGTTAAAAGTGTCTAACGTGAGTTTGAATATCGTTCTGTGTTCCCAGCTTTTTAGCTGTAATGAAAACAACACTGGCTAATTCACCTCAGATCTTGAAAATAAATAAATGGGCACAAGAACGTTCAAACTGTCAACTCATTGCGAACAAACAAGTGTATTCTGTGACAAAGATTGGTTCAGTCACTCCGTATGTACTTTAAATAATGTTTAAATGATGTAATATTTATGAATTTTACTATGTACTTGCCCATTTCATTGTGTCCGCTGTGCTCTTGCCGAGAGAGCCCGCCCACACTCTCTTCTGATTGGCTGTGGTTTTTGATTGATTTTATCGCTTCTCATTTTCGCGTCGCGTCTAGTGTGGACTCGTCGCTGGAATCTTATCGCATCGCATCTGGTTAGGACACGGTGTAAGGCCCTGATATAGGCTACTTCAAGTGAAATAGAAAAATGAAGTTCGAAAATCAGGCCAAAAACAAAGTTTCTTTGGAGTTTGTGAACTTGCCAAAGCAAACTTTCCTGGAAAATTTCAATCTGAAATCGCATACTGTCTAGGTACTACATTTGGTTTGAATCTTACTTTGCGATAGTTAAAGTATGTTCTAAACAGTATGGATGTGGGTATGGGTAGCTTGAATGAAATTCGGACGTAGTACATCCATTGTGTTGTCATTGTCATGTGACTTATCAGCTTCAGTTGTGTTGCTTCCATAGCTATGTTCCCATCCAAATTTGCGAATTTAACTTATGCGCAAAATTGGAAAATCACATAAAACATTTGCGAATAAAGCAGTGTTTCCATCCAATGAGTCAAAGAGAATAAAATCGTCACTTCCTGATAAACTGGCGCTAAATAACACTAAGAAAAGTAGGATATGCAGTCGTGTAAGAGAGCTCTGGAAGGTAATTATACCGAACAACTTTGATGACACACTTTGCTCAGGCATTTCAGAACGACCAAAACAGCATTTCAGATTCTGTGAAAAAGATTGGTCTGCTGGTTAGTCCAGTTATGCTGTCCCGTTGCGCAAAGTCACATGAATTTATTGATGTGCATTGAGGAATTTATTCTGTAAATGTGTTTCCATCGTAGTTTATGCACGTGTTTTCTTATTGGATAAAAAATGTGCCCTTATTTGACTCGGATACAAGTTTTTTTTTTTTATGCACATTTTTAGAATTTATGTGCATCTTGGCGTTTCCATCCGTCGTTTTATGTATCCCAAAATATATCCCAAAATGTGCATACAAATAGATGGATGGAAACTACTGCCAGTCATAACCATAGACATATATGCATAGATGCCTCTTTAGTGTCCGTTTCTATACGCAAGTCATCCGCCATATTAGAAGGGTCAAATCCAGTGCGTGAACACTTGAGTGCAAGTTGATTGTGCATCTGCAACCTAGTTATTCACATTTATGAATATATATATATATATATATATATATATATATATATATATATATGCAGTAGACATTATCAGTTGATTTTCACAGCATTTAATTTACAGATTTATTAATGTAATAATTCTGCATATGGATATTGCATATCAAGTTATACATAAAACACAAACCAGCACATTCTCACCTCTGAAAGATTATCCCAGTTCGTCTAGAATTTATACCTCAGTGGTTTTTACAGCCATAGGCTGCACCATGTTGTGACATTTTTTTGATAAATTCATTGATTTGTTAGTGCGAGTGATTAACAGCGTCACGTTAACCCTTCCAAGATGGTGGCTGCATTGACATGTCTGTCATCTACGTATACATACCTATGGTCACAACCCCTCTCCCGTGGCCTCATGGGATAGTAAAGTGTCCATTAAATGTGCACTTCAGAATCTTGCCGGAAATAGTAGGTCATCTGGGAACTTTCCACCTGCTGTTTTTTGAAGACTATGAATTCGGACGTAATACTCTTTCGCCGTACTGTTTTTTACCTACTATAAAGTAAATATATATGCATATTCAAACCCAGTCATAAAGACTTGGTGGACTCTTTAGACTTGGGACAGAAAATATCCATTTATCAACCACTTACAAAAACCTAGCAACCACCTAGAACACAATAGCAACACTTTAGAGACTGCATAACAACAGTGCTATATATTTTCTAAATCAAAATGCTCGACATGTTTAAGAATGGGATCGGTCACTATAGGACTAAATGATGAGTTCTGCACCTATAGTTTTGATTATGTCTTCAAACGAAGTGTACAAAGGCACACATCTTCAACAAAGAAACTTCTTTTGAGGGCTCAACTGATATTGACATTGTCTCACAAAGAGCACTTGTATCTGTGAAGGCCAAGCCCATGTTTACTTAATGATTAATTTACCATAGAGCAAATAAAGAACGCTTGTGTTCTTCCAATGAAAAGATGTTAAACAAATATCTGGTTCATATTTAACTTCATTACAGCAAAATAATACTTCGGAATAAAGAAGTCCACAGACTTTATTTCTATGTGTTGTTGTCTTTGTTCCAAAATCTGACTGTGTAGGATTAGCATAGGCATGTCTGTACTTAACTATATGTTTTGATGTATTCTACATTGCTGGTATTGAACAAAAAACAATGCAAAACTCTTTTACATGAAACTAGATTTTTGACAACAAGCAAACTTCAACCTCTACTAAAATCAATAGAGTGCATTAGTGCCCGCCCACTTTTTCAGAGACCTTGGTTTCTGGAAGTATTTTTCCCATTCATTTTTCCCCTAGGGATTTTTAAAAAGTCTTTGTTAAAGAGTTATAAGCCATGAACCAAACCATCCAGCTACAAGGTTAATCACAACATTACAAACTTTTTTTTGTCTAAACATTACAGACAATAGTACAAAAATGTGTTCTAAATGGCTTTAACTCTTTCCCTGCCAGCGGTTTTTTTTTTTTTTTTTTGCCAGCCAGTGGCAGTATTTTTGATCATTTTTACAAAACTTGTATGAATTTCTGAACATGCAATAGGCCTTTATCAAAAGAAAGAACCAAGCCTCTGCTTTTAAACAAACAAAATTCATTCTAGCGTCATGCATTCTTTTTTTTTTGTCAACTTGAATGTGGTTGTTTCATAAAAAAAGTAACATTTTGAATAAAAAGCTGAGAAAATCAAGTTTTTGTCAAAGACTGCGTCAAGAACGATGATCAAAACATAGATGGAGTAGATAGAGTCCATCAACACGCATAATTAAAAGATGTTAAATATGTGTATACGTATATAAACCATATATTTCACATTTATTGCATTTATATTTATTACATTAATTACATAACTATATTGCCAAAAGTTTTGGGACGCCTGCCTTTACGTGCACATGAACTTTAATGACATCCCATTCTTAATCCGTAGGGTTTAATATGGAGTTGGCCCACCCTTTGCAGCGATAACAGCCTCAACTCTTCTGGGAAGGCTTTCCACAAGGTTTAGAAGTGCATTTATGGGAATTTTTGACCATTCTTCTTAGAAGCGCATTTGTGAGGTCAGGCAGTGATATTGGCGAGAAGGCCTGGCTTGCAGTCTCCGCTCTAATTCATCCCAAAGGTGTTCTGTCGGGTTGAGGTCAGGACTCTGTGCAGGCCAGTCAAGTTCCTCCACACCAGACTCGCTCATCCATGTCTTTATGGACCTTGCTTTGTGCACTGGTGCGCAGTCATGTTGGAACAGGAAGGGGCCATCCCCAAACTGTTCCCACAAAGTTGGGAGCCTGAAATTGTCCAAAATGTCTTGATATGCTGAAGCATTAAGAGTTCCTTTCACTGGAACTAAGGGGCCAAGCCCAACCCCTGAAAAACAACCCCACACCATAATCCCCCCTCCACCAAACTTTACACTTGGCACAATGCAGTCAGGCAAGTACCGTTCTCCTGGCAACCGCCAAACCCAGACTCGTCCATCGGATTGCCAGACAGAGAAGTGTGATTCGTCACTCCAGAGAACACGTCTCCACTGCTCTAGAGTCCAGTGGCGGCGTGCTTAACACCACTGCATCCGACGCTTTGCATTGCACGAAGCTCCATTCCATGAAGCTCTCTACGCACTGTTCTTGAGCTAATCTGAAGGCCACACGAAGTTTGGAGGTCTGCAGCTATTGACTCTGCAGAAAGTTGGCGACTTCTGCGCACTATGTGCCTCAGCCACGAAGTGGTAGGCCACGTAAAATCACAGAGCGGGGTCAGCGCATGCTGAGTTGCTGTTGTTCCCAATTGCTTCCACTTTGTTATGATACCACTAACAGTTGACCGTGGAATATTTAGTAGTGAGGAAATTTCACGAATGGACTTATTGCACAGGTGGCAACCTATCACGGTACCACGCTTGAATTCACTGAGCTCCTGAGAGTGACCCATTCTTTCGCAAATGTTTGTAGAAGCAGTCTGCATGCCTAGGTGCTTGATTTTATACACCTGTGGCCATGGAAGTGATTGGAACACCTGAATTCAATGATTTGGAGGGGTGTCCTAATACTTTTGGCAATATATATATATATATATATATATGTATATGTGTGTACAGCATGTTCCTGGATGTTCCTGGATCAACATCTTTGTTGATCCTGCAACAACATTCCAAACAACCAATCAGATTTGAGGGACAAGTTTACAGTTTATGCCAAGTTTAGGCTTAAAACCAGGGTTAGGTGCTTATACGATATGCATAGATGCCACATTCGACCGCTCCAGACACATCGACGTGTCCGACATCTTGGAACAGTCAACATTTGTGGTCTGTATGTAGTTTTTCACTAGGAATTTCATTGTTAATCATGATCATTTAAAGGGTCCTTGATTATGATTCCACTTTTTTTAACTTTAGTTAGTGTGTAATGTTGCTGTTTGAGCATAAACAACATCTGCAAAGTTACGCTGCTCAAAGTTTATTGCAAAGGGAGATATTTTATTTTACATAAATTGCTTTTTAAGGACTACAACAAACGGCTGGTAGGGACTACAACGAGCTTCTTCCCAGGTTGGTGACATCACAAACCCCAAAATTTACATAAACCCTGCTCCCGAGAACATGCAACAAAGGGGGTGAGGCCATGTTGGGCTGCTTTAGAGAAGAGGACGAGTTGTTGTAGTAGAGTGTTGTTGCCATGCCGTCATTTTATGCCGGACTGCTTCACAAATGAGGGTCAATTCAACGCTGGATTTGCACAAAAGATTAACATAACAGCACATGCTAGATGAGATGAATCAACTACATAAATTTATCCACTAACCATTCAGAAATGACCAGTTGCATTCTAAAAGTTGTAACTTCTTCCTGAGTCTCAGTGTCCGACTCCGGTTTGAACAATGTAAGGCTGAACACCATTACTGACAATCGTCATTTTGGCTGCGTGAGATTCTCCAGCTTTGTTGTTGTTGAGCAACCGAAGCGCAAGCTGTTAAAGCCCCGCTCTCTTCTGGAAAGGGGGCCGGGAGCAGCAGCTCATTTGCATTTAAAGGGACACACACAAAAACGGTGTGTTTTTGCTCACACCCAAATAGGGGGAAAATTTGACAATGGTCTATTGTGAATACAGAGTCTCCTGTGCGCTTCATATGAAGTAGCTGTTAGCGCATTGTGCATTGGTTCCTAGAGTGTTCTGGGTAGTTTCTAACTAGCTGTTAATTAACTCTTACTAGCGAAAAAAAATATTTATGTGAATGTACACTGTTTATAGTTCGCCACACAGCCATTTTTCAAGTCCTAAGTGACGGATACATTGATGTAGACACACCAGATAACATGATAACCCCAATTATCTCGATGACTTAATAGTCGGTGTCAGTAGAACACTGAGTGTAAAACCCCTTCTTCAGGCTAGATCAGTCACTTGATAGTCCCTGGCTTTTTCTCAGATGGCTGTTGTCTTCAGGGTAGGGAAGGCTCTCTAGACAGTGACATCAGAGTTCCTGTGGTGCCTTCAGACTGTGGCAGCTGTTTTCTCAGGCTGATTACACATTCCCCAACCGACTTCAAACATATAGCAGTGACTGCCCATGGCCTTGATCTGCCTCTTAATAATGGGCTCGCTAGACTGGCAAGTGAAGGCCCGACTGGCCCGGGGTAAAGGGGTGAAAAATTATCAGCAGGCTGGAATGTGCCCTTCACCTCCAGGACATTTCTGCTATTTAAACCCCGTTTTCTTTGGAGCACATTCCCAGCCGCAACCACAGCGAGAGGAGATATGTGACACACACACACACACACACTTGAGCTGGGGCTTTTGGTTTTGGCAGGATCAATGGAAGATGAAACAGAGTGGGTCACATCATAATGTTAAAAAGGAAAGTGTAGTAGAATGTGAAAGTCTCTTAAGATAATGTTTGGATTTTGTAACACTAGTTTAAAATCCTATAGGAAATTCTTGAGGGTACACATGGTGAATTGAGGCCACAATATACTCACAGCGAAGTTTGTCTTTGTTCTTCGCTAAGGGGTAAACAGATGTTCAAAACAGCTGCTCAACTTCATAATGTTTGTGAACATTCAGACGAGGCCTGTGCTGCTAGGAGTGGCATTTGGGTGAATACAGTATGTTTTTACGGACTAAGCAGAAAAATTTACCTGTAAAGATTTCCTTGTCAAAGAAGGTGCATGGAGAGTCAGACCACACCCACCTATTACATAATCATTACAGACCAATGGCAGTTTATATATGTATACTGGGGTCGTTAGCCTTCTGGACAATGTTATTTTAGTATTATGTATATACTAATATTTTTTTATTAATGTTTTGAGTAGGGATTTGCCTGAAGCCGAATGGAAAGGCACGGATAATGAATAACGCATTCTATGGAGCCCCTAAGGTGGCATGGTGATGGAAAAAATATGAGATGAGAAGAGAAAATATATTTCAAAGTTTTGCAAGCGAGCACAAAAACATTTGAAATATATATATATATATATATTTTTCTCACATCTCATAATTTTTCCATCACCATGTACCTTTACAGGCTCAATAGAATGCGTTTTTCATTTTCCATTCCTTTCCAAATAAGGTATTCGGCTCATCCCTAATTTTGAGTTTATTTTTATATTTTCAGTTGTCATTTTAATTTTAGTTTAATTTTCTAGCAATTTTTTTATGCGCTCCTGTAATTTCTATTAGTTTTTTTTTTTTTTTTACAATATTACTTTTTAGTTTAGTTTTATGTATTTTTTTTTATGTGCTTCAACTTAAACTTATTTTAGTTATTTGCCAAGGCAACATTTACATATATATATGTGTGTGTGTGTGTGTGTGTGTATATATATATATATATATATATATATAAATATATGTATATGTGTGTATATATATATATATATATTTATTTTTATATATATATATATATATATATATATATATATATTATAAAATTTTATATGTGTGTGTGTGTGTGTGTATATATATATATATATATATATATATATAATTTCAACAATTTTTTTAAGTTATAATATATTATATTATATTTAATATTTTTTAGTTAGCCATAATAACCTTGCTTCTAGGTGACTTTTGACTCCCATAGAGTAGGTTTTTTTTTTTTCAGTCATCATTTAGTCATCTTTATGTAGTTTAAACCTCTATTTTTCTTCAGTTGAACACGAAATAAGCAGTTTGACAGAATGTTTTTACAATGAATGTAAATCAGGGATGTTCCTGTCAAGCTCCAAAAAAGAACTATAAAAGAACCATAAAATTAATATTACCATAAAATTAATAAACCATAAAAGAACCACACAATTTTTATGATGTCCTTTTGTCACTATTTGTGACTGTCACTGTTGTTTTTTGTATGAAAAAGTGCAGCATTAACATTGTCTAAAATCTCCTTTTGTGTTCCACAGAAGAAAGAAAATATAAAATAAAATACAAGGGTGAATAATTGAGTAAAAACGGAACTAGAGACGCTTAGTGACCTCACTTCCTGTCTCCTGTCTCAGGTATAGGGCGAGTGAATCTTGTCCCGTTCCAGTCTCCAGTGACCAGCCCCAGAGACATGGCTCTAGCTGCCGTCATCTGCAGTGCGCTGGCCACAGTCCTGCTCGCCCTCTTCATCCTGTGTGTCATCTACTGTAAAAGACAACTGCTGGAGAAGAAACCAGGTGACTCACACCACTGCTGAATCCTCTGAACTTTTGACAAAAAAAAAAAAAACAGACATTGGAGCGGTAGTTTAATTTATATAATATTTATATTATATAACATTGGTGTCTTTTATCATATTACTGTTGCTGCAATTTTATAAAAGCCACCTGAGGTCATGTGGTACTGGGATTGTACCATGATTTAGACTGTTTTAATGCTTGATATAAAAAAATTAGTAGTTAACTGTTATCCTTTAAACTTATGGAACTTCATAACACTTTTATATGTTTGTTTTTGCTGTTGTTTCATGTGCCGATGTCTCAGTTTCATTGAGGTCACATGAAGGTCCTTACTTGGGTTCAGAGTTGTCTTGTCTGGATCGGCGAGTTCTGGAGTTTTCCCAGCGGCCTTGTTGTCACTGCCGTCACGGATCAGGACAGACCTGCGGTGAGTTTCACACACATTTCAGAAGTCTTACTAACACGCTGCTAAAGTGAGGTGTGATGAGGAACCCTGTGTTCTTTCTGGAGCTCTTGGACATGTCCAAACATGTCAGTTAGCCAGTAATTATCTGTCAGATGAGAATTTTATTAATCACACAGAGTTCTGGAGTGTCACGGCAGTGTTGATTGTCATGATATTAGATTCATGTGCGGTTTCTTTTCCAGGTCCTGTACACCTGATCCCGTCTTTGTGCTGCGATGACACCTGGAGCCAAAGCCGTGGCCGTGAGAGTCGCCCCTTTCACTCTCAGAGCAGTCTCAATGAAGGGTGGGTCCTTCAACCAGACACATTCACATTTACATGAAGTTAAACGATCAGGTTTGGGTCTGTGCCATTTCAGTCTGGCAGATCTGGGAGATTTATTAGATTCATTTTCAAAATTCGGTCTATTTTCAACATACACTACTGTTTAAAGGGGTGGTATAATGCCACTTTTACAAGATGTAAAATAAGTCTCTGATGTCCCCAGAGTGTGCATGTGAAGTTTCAGCTCAAAATACCCTACAGATCATTTTTTATAGCATGTTAAACTTGGCACTTTTTGAGGATGAGCGTTTTTGCGTGTCCCTTTAAATGCAAATGAGCTGCTGCTCTCAAAAGGGGGCGGAGTTTCAGGAGCTCGTGTTAGCCTTTAGCAGCGCCTCACATTTCTTCACACAGACTCACTGAAAATGTCAGAAACTGTTCAGGCTTTTATGTTCAAAACGGAGTCGGACAATGATGGAGAGACTCAAGAAGAAGTGACAACATTTTGAATGCAACAGAGCGCTTCTGAACGGTTAGTTGATGAATTTATGTAGCTGATGTGGAGTTAACTATCTAAAAGTCATTGATTAGCATATTCTCTCATGATAATCTATAAATCGCTCCTGTGGGAACTGTTGTAAGATGCTTACAGAGCCAGAGAATATATGCTGCATGAAGATAGAACAGGTATAGTTTAGTTTAATTACGGTTATAACTTGTCATTTTGTCATCTTGCTTTTATGACATGCTATTGCATTTGTGTTATGTACTGTAATGCAGTAACATGGCCTCACCCTCTTTGTTGCACGTTCTCGGAGGGCAGGGTTTATGTAAATTTTAGGGTTATTGATGTCACCAACCCGGAAGAATCTCGTTGTAGTCCCTACCAGCCGTTTGTTGTAGTCCTTAAACAGAATTCTTTAAAAGAAAATATCTCCCTTTGCTTTGAACTTTCAGCACTGTAACTTTGCAGATACTGTTTATGCTCAAGCAGCATCATTACACACTAACTAAAGTTTAAAAAGTGAAATCCAATGAACCACCCCTTTAAAAGTTTGGGGACGGTATTTATTAGCGCCCCCTACCATATAACAGTAAAAAAGCAGAAAGCCGGAAAATTCTGTCAATTGCAGGAAAACGTCTCCTCAATGACAGAAAATTCCGTCAATGGCGGGGAAAGAGTTAATGTATTATTTAAAGAAAATCCTGACCTTGACCGCTGGTCTTCTGTGCACGGCTACACATTCGTGAGACTATTAGTGCAGCCGTTCACTCCGAAAAAGCACACAAGTTGTGAGAAATAACAATTAATAAAAGCGTGATGTTTTTCACCAAACCAGGGTGATTAAATGACGCCTTAATTTTCATTTTAGGGTGAACTATCCCTTAAACGTCTCCATTGAACTCTATGAAATTTGACATAGTATGTTTTTTGTCCCAACAGACTGGTGAACCCATCACTGGGAAGCAGCCAGGCAGAAGTAGGATGTGCACCTGATGAGGCCTGGCCGCTCGTCCAGACCAGTACAACCACAGACGATCTCCAGAATGCCACACAAAGGGAAGAGGACGAGGAGCGAGACCCACAGATCTCAGGCCTGAGCCCAGCTGAGCATGAGGATGAGTCAAACAGTCGGCTTCTACTGCAACAGCTGTCTGCAATTCAAGGTGAGTGATGCTACGGGTGAAATTAATTATACTGTAATTGGTCCAAAGTTATTACAGAAGTTATTACAGGGGCAAACTCTCTGTCAATCATCACAACTCTCTGCATTCAGATTATAATAATAAAAGCCTAAAGTAAACATGTTCATCATATAAAGCAATCGTGTCTCTTCAGAAAATCCAGATTAAACCGCTCGATTCATATGGATTAGTTTTACGGTCTCTTTATGATCTTTTTGAGGCGACAAAGTGGTAGTTGAGCGGACTGTCAATTGAGGGACGGAAATCTCTCAGATTTCATGAAAATATCTTCATTTGTGTTTCAAAGATGAATGAAAGTCTTACGGGTTTGGAAAGACATGAGGGTGAGAAAATGACAGAATTTTCATTTTTGGGTGAACTAACCCTTTAATACATTCTAATCATGAACAAACAATGAACAACACTTTACACTATTGTATACTATACATATACTATTGTTCATTGTTCATTCCTGCTTGTTCATTGTACATTATTAATAAATTACTTAAATTCAATTAAAAGACATTCTAAATTACTAATGTACATTACCATTCAAAATGAGTCAGTAAGATTTTTTTAAAATAAATTAAAACTTTTATTCACCAATGATGCATTAATTTGATCAAAAGTGACAGTAAAGACATTTATAATGTTTTTAAAAATATTCTATTTCATATAAAAGTTGTTTGAACTTTCTATTCATCAAAGAATCCTGAAAAAACTTGATCACAGTTTCCATGAAAATATTAAATAGAAAACAGTTATTTTAAATTGTAATAATATTTCACAATATTACTGTTTTTACTGTATCAAATAAATAAAATCGTACCGACCCCAAACTTTTGCACGGTAGTGTATTATGTACAAATTAACATTAGCCAAGATTAATAATCACTGTAAAATGATTATTCATTGTTAGTTCATGATACCTACGCTTTAATGTAAACAGATTTAACCTTATTGTAAAGTGTTGCAGGAATCAAACTAAATAAATAAATAAAGTTAAGTCTGCAATGGATGGATTTATCATTAATTTGCTTCATAAGCTGAACTATATTAACATACTCAAAATTTCGCAACAAAATTTACGTAGAATTCAAGATGTGAGCCGAATGGAAACTAAGATGTTGAAACACTCTGCTTCTGTGTTCGTTTATGAGAGCCAAAGTAAATGAGCGACTGACAAACTGTCTATGTCATCAAGAGCCGAGGGTGGTGTGTGTAAACACTTGCGATCGCAGGAAACAAAAGCCTTATGGTGAAAAGCTGAACATGAAAGGAACAAATTATTCAATTTCCTTTGAAACACATAAAAGGGCCTTTTGACTGTCAAACAATATGCCGGTGTGAAACACGTGAAGTCATGCCTTTCCTACTTTGTTACCCTTCAAAATGTCGCCAGATAGAATTATATGGTTACATAGATTTCTGTTTTTGTTTCAAGTATTTAACATTGTGACGTGTGAGATTATGAACCAAAAAGGAAGCTGACAGTAGTTAAAAAAAATAAATAAATAAAATAAAAAAGTTCTGTCATCATGTTCCAAATCTTTTTTTGGAACGAACAAGGAGAAATTTGTTCAGAATGTTATGGCTGTTGTTTTCTTTATAATGAAATGAATCGGTACTGGGGCTGTCAAGGTCCAAAATGACTAAAAAAAAAAAAAAAAACCTCCATAAAAGTAGTTAAAATGTACTAAAAGGAAAAAAAAAAATCTAGACATTGTGGCCACAAATGAACAATTCCTTCCTATGACTTGTTTGATTAATTTGTTCCCACGTTTTAGCTAATTTGTGGCCACATTATGCTAATTTGTTCTCTCGTTTTAATTTAGTTCAAGCGTAAAACAAGGGAATGAAATAGTACAACATGGCCACAATTTACCTTAAAGGGATAGTCCTCTCAAAAATGAGTTTTTTACTCGCCCTCATTGTTGTTCCAAACCCTGTATGACGTTCTTTCTTCTGTGGAACACAAATGAAGATATATATGTTAATAACTAAATTTCAGTTCCCTTTGACTTCCATTGTATTTTTTTTGTCCATATAATGGAAGAATGGGAACCGAAAATGTTTAGGTTACAAACATTCTTCAAAATATCTTCTTTTGTGTTCCAATGAAGAGAGAAAATCATACAGGTTTGGAACGACATGAGGGTGAGTAAATGATGACAGAATAGTCATTTTTGGGTGGACTATTCCTTTAAACGAGGTAATGAATAAATAAGTAATGGAATCCAATTTTTAATTTGGTTTCCAATTTGGATGATGCCCTTTTTCCCCCCTACATAGGCTCTGTACGTATGACGTGTGCTACATTCCAAATCTTCGAAAGCTTATAATTTTTAATTCAACTCATTTTGAAAGTGTATAAAACTGAATTTAAATTTCTGTCTTTTCCTCACACAAAACCATTGTACGGCTCCAGAAGACTTGGAATATAGCACACAAGTCATATAGACTACTTTTGTGGTCATTTTGTGTGTCATTTTTGGAGCTTGAAGTCCTAATCCCCATTCATTTCCATTGTATAAAAAAATAGGTGAACTATCCCTTTAAGAGACAAGGCCAAATCTCGCTCTTCTGTGCCTGTGCTAATTCACATAAATTAAGAGACTTTGTGAGACAAGTTTTAATTTACTCTGACTGATTCAGTGCCAGGCGATTAACATGTTTGTTCTTGCACACTTTTTGTCTTGTTCCAGGATGACCTACTCTTATCTCACCTGTTGTTGGCCTCTGAGAGCCACTCTGGAGGTAGAAAGAGCAAAGGAAGATCCCACCTCAGATTACATCAGGCCACACACACTGAGAACGTGTGTTTTGCCGTCTTTCTCCAGCAGTCTGTGACGCTCGCCAACAGCGCTTTAAAGAGACTTTATTAATGTGTAAACAAAACCACTCAAGAAAAGATTCTCTCTTTTGTAAAGGAAGCACTAGACTTAGTTATTTACCCCAGCACTGACTACCTGTTCAGGTGGGTTGAAGTTAAGGTTTGGCTGCAGGTATTAGTTGCAGTCGACCTGATTGGTTTGCAGACTCTTTGCAGTACATTCCAGTTCCATAGATCAAACTGTGCATGTGTGTGTGTGTGTGATCTCCAGTGTGCTGAATTGTAGATATTGTATTATAGGAAATAGAAGGACAATATTTTTTATAATGTAGATACTCATCTTGTGCCTTCACTCTTGCTTTTTGTATTGATGGTTGGTGAACTCATAAAAACCATATGACTTTTGTGACTCATCAAATTTGTAAATAAAACTTTACAAGATTTGCTTAAGTGTTTTAATGAAAATATAACGGCATGCAGAAATATCTGAAAACATAAAATAATGATTATCAGAAAAGTATACAAAGTCTAATATACAAAGCACTGTATTTTTTAGATATATCCACCTTATTTTTCGGGCACAGCCATTTGTAAATGTAATGTCTGGCTTCCGGTGTCATTCGCTTCCAGTTATTTTTTAGCTGTACAAAGCAGGTCGTTATGCTGCTTGATACTGCAAACTGGTATTTCTTACCATATTATTTGAATTTATTATCTTAAATTAAAACTGTTTGTGCTACAAACTAGCATGTTTATAAGTTTACTGCCCTTTGATATTCTTCACGTTATTTACCTATAGTGGCTAATAAATCAGAAGTCTCGCACATTCACAGAAAACACCTTACTTCCACGTCAAAAAATAAGGTGGATACTCCGAGACCTGAATAAATTCACATGATCCTTTTTGAGGACAAAAAATACAATGTGTTTAATTACTATCCAACAATATTAACCCTTTTTGTATCACATATGAATAAGTGAATATCACAAAAACATGTCTGGTCATATTTCATCCCATACATGTACATATCCGTGTGTGTATATATATATATATATATATATATAAAATGTCCACTCTGTTCAGGGACTCATTCTATTTCTGTTCGTCAAATGTCTGTGAAATTTTAGTTGGTCTCAGTTGTTGAATCTTTTTATGGTCAAACTAGAGCCGTCAAGCGATTAATTAATCACAAATTAATCGCACCTCAAATTTGGCTGATAAATTACACCCTAAAAGATCAATTAAAGTCATTATTGTGTTAAATGACAAAAGCATCAAATAGACATTACAAAAAGTAGCTTTAGAAAAAAAAAAAAAAATTTGATTCACCATAGAATTTATTACACAAACTTTTAGGCTTCAACGGCCATGAGGGTGAGTAAATGTCAGAGTTTTCATTTTTGTGTAAACTATACATTTAATTTTTTTTATTAATATGGAAATCTGAAAAAAAAAAAAAAAAAAATTAATGAAATAATACTCTAAATAAGAAACTAAAACTGCCAGTAGGTGGCGGTAAATGAGTAAATCATTGAATCATTCATTCATTCGATTTGTTCAAATGGCTGATTTATTCAGGAATGAAGTAAATGGCTCTCTTTATGAATGGGTCATTGAATCATTGGTTCACCCGATTGATTTGCTCAAGACGCGGATTCATTCAGAAAGGAAACACCGCTGTGTGTTGCTCAGAGACGCACAACAGTTCTGCTCTGACTTTATAGGTAATATTTTCATTGGTAAAATTGTGCAAAAGCAGACAATATTGTGTTTAAAATATAACACAATATTAAACTTATTTATTGAACTGTCAATATCACACTCGTGAATATTGCACTAGTGCTATTCGGGAGAAAAACAGCACTCGTGTGATATTGCGCTCATTACTCGTGTGATATTGCTTAACTATATCTTGATATTTATGAGACAAAAACTCATAAATTTTTGCCCTGATATCTTGAATTTTAGGGGCATATATAGGCTCCATCACACAGTGAGTTGTTGCCCTGCTTCATGTTCGTCACCAATCAACTGTATGAAATGTAAGATGAACTACATAGGTCTGGGATGGGGCGGTTGGGTTAAATGCGTTAATAATTTTAACACGTTTTTTTCCCCCATAACCAAGTAATTAAGTTAACACGTTAAACTGACAGCCCTAGTTCAAACAAATATTTACAAGTTAAGAAATTTGCTGGGAAAAACAATTGAAAGTGAGAGGACATTTCTATATATACATATATTTATTTATACAAACACACATAAGTTCTTGACAGGTTTTGTGAATTCACTAGCACAGATCATTCAATTTTGTTTCATTAATTTATGAATTCATCCCTTCTTAATACATGAATACATTAATAGTTCAGCCAGTTGTAAAGACCAATTACAGCAGGGAAGATAAAGTTACACTGCTTAACTTAACACGAAACATGCTCATCCCTCAGCCCTCTGAGTCCATGATGAAGGTTTCAAAGTCAGGGTCCAGATCAGACACGAGGGCGTTGACAAAGTCCTCGATGGAGGGTCTTTTCTGCAACATGCCTGGACATGAAACAAGAGGGGCAAATTCCAGTTACATACACTCAGTTTTAGCAGCATGATTTCCTGCATTAATGACTTGTTTAGGTAAGTGTTTACCACTTTGCATTGAGTAATGTTAACTTCAAAAAAACTCTGTAAATCTGAGCAGCATTTACTATGGCAGTGAAGCAGTATAGGGCAGAGGTTTTATCTTCCCTGTGCTACATTATGACAATATCGTCTTCAACAGGTTGACACATTTCTGCTTCTGTACTGCTCAGTGAACGCAGTGCAGCCAATAACAGTGTGCTGTCCTGCTAAACTGTGCACACTCGATTTACAATTCCTCTCTGCTGGCGCTTTGAAGTCTGCTCATTTCCCCTTGTAGAGCTGCCAATGTAAATAGGCCCTCCTCCCTTCCCCCTCTTTCCTGCACAGGTCACCTCTAAAACACATACACACACACACACACACACAGAGGAGTCCAAGTCCACACAGCAACAGGCTGCACTAAAATCTCATGCAACTCTGACCTGCAAACCCTGTATGTACATCTTTCCCAATTAATAATCTGCAAAACGAAACTATTTTAACAAGATTATATATGGGCCATTGACAAATAATGCTTCAAAAAAGGTGTTTTTTTTTAAAAAAAAAAATCTTTTCAAAACTGATGTAATGCATGTTTTTGAGTCATGAACAATGTGTTTAAACAAGTTTCGGTTGTTTAACATTTCAAAATGTTTGAATTCATTTTTTAACTGTTTTTGTGTCAGGCGGTACAATCAAATAGTTGTATGTATACACTGTAGTTGTACCACCTGACATGGAAAGTGTACCAACCAACCCATAGTTCAAATTAGCAGTTTTTACCAGTATTTGAGAGAAATCTACAAACCTTTTCAAACCTTTTAAAACTACTGATATTTATAAAATGTGTTTATATGAAATGTTTCATAGCTAAAATGATGCCATAGTCTATTTCATTTTTTATTATTAAGACACCATTTTAAATAGTTTTCTCGTCTGTTCTTTTGTTCGGACAGTTGCACCACCTGACATTTTGAGGATTTAAGATAACAAAACATAAAATAATATGTATTATTTAAATGTACTAAAAATGAATTCAAAATGAATAGGTTTTATAGAATAAAGTGATATATGTCATGAATTTATCAAATTATTTTAAAAGGAAATAAAAAAAAATATGCACTTCATGTCATTGACCCATTAATATATCAATCACAATATGGCTTTATTATTATTTATCTTCCTACAATTCATAATTACTTATACACGGGATATAGATTTGTACAGAGCACCTAAGGGAACATGGTGATGGGAAAAATATGAGATGGGAGAAAATTTTTTATATCAATATTTTTGCAAAAACATTGCAAAATATTTGTGTTCTCTCACAATAGTACCGAGTTCCCAGAGAAACTTTGCGTTTTCTCGCAAAACTAAAAACATTTGCTCACAAAACTATTACGTTTCCCCGAGAAACACTGCATTCTCTCGCATAACTATTGTGTTCCCCGAAAAACGTTGTATTCTCTTGCAAAGTATTGAGTTCCCTGGAAAACTGTTAATTCGCAAAACATTTGCATTCTCTCAAAAAATATTTCGTTCTCTCTCAAAACTATTGCGATCCCCCTAATGAAACTGCATTCATTCACAAAAGCATTGAAATATTTTATTTTAATTTTTCCTCCAACCTCATTTTATTTTCATGACAAAGGTTTTGTGAACTTTTCCTTTCATTTCATATTTTCTTTTCCATCACCATGTTCCCTTAGGTGGATTTTTAAGCGTAAGCTGCTAAATAGGTGGTTTCTAACCTACTGGACATGACTTGGGCATGAAGGATAAGGAGAGACTATTATTACTAAAAAGAAAGAAAGAAAGAAAGAAAAAACAAAGAATTGCTGGCATATGACTATCATTAAGTAGTCCCACCTCAAGTTGTACTCATGTTGTTTTCAGCTGAATGCTACAGCCACAGATGCTGTTCAGAGAGCTAAAGATGTAACGCCGACTATTTCTTTAATCTCTGAATGGATCACACTAGGACTAGACGTCTCCAGCTTCAATGGCACTTTCTATAATGATGTTCATTTCCTGAGTTCACTCTAGAGGGGATTCAGACTACAAGCCTATCCAGACTCACATTTTTTTTTTTCCTTTTCAAAACCCAAAATATACAAATTAAGACCCGTATCCAGTGAAAATAAAGACATCAGATAAACGATGTTAAAAAGCTGATGTTAAAAAGCTCTTGAAAGATTGAATCAAAATAAATTGGAGCAATTAAAATGTGTGAATGTTTGTGCTACTATTAAGCTTACCAAGGCCTTATGAATGCCTGTATAAAAGAAAAAAAAGCTTTTTTCAAAAATTTCGTCAGCTTATTTATTGTGTGCATGTGATGAGTGGATATCTGTTATTTTGTAATAGCATTATAATATATACTGAAATAATATTCTTCTAAATAAATAATAAAATAACTGGTATGAAACCTACTGCTTATATAATCACCTGTCTGACTTCACCTGCGGGAATTGTGTCGGTTGTGTGCAAGACTGTTTACATTTTGATGTCAAGATAAGTAAAGGATTTGCAACAGCATGAGAGTAAAATAATAAATTAGGGCTGTCAATAGATTAAAATTTTGAATTGCGATTAATCGCACCCTTATCATGAAATTAAGCATACACCATTTGTCTTGTTTAACACATTCATTTTGTCATTGTTTGCTATATCCAGCAAATGAAACCATCAAATTGAAGGTGATTCACACAAAATTGTATTTTCTGCTAGCTTTTTTCAAGGTTCAACAAAGAGCTCGTTTACAGTTTAGACAAGTCAAGTTGCGATACTGAACAGAACCACATAGAGATGCCAAAAAAAACAAAAAAAAAAACCCTAAACCAACCGCCTTGACCTGACTGCATTTACCTACTACAGTACACGGATCCATTCAGAATTACTAAACACAGAAACATACACATGACAAATCCACACATTATCCTGAATGCATGTGGAATCGACGTGAATGTACTGAAATGTGTCTGTTCATAATACAATGTGCGATCAATGCATCGAGATCGCACATACACGGTTTGTTTGAGCTTCAATGAAACGGACTCACGCATTCTTACTGTACGACTCCTGTACGTCACCGCAATCATCTTTACATTGATTGCAATCCTTATCCATCAAAACATTATTAGCGAGACGCTGGTTTGCTTTATCCAGCTGAGAAATCTGACTATACAGCGGTGTTCCGTTCGGTCTGTATTTCACACAGTGCGATGCTTGAGGGCTTGCGCTCTTCAGAAACAATAAAAGAATATGAGAGAGCTCGTGTTTTAAAGCAAAACCCACAATGGAATGAATAATTCACTGAAAACTCAACGCGAGTCTATTCTCTCTGCCATCTCTGATGATGTAATCAGCCTGGTTTTCTTTACATTAGCACTGTTTTGGGCTGATTGTTTGAATTAATTCGCTTATTGGATCATTGGATTGAAAACATTCCCAGAGTTTAGCGGCTTAAAATGATCTGATCAAAACAGAAGCGAAATCGGCTTATTAAAGGGTTAGAATAGAAATTTCTGCCTACCAGGGTAAAACACAAAGTATACTTCACTTTTTACGCGTACGCGAGGGTCAGCGTACAGCGTATTTTTGTAGCCGCTTACTTTGCAGTAATTAGTTTATCCACAAGGTGGCAACCGTGCCCTGGGGTCGTCGATTCACAAGGTAGTCAAAGAAAAACTGCATAAACAGAACAGACCGGAACGCATGCAAGCTACAGCGACAATGGAGAACTACATATACATTAGATTGTGCGAAGAGGTTAGAAAGTACCCTCATTTATAAAACTCTACCATGAAAGAATACAAAGATGTTTACATGGGTTGTAACTCGTTTTTGCTTAAAACTTTTCCATTTTTCCATTGCTTTTAATGTCCCTTGATGGTTTATTTTTGTATTTTGACTTCTGTTGGTGTTTTGATTTTCTTTTGATATTTTGTTGGTCAAATTGTCTCGATTTTATGTGTGACATTTTATTTGTGACATTATTATTTAATTGTTTTGATTGTATTTATTTTATCTGATGTTGTAAAGCACATTGGTCAGCTGCTGCTGTTTTAATGGTGCTCTATAAATAAACTAAACTTGAAACTTGAGAGATTGCTCAAAACTGCGCATGCGTCGAACGCCTCTGTACGCGTATGAGTCAAGTGAAGTATACTTTGCAAGGCTGTGCGTTCGACAGTCCGCGTTTGCGTAAAAAAAACTAAGTATTCCCAGGGCTTTACAGGTGCTTGCGCCATTGTAGATGCTCAGATAAACTCCCGACTCCCAAGATGATCTAACTGCATGATGTAAATTATGTTAATGACTATATCTTGATATTTATGAGCCAAAAACTATCTTGAATTTTAGGGGCATATATAGGCTCCATCACGCAGTGAGTTGTTGCCCTGCTTCATGTTCGTCACCAATCAACTGTATGAAATGTAAGATGAACTACACAGGTCTGGGATGGGGCAGTTGGGTTAAATGCGTTAATAATTTTAACATGTTTTTTCCCCCATAACCAAGTAATTAAGTTAACACGTTAAATTGACAGCCCTAGTTCAAACAAATATTTACAAGTTAAGAAATTTGCTGGGAAAAAGCAGTTGAAAGTGAGAGGACATTTTTATATATACATATATTTATTTATACAAACACACATAAGTTCTTGACAGGTTTTGTGAAATTCACAAGCACAGATCATTCAATTTTGTTTCACGAATGTATGAATTCATCCCTTCTCAATACGTTAATACATTAATAGTATTAATGTATTACTATGCATGTGTCGAACGCCTCTGTACGCGTACGAGTCAAGTGAAGTATACTTTGCAAGGCTGTGCGTTCGACAGTCCGCGTTTGCGTAAAAAACGAAGTATTCCCAGGGCTTTACAGGTGCTTGCTCCATTGTAGATGCTCAGATAAACTCCCAACTCCCAAGATGATCTAACTGCATGATGTAAATTACGTTAATGACGCAATTTCATGTGCTTCAGTAATTTATTTGCGTTAAATTATTTTAACGCGTTAAGGATTTTTGAATTCATTGCATGCGTTAACGTTGACAGTCCTAAAATAAATATAATACTATTAAAAAAAAAAAACGCTGTTCTTTTGAACTTTCTATTCATCAAAGAATCCTGAAAAAAAATCTATCCAGTATAATAAGAAATGTTTAATGAGCACCAAATCAGCATATTAGAATCATTTCTGAAGAATCGTGTGACACTGAAGACAAAACCGTAGTGTATAAAAATGATTATTTATCTTTTTATGTGGGAACATGATTACACGGTTGACAGGATCAAACATTTGCAGGGATGGATGGAGTAAAGTCACCATATTTATCAGTGCAGGTGCATTGTGTGTGTTTTATTATGAATCAAAGGGACTTTCTAGTTCAAGATGCCCTGAACAACCCAGCTGTGTGTGCTTTGAAATGGAGGTCAACCACAGAACGAATGTCCAACATGCCTTTTCAAACACCTTCCCTTCACAGAGAGCTTTATTTATCCATAGAGAACAACAGGATGAGGAGGTTCTCTGTGATTGGACAGAACGGCTCATGACTGGGATTGGAGGATAATGAAACTAAGGACACATCAAAGTGAGGCAGGCTCATCTCTCCTCAATTAATCCCTGTTTAAACGCTGTTCTTTGGCTCCTGTGCCGCACGCCACACCTTGAGGTTGTGCAGTTACGTGGGCACAGCGAGACATGGTGGAACATGACTCGGGTAGCGCTGGTTTGGGTTTCATGTGAAAGAGGACAGGGTTATCAAAAGGTCAAATGAGGACTTGACATAAGATACTATATGAAGTCTTAATTATGCAACCAAATCTCTTGAGTTGAATCTCGTTCTGTTATGCGTTCCTAAAAGAGTTCCAGCAGTCCTTGGTCTTCATGCATACTGCTCAGACTCAGGTTGAGCAATGCTTAAAGACTAAGAAGATAATTACAGCCTCCCTTCCCAGCAGATGAAGAGATTTTCTGGTTACTCCACGGCTTTGACGTTTGTAACTATTTGAAACATGTCACGAGTTGAAAGCAATAAGCTCATGATCTACCTGAAGGCTGAAATTACTTCATCATTGACTCTGTAATTAAAACTGGAGGTCTCAAAGCTTTGTCAAAAAAATAAAAATAAAGCTCAAGTTTCAAGGATTATGCCACATAAATCATATGGCGTATTGTCTGAATGAAAACTTTGGCAAATCAATAGTTCATGTAAATATTATTTATAATATACAGTGAGGTTCCAAATGCTACTTGCTTTCATATTGCATTTTGCAAATTTAATGCAGTTGCAAATGATGTCATGAGCATATCAACTTGAGTAAAGTTGAAAAATAAACAAATGTCTTAAATAAAAGAATGGTTAGCATTCGGTGTGTGTCTCTTTTGCTTTAATGACAGCAGCACTTGAGCTACACGAACAAAACCTGATGATCATGTTTCTCAAGCTCGATTTGAGATGAACCAAAGTGCACCTTGAGCTTCAATAGAAGCAAGAACATCTGATAGTCTGTACAAACAGTTTACATGTAATGTCATGTAATGTCAAGAACCTGCATAGCTCAGTCGGTTGGCCAAATGGCTGGCCTAATGGTTAGCCACGGTCCGACTGGTAACCTAAAGTTTGCTGGTTCGATTCCAGTATCGGCAGGAAATAACTGAAGTGCCCTTGAGCAAGGCACCTAACCCTCAATCGCTCCATGAGCCAAAACATTATGACCAGTCACAGGTGATGCAAATATTGTTGATCATCTAAAATATTGTTAATGGGCCCCATTGACAAGTCAATGGAGTCCATCAACTGTTTGGTTACATACATTCTTCAAAATATCTTTTTTTGTGTTCAGCAGAAGTAAGAAATTCATACAGGTTTGGAAAAACTTGAGGGTGAGTAAATGATGACAGAATTTTCATTTCTGGGTGAACAATCCCCAAAGTCAGAACAATGTGACATCATGCACTTCATTTTCTTACATTTTTGTAGATAATTTCAATTTTACATGTGCCGCCATCTTAGTTTTTTTCTAAACATACTTTAAGAAATGTATAACTCCTCCCTATTAATTTCAAAACCCAACATCTCAATACAAAATTTGCATACTGAATTGTGATTTGTCTCGTCTTCCTTGCATACATTTAACAATTTACAGTCACCTTTACGCTGCACATGTGACAATGGGCTGATTCTTGTGTGCAGTGGACTGAAAAGACGATGAGCGTATTAAGCGTCTTGACTCATGACAATGATTAAGTGGCTCTCAGGTGGCATTTTATTAATACAGAATTAGGTAAACCAGTATATTTCCTTCACTGTCTAATCCAGTTTATCTTAAGAAATTTATAAGATCTGCCCTTCTTTATGATTGCATATTGATATATACAGTATGTATGCAATGTGTACTTGGTTGTAAAGGCCAAAAACTATTTGAATTGAAACCCCATCAAGGAGCATCTGAAAGTAAGGTGAACCCGACCTTCCTGTGATCCTGTGTCTAAAACTCATGCATGTCACCATCTGTGTGCTACAGCGCTAAAACATATCCCAGCCCAGGTGCTCGAGTGTGCTATTGTTCTTTCAGTCTGTCCTTCGGCACTAAAATAGAGGTCCCTGGGAAAGCTGAGGGCCATGAAAGACGCCTCTGTGCCGCCCATGGCTGGAGAACACAGGGCTTCAGTCAGCATGGCCGTCAGTCCATCACTTTCCTCTCTCTGCAATGCCATCTAATCCAGCCTGGACTTTTCAGCACCAGAGGCCTGGGATCCGGCCAGCTCCGAGCAAGGAGCCTGGCAGATAAAACGGCCCAGGCTACAGGCTCTCTCTAGGGTGGCTCTTGTTCCACTGTGATCCGGTACAGAGGAGGGGGGCGGCGGCGCACTGAGGAGGACCCTCTGAACCGGACCATTAATAATGAAAAATACAAGTGGTGAAGGAATCGTAAAATAAGCAAGTGAACGCACAGATGCAGAAATTTCAGTAGATACCAATGCTTAATTATTTTTTATGTTGTAAATGAACTAACAGCTAATTTTATAAATATTTCATTTCAAATTAAAATTTAATTAAAAAAATGAAAATGATTTTAAAAAAATTTTATTAAATTAAGTTTTTTTACTATGTGGAAACTCATAATTACGGTAATTCCAACATGATGTGAACCGGTGTTTTTTTTTTTTAGTATCATTAGGATATCATTATAGTTTTTATTAATATTTTGAATCAGTTTTTATTTCTATATTTTCCATTTTAATTTTAATTAAAGTTTTAGTAATTTGTGTTTTTTTTTTTTTTTAAATGTCTATATAGTATTTATTAATTTTTATTTTAGTTTTACTTATTTTAGCACATCAAGTATTGTTAATTAAATTTAATCAAAAAATGTAATTAAAAATGTAAAAATGTAATTTAATTAAAAAATTAAGTATTTTTTTTTTTAAATTAAAATGAAAAATGTTGCGTGGCAACTAGCTAAAATAAAATTATTTTTTAAAATAGTTTTTACAGTTTTTTCAGTTAATTTTTTTTTTTTCAAGAAACAAAAATGTTTTATATGGTTTTAGTTTAATATATAATAATATACTATAATATCTATAATAATAACTAATGTGAACATTTCAATAAGTAAAACCACATGCTTCAAATGAAATGATAATATAATAGTAATGAAACATTTTAACATACAATAAAAAAGATAGATCACCGTTTAAAACTTTTGATTTTGTTTTTAAAGCTTATCTTTGATAAAAATTCTAAAACTAAATCTGGATCCTCACTTTATAAAAAATCTTTTCATAAGAACCAATCGAAAAGTAAAGAGTCCTACAGGAGTTAAAACCATCACAGTCCATCAAAATATGCTTCAGAGACAATGGACTTATAAATCTATGTGCTATCTACTTTTTCGTAAACAAACTTTTTAAGAAATGTATGAAGTTAGAAAACCTCCCATTGATTTACACTGCAATGACATCGTCGAAAAATTTGCATACTGAATTGTAACTGTAAAACCATCAAAGTCCATCAAAATGTGCTTCAGAGATATTGGACTCTGGCATAAGGGGCATCAAACAGATATTGTGGGTAATATGGGTCAATACCAGGTCTGGGAAACTTGTCATCTAATAGAGATCCTGCTATTCTGTTATTACAGTGGTGTATTCAACCTTGATAGCATCTCAACTTAATCTGTTCTTATCTGCTATTATTATGTCATTACATTTTGACATTAAGGGGATGATTTTTTCATAATTTACATGCACTGAATAATCATTCAAAATAACACCAGACACACATACTAATACAGAAAATGAGGTCAATTTTGATGTTGACTCTTTAAGTGACAAAGAAATGGCAGTGGCTGAACTAACTTTGTGTTCATTTTCTCAGGTGCAGACTTTTTTTCTTACCTTCCACCATCAGCATGGGCTCCTTCCCTCCTCCATGAGCCAGCATCTCTCTGCGGTAACGCTCTCCGGTTTCCCTGCAGAAACGTGAGCAGACAGAGGTTTACTTTACACTACCAGCATCGTTCCCACAATCCAAGCCCATAAACCCTTATGTTCCCCCCCTCTAACTGCCTGACATGTCCAAAACTGTCCAAACAAAAGGAAGTGCTGAAGAACAAAACCACAGTGGAGTAGTTAAGATATCCTGGTATTTTGAAAGACCCCATGAAAAGAAAACAGGAGTTTTGTGGTTTTCAGTCTGTGCCTGTTAACTTTGAGGCCATCTTTATGTTAGTGCACTCTTACACGTTAACACATTTATCACACATTGTAATCACAAATTTTACACATTTAAAATTCCACGCCATCTTTATGGTATGGCATACAGAAATCATTCATTAGATAAATTTAATGAATTTGATACTTGCATATTATTGGCATATATGGTTCTATGTAGAATCTTCAACATCCCTGGAACCTTTCCATTGCACAAAATGTTCTTAATAGTGCAAAAAGGTTCTTTAGAAGGTTCTCTTCATGGTTCTTTTAAGAACTGTTCACTGAAAGGTTCTTTGGGGAACCAAAAATGGTCCTTCTATGGCATCACTGCGAAAACCCCCTTTTGGAACCATTATTTTTAAGAGTGTACAAACTTTAGGGTTAGAAAAAGCTGTAGTAGCAATACAAGTGTGATTTAATTAATACATATTTCACAAACCTGTTGAGTGGGTCTTTATAGAAACACTGCTTCCACACCATGGAGGCCACAGCCCGTGACATCAGGTACGAGTAGTACTTTGCCCCATAGCCGACGAGATGACTGAACCTCAGCTGCCAGGCCTGCAGAGACAGGTGCAGGTGAACTAATCACAAGCTGCCGTAGGAATAATCCTGTTACATCTCTGTAAACACTTGCCAAGTTATTTTCTAACCTGGAAACATGCTGATGCTAACAACATTTAATATCCCAGCTGCTACTGTGACTCAATTAAGTGGAACAGTCAAGTTAAGGTATTGCCACACAATGCCTTTAGGACCATATTCATCACTAAATATTTACATTCCCAGAGCACAAATGGTGCGAAGCCCTTTCCCATGGCTACTTTACTCTGAGGTAAATTAAAGACACTGATAATGATTTGGGTGGGTGTAAGCAGGGGAAGTATTTTGCCATAAAAACACAGGCTAGATTTGCGTTGAAAGAGCTCAGTGGTTCAAATGCATTGCTCAGGAATGGAGACGTGCTTAGACGCCCACTGTTACCATTATCCCTGCAGGAAATGAACCGAGCACACTACGCTTGATATGGCAGTAAATAGGGGCAACAAACCTGTTGGTATACGATAAAATCAGTTTATAGCTACAGCTAATCTAACATAGCTGGGTTCAAAAAGTCAACAAGGAGGATGGTTGGCTTGTAACTGGTATTAGATATACTGAATGATGAAAGAAATTCTTCATCACCGTCATTACAGGTGTGACGTAGCCACTGAATTTTAAATGTCCGACATTCAAATTTACAATAACTTTATTGGTAGTTTCTGTCACAGCTGTTGTTAAGTGGATCTCGCATGTTGTCTTGACACAGCTCATGCAGGATAGGCATACCTGAATTTGCCCCCACCCCCAAAATCCTGTGAATCTCTACTGTATCTGACAAATAAAACCAAACAAAACTTTAAAACCAAGAAACAAACAAAACAAAAAAATACATACCAAGAAACAAAACAAACCACAAAAAACTACAAAAAACAAGAAACAAGCCAAAAAAAAAAAAAGCAAACAAGAAACAAACAAAACAAGGACACAAATCAAACACAAAAACAACATCACAAAACAACAAACAAAAACAAAAACAAACAAACCAAGAACCCCCCCCCCCAAAAAAAAAATCCAAAACAAGAAACAATATAAGAAACCAAGTAACAAACAAAACAAAAAACAAACAAACCAAGAAACAAAACAGGACACAAAACAAACCAAACCAGGAAACTAACAAAAAAAAAACAAAAACAAAAAAAACAACAACAATACAAGAAACAAAACAATACAAGAAACAAACAAAAAACAAACCAAGAAACAAACAAAACAACAATACAAACAAAAAACAAACCAAGAAACAAACAAAACAATACAAGAAACAAAACAACAATACAAGAAACAAAAAACAAACCAAGAAACAAACAAAACAACAATACAACAAAAAACAAACCAAAAAACAAATAAAACAACAATACAAGAAACAAACAAAAAAATAAACCAAGAAACAAACAATACAACAAACAAAACAACAATACAACAAACAAAAAACAAACCAAGAAACAAACAAAACAATGCAACAAACAAACAAAAAATAAACCAAGAAACGAACAAACCAAGAGACAAACAAAAAACAACAAACCAAGAAACAAACAAAAAGTAGGCTTTATATCATAGATGACCTTCCTCTCCTATCACAGGGCCCGGGGCAACATTAGGCACATTAGGTTTATTTGCTGTCCGCTAAATACATGATTCACGTCACAGTGTTACAACCTCCTGAACGTAGGAATCATACAGATACATGTGTTATATAACTATATATACTTTTGTAGTTGGTACATTATAAAATGCTATCACGCTACAGAATATTAAGGACTCCACAAAGACATCTGGCCATAATGATTAGTAAGGGACATGCTGGACAGTCTGTTCTTATGCAGAATGTGTGTGTGTAAGTGTTTCTCTGTGAGGTTGTTGAAGAGAGCCAGGGTTGTGTAAACAGCACTATGAGAGACACATTATGGCTGAGGAAGGTGAAACTGCTGTAGAATACAGACTTAAGCCCCAGAGTATCAGCAAGACATATCCCATATGGCCTCTAATGACTTCAGTAAGTCCAAACGCACTCCTGCAGAGACGTAACATCTGAAAGCTAAACATTAGCAAAACAGAACAGCTACTTGATTATCAACACTCGCCTAAAATCTGTATTGGGTTATGGAAATATTTTCACTGCAGATGGGTCCTGTCAGGCTGCTGGCCACAAGATACTTCAAAATCTACATTTATAAGAATTTCCCATTTACAGTACTTTACATAAAGGCCTTGAGCTAATAAAATCTAACCAACTCTTAACAATGTGATACCATGCATTTTTTTGGACATGTACGCTCTTTGCATCCCATCATCTATCTCAGTGGCCAGAGGAATGTAACGCTCTGTGTGAATGTTCCCAAATATTAGCAACAGGACAAGAACCTCCATCTGGTCCATGTTTCTAACAGCTGACATTATCTTCCAGAACACTATTAATGCCCTAGTAAACCGAATCAACGTCAGCAAAAGTCAAACAACTGTAAATATGGCTCTCTCTGTGAGTCATTAACCATCTTCATCATCGGCCACAATCTTTATTAGTGGTCAAGCATCACTATTATTACTCATATTAGGGTTAGTGATTTCAGTATGAATCTTTGGTGCCTAAGTTGTCCTGTGTAATTTGTGGTAACACATAAATGATACCTCAAAATTGCACACCTTGTTGAAAAAATGTATCACTGCTTCCACAAATATATTAAGCAGCACAACGTCTGTTTTCAACATTCATAATAATAAGAAATGTTTCTTGAACAGCAAATCAACATATTAGAATGATATCTGAAGGATCATGTGACACTGAAGACTGGAGTAATGATGCTGAAAATTCAGCTTTGACATTTGGAATAAATTACATTTTAAAATAGACAACAGTTATTTGAAATTGTAATAATATTTGACAATATTACTGTTTTTACTGTATTTTTGTTCCGTCTTGGTGAATATATGAGACTTCTTTCAAAAACATTTAAAAAAATCTTACTGACACTAAAATTTTCAAGGGTAGTGTACACTGAAGGAGGGACCACTAAAATGTTCCTGTGTGTGTCATGGAAAGATTGTCAGGCCAAAAATTTGTCAGGTAAAAATCTAGTTTTATATCTTTACTGCAACAATATAATGTGTCAAAACAGCTGTGATAGTTCAATAGAGTTGCATGCCGAGGGTTTTATGGCCATATGTGGACTGAGGAAAGCTTTCATTTGTTCTTTAATAGTCAGTAAAACATGCATCCTACAGGAATGAAAGACACACGCATACTATTAGCTGCGTTCCCGTGAGAGGCAGTAATAACGGATAAGGGGGAAGCTGGGTGATTTAGATGATGGTAAAGACATTATGGCTGAAGCAATTAAAGAGAGAGGGGAATATTTAGAGTTGGGGGGAGGCCTGATTCCCAGTGGCTCCACATAATTACAGGCCAGGATGAACGGTTTATGAAGGCCATTCCGAAATAAAATATGTGTTTTAGATCACTCTAGCTCTCAGGCGGCCATCTCTACAGCTGCCGAAGAGCTGAGAAAAGCATTTCAAACTATGTTTTCCCTTCCAAAAAGACTCTGAAAGAAGAGTTTCAAATATTTCCCCTAGGGAGTGCTTCTTCAAAGTATATCTCTGCTTTGTTATTGCAAAAAAGGCCCCCGAACTGGGGCTGGAGAGCAGAGAAAAAGCATTTTAATCCTTTAACCGTGCAGTGTCTGTGTAGAAAACCACAGGGCAGGAAAGGGGCCAAAACTAAACTACCTTGGTGTGTTGATGTGTTTTTGTACTTCAGAAGCGGGAGTATAAGATGTTATTAAGGATTAGTCAAGGAACGATTCCCAAACATTCATTAACTTCAATAACGCCAATGGATCACTTAATTTCAGGGCAACAGACCACCTACATATGAGGAGATGTGCCTTTTGTGCAGCACTGGTTTCTAAGGGGCATTAAGTAAATGATTCAAAGTTATCCTTAAGACCATGCATTTTGTCTAAGTGAAGATTACCTACCCTGATTTTGAAAATACAGGGAGTTTTTGCCAGTTCCACTGAATGGATTGGCAGAAAAACAGAACATGGTGGTTTCAACATTTAAAACAATTTAAAAAGTATTTTATAACACCACACTGCACCCATAATTAGTTTTTGAATTAAAATGAAGCACACTTACCGTGTTTGTGACGTATGGCAGGCCATAATACTTCTTCTGCATGTCTATCATGATGTCTGTTGTTGATCGGTTTTGTGGTTTTCCATGATAAACTTGATCCAGGATTGCATAGAAAACCTAAAGAGAAACATTTACAGATACCAGTTCAGATACCAAACCATTTATGAAAATATTGTATTGTATCAAAGTGTTTTTTAATGTTAGGTTTTAAAAATAAAAAATTATTACCTAAATGGTTTAAAATTCATTAAATTCATTCAATAAAATGCTTTATGCCTGATTTCACTGTCTACATTGGAGCTTCACTGTAAACACTGTTTTTAAAACAATAATATTAGTCATCACATCAGTTATGGGCCATAATTAAAAAATAAAATAGAATAAAACAAATAAACATTTTTTGATCACCAGCCACTGTGACAAGTGGTTTTCCAAAGTTACTAGCCACTCAGCATTTTCACTGGCCACAATTTTGACATCGATACCATTGGGAAAACTGTCATATAGATATTTCTAATATTATCTCATAATCTGGCAGCAGGTAAATTAGGCTGCTGTCACTTTAAGACCTGACGTACAGATCCATTATACTGTTACACGTGCGTTTTCGTTCTCAACTGTTTACGTTCACTTAAAACATAACTGACTGTGTTTACGTGAATACTCGCCAAGACCGCCATTTTGTCATTATTTTGTGTGTATTTTGGGTGTGAGCACAAAATCTGCGGGAATGAGTAAAAATATGGCCAATACACGCAATCCCACGCAGAAGTCCTGTAACACCAACAATATTCATCCGGAGCAAAGGAAACAAGTGAGTGAGGGGAGGCGGGTGTGTGTGTCAACTAGCTGTCGGAGAGATGAGAGAGTGAGAAAGCGCAGCTGGTATAATGTGTCTATTCTGTGGGAAAAGAGTATTGGAAGCATTATTTCAGTAACAATATGTATCAAAAAATAGCCTATACTATATATTTGATATAAAATAGCCTATATTATATAATATAGTGGCTAGTAGGAGTGACTGTTACATGCCACTGCTGAAATCCACCCGCATTTGGCTGGTTGGCAGGTGTTAATGTCAAGCCCTGAATATAATCAATATCAGCTAAAGTTTCATATCAGTGCATACTTATGGTATGGCCCTGCATATTAACTTTAAAAAGTATAATTCTCTCTCCTATGAAACTCCTTCTCATTAAAGCTATATTTTTTAGTCCAAAAATGTGGTTATGTTGGAAATCTTTCTCGTTGTTGAATGAGAACATCTGGTACCTGAAGTTGAGTGTCAGCCGCACCACAGACCTTCTTGGACTCACAAAGACGGGCCACCATGCTCTGCGGCAAAGGCTGTGAGAATAAAATAGCATTTTCTATTAAATGTTCACTTAGAAATGACTTCAGAAGACTTGGGAGTTGTATTTACTACTTTTATGGTGCTTTTGCATCCTGTTTAAAACAAGAAGCATCAATTCTCATTTATTGTAGTTGCATGGAAAAGAGCGACCAGCATAGAATTTAAAGGGGTCCTATTATGCTCATTTTCAAGTTCATAATTTTGTTTATTGGGTCTATTAGAATACGTTTACTTCATTTAATGTTCAAAAAACTCTTTATTTTACTTATAATTTAAATTGTTGCAGCACCTGTTTTCATCCTCTGTCTGAACGCTCTGTTTTAGTTTCGGTTTCTTTAAAACTCTGATTGGATAGCCGGCCACAGTCCGTTGTGATTGGTCTACTGCTTAGAGCGTGTCGGAAATGTAATGCCCCTAACCATAACCGGAGAGTATCCACTCCAGAGGCTTCCTGAGGCGCTGTAAACACTACTGAAACTACGCTAACTATGGAATCAGTTTTGCAATATCACTTTGAGCCTGAGTCCGATAACGACAGTCAAGAAGCTGATCAACCCAAACCACCTTCACAAGCACGACTTGTGCAGGACATTTCACAGTGGTAATTATTTATTTTTTATACCTCTCTTACATTTCAAATGTGATGTTATAACTGTGTCATTTATAACATTTGACCTGCATCAAAATTCATGTTTCAGAAAGCAGTCATTAGAAAACAAAAGTTTGTGGTTGTATATTGCTAAGGAATAGTGTTAAAATTCATTGTTTTCAAAAAAAAAAAAAAAAAAAAAAAGGGTTAGATTCAGGGTCAAAAAACACTGTCTCTCGGACAAGGCGACAACACACTACTAAGGGTGTGTCTCAATCAGCTCCCTAGGTTGTGAATCAGTAGTGCACACTAATTTGGGCACTGGTAAGGAGCCTGGCTCACTACTAAATTGGAACACTGATGGCTCTATTTCCAGCGAAATGGCAACATCCTCGATGTACAACGTCACTACTTCTCACTTTATGAACAACAGCCGAACTGATATCTTTCTGACATTATGTATGTTACTTAAAAGTATATTATGATAAATACTTTGATTGTTACATATCCCTGCAACATTTCAGCTGTAAATTTATTATAAATGTTAGCTAGATTATGTTCATTACCAGTCTAGTGATGTATGTTTATGCTGAAATATAATTAATGGTTGTTGTTTTTTTTAAAACATCTATTGGTATAATAATGTGTATTGAGTTGGCTCACAAGATTTATGTTTCACATTTCAGAACTTCCGTTAGGGAACATTTAACACCTTAAAATGGCCGACTCCCTGGTTAGTGCCCTGACTACTGAATTAGGGAGCTGACTGAGACATACCCTAACTAAATTCTACACAAAAACTACAATCGAGGTATTTCAAGGAGTTTAGAAACAGTGCTTACTAATACAGAGAATAACTTTAACTTTGCAAACATTTTTCATGCTCAAACAGCAACATTATTCAAACACAATAGGAACCCTTTAAAATAATTTTTGATATAATGATCAAACTGATCATGACCAACATGAACATTGCAGTGTACCTGTCCAGTCTGGTAGTGGCGAGCGAACTGACTGATCACTCGATAATCTGTGGCAAAGTATTCCATGAGAATAGAGGGCACCTCTGCGAAATCAGTGCTACATCGCGTTCCTAAAGAGAGAAACAAGGTCACCATGATCATGCTGCTCTGAGGAAGTGATGTTCACAAATGTGAACAAAATTAGTTGATCATATTGTACCCGTCACATGTTGGTAGCGGGTACGTCCCAGCATGGAGTGCATGGCATGGCCCATCTCATGGAAGAGATTTTCCATCATGCCCGGGCTGAGTAACGTAGGAGCGGACCGCGTGGGGTGGGGCAGGTTTAGCATCAGGACCACCATTGGCAGCTGATACTGACCATCATCCAACTGCCTCCCTCCACGAATGGTAAAGTGGCAGTCCTGAGTGGGACACAAACAAGCTGGACTGATCAATACTGATTGGCTGAGCATTAAAAAAACCAACTAAACCAACTTTGGTTTAATTTTGCTGTTAAATAAATCAGTAAAGATTTGTTCCTAAATGAATTTGTTTTTAAACAAATCGATCGGGTGAATAATTCAATGACTCCCTGATAAAGATTTGTTCCTTAATGAATCAATGTTTTTATTGAATGATTCAATTGAATGATTCAATCCTGCATCTGAAATTACATACAGTATAGTATGTACTACATTTGGTTCATCGCAACCATTTTAAAAAAGTATGTTCTATATATCAATGTGTGTAGTGTTAATGAAATTCGGACGTACTACATCCGCCATGTTGTCATTTTTATGTGACCTAAGGCATCAGTCACTTCACTGTCATTTACAAATTATCTCCAATGGCCTCACGGGATAGCAGTCCATTGAAAGTGCACTTCAGAACCTCATCAGAAGTAGTAGGTCATGTGTGTACTACTGTTTTTCAAATACTATGTATTCGGACCACAGACTGTAAAAAAAAAAAAAAAGATGGACATGTCTCCACTTCCTTCCACTGTAGAAAAATTAAGCCAAAATATCCCAGAAATGGTCGTTGCTGATTACGTCATTTGGAGCCAGCGCAGAATTGAACCTAAGGTGGAGCAGTGGTCAACGTCCGGCCAATACTCCAGCTCCCACAGATTCAATCGCAAGCACAGCTGTCACTAGTTATGTTATGACCTCAATTGAGGGGGATGCATTTTTATCCATCTTCAGAAAAAAAATATAAGTGTATTTGGATTTTTTAGTTTGACTCGCATCCCATTCGATTACATAGAGAGGGCGGGGTTTATGACCTACACTGCAGCCAGCCACCAGGGGGCGATCAAAATGTTTTGGCTTCACTTTTCAGGACATGTGCGGCACACTTGATTAGGACATACTACTTTTGGCATACTGTTTTTCTGATACTATATAGCATGGAAGTATTTGATTTCGAACGCAGTGAGTGACTCACTCACTTGTTGCCACCTACTGGTGTAATGATGTAAATGAATATCAGTATGAACCACCACACAGCCAATCAAATTAGAGGACTGGAACTATTTATTGTATAATATTGTATAACAGATACTAATTTAAGATGGACAAACTAAGGACAACATGAGTAGATGGCTTATCTGAGTTCTTCTTTACCTGGGGAGGTTTCTCAGGTCTGTAGAAAAAGTCACAGTAGATATATCCCAGCAGTCCCTCTGTTTCATGCACCACAGCCTGAAGGAACAATCCAAAATGGCATGTGATATTAGAAAAGAAGTTGGCTAGACCTGAAGATGAGCTTTCATTTAAGCCATTTTGGTTTGATAATCAAGCACAGAAGCATGATCTCACCAGCTTGCGCACATCTTCGCTCCAGACCTCCCCCACACTGGGCTGCTCAGCCAGCAGTGATACACCATACAGCTGTGTGAAAAGACCATTCAGACCTTCCATACACGCTCCCAGCGAGAAGTATGGACTGTACAGGCTTGGCTCGATGTTGAATCTGCAGAGACAAAACATAAACATTCCACGTTATTTAAGGCTGAATGTCCATTCACATTTTTTTCTCACTAAAACCACAGACTACAAAAGAGAAATTACAAGAATCTGAAAAGAAATGTGGAAATCATATAGCACAAAAACATCATACATTTTTTCAGGAGTTTTTGATGAATAGAAAGTTCAAAAGAACATCTTTTTTAAATAGAACTATTTTGTAACATTATAAATGTCTTTACTTTTGATCAATTTAACGTGTCCTTGCTGAATAAAATCATTAACTTCTTTACAGTTTTTTCCTTGATTGCTAAGATAAACAAGGTCACCATGATCATGCTGCTCCGAGGAAGTTGTAAAAGGCCACAAACACACTATAACTGATTTAGTTGGGACAATTTCCCAACACTTCTCAAAACATTTAACACATTTCACTGGTTTTCACACACATTCCAATTTTAACCATGGTTTAACAATGTTCTCATTCAGAAAACACAAACTATAATTAATATAATTAACTCAAGCATCACAATGTGAACTGAAATAGCACACATTTATCCATGACACATTAAGTAGCAAAAATGATGACACACTAATCACAAATTTTAGGAAAATATAAATAGGAGCACAGGTGATTGTACTTTAGAAAAGGCATCCGAACACTGGAGAGAGAGCTGAAAGAATCATCTACAGGGTTTTTATACTACTTACTTAATATAGTAGCATATTATTTTAGGAGGAACATCCTCTTAGATGTAAAACAATTAAATTCTGTCACATGCTTTTCTCAGGTCTCTTACCTTTCTGCACGTATCACACCACTGAAGTATGGATGGTCCCATGGCATTAGTTCCTACCGAGGAAGATTTCTTTCTGTTTTAATTCTTCTATAGAACAATGGACTATTTCTCACTTGCAGGTATTATTAAGTTTGTAAAATTGTAAATTTCTAAAATTTTACAAGATGATACAATATGATAGCAGACAATAAAAAAATCCAAATATCAGTTAATTGAGCAGTGCTTACAGAATTTCTGGGGTTGAGTTTTGTCTTCATATCCCTCATCATTTCAAAATCCTTTTCCGTCCTAAAAGTTTACAGAAATATAGTTTTTTATATTATATAACATATATAAACATTATATTTTACATTATAAAAATTATGTTATACATACATATGCATATTCTGTTAAAAATCTGTATATATAGGAACACACGCAACCAATACAATACACCATAGTGCCTTCATTATAGCTGCAATAACATATAATGCTGTTGACAGTGACACCTAGTGGCATCTTTGCTAGAATAAGATAATGACAATACTGTAATAGAAAAAATTAGGTTTAATCTTTCTATAAAAAAAACAGACTAACTTTTGCACATAATATCTTCATTATTATGCATCCGTGATTAATGCAACTGACAAATTTTGAAGAGAGAAAACTCAACCTGTCTGAGAGCTTGTCTGTGATCTGCTGTAAGAAGCTCATAACTGCCTCTGTAGAGAAACAGACCTTGTCATAAACTTGTATTCCTATAACATAAATAATATTAAAAGGTACAGTATGTAACTTTTGGCCCTCTAGCGGTTAAAAAAACAAAACTGCAAACAATTGAACATTGTTTTGGTTGTGCTTCAGCTCTGCATGACTATATAGTTATCCTACTGCCTCATAAAACATTCACTACTAGTTAAGAGATATAACCAGTTTAGATGGAAAGGATCTCAAGCTGACTAGCTGAAGACGTTACTGTAGCTTTACCCATTAATAGACACGGTATTTCCTTGAAAATAAATTCCAGCACAGAGCTACAACAACCATAATGAAATGACTCTTCACAATAGATGATGCTTTACAATAAACTCTGTTAGAGAGCTACATATGGCAATTTATCTGTTCAATAAAATACATTATTACCTGTTGAGTAATAAAAACGCAATCTCTGTGTCACTTTTACAACAGTTTGATTCTGACAAAAGAGAATATGTTCTCGCTATCTCCGAAAAGCCAAGCCAATGTTGATTCTCGTTTTATTACGAGAATGAAAAGTTACATAGAGTACCTTTAAATATTTGATAATATAATAAAAAATATTGTATTTCTTCACAAAAAAATAAAAATAACCATTGGAAGTTTGATAAGCAGCTGTTTAGAAACTATCATTATTCTTGCTGTTCTGTTTAGTGCAGCTAATGGTACAGAAATTACACAAGTTTAAAGGTAAAATATATATAAAAAATGGGAAATTATTAAAAAAAAAAAAAAAAGTCTTCTACCTGGGCTTTTGGCCATGGTTCCCTTTAATGCTCTGTGTGCATAAGATTCATAACCAACCAAGCGAGCCAGTTTATCTCTACAGGCCAGCAGTTCCTCAAGTATGTGCATCACATTTGCGTTCGGATAGAGGAAAATTTTATATGCAACTTCCCTGACCTGAAAAATATGAACACAGACAAAAAAAAACACTAGTTACACTACAACAAAGCTATCTGAGGGTCTAAAGGAATATTTACAATAATAAAAGAGTTCGTAACTATTTCAATCAATATTTATACAACATCAAAAAATTTGTACTAATTAAGGAAAGTGATGTACCAGATCATCAGGCGCGTCCGCATGCAGGCCGCTGATCTGAATGTATTTTCCGTCTTTACTGAAGTGCTGGTGAATGTGTTCAGGAAGGACTCTCTTCTCTATTCTGTTGGGCATGTGACAGCTCATGAGAAACTGATTGCTCAGATCCAACAGCTTCACATTCAAGTTCACAGCCTCTTTCCTCTGTGAAATATGGAAAGGTAATCTGTGAGATTGTCTTACACACAAATGTATTTTACTGTCGAGTATAGTTGTCCTGGTACCAAAAGTTCAGTAGTCGGTACCAATACCAGTAAAATTTGCAGTTCTCTGTACCAATTTTGGTACCAGAGCAAAAACTGTTGAAGTACTTTAAAAAAAATTTGTCTCGTCTGTTGGTTATCACTGTCAATCATCGTAGTTTCCGATTCAGTTGCGCATTTAAATACGGTTGTCAATCCAGAATGGGTAATGAACAGAAAGCAAAATAATAATCACTAAGGCTGTCGATCTCTAAAGCAAAAGCTCACTGAATTTTGCACTCTTGAGAAAAGTCAGTCATAAAAAAATGTCTTAACTGTACAATGAATCTCTTATTTACACTGCATTTACACTTTGTTGGTTATAATGAAAGGATTTGAGCGTGTGGCTTACGTTGAACAAAACAAAACCTTGTGCTTTTTCAGCGGTGTTAAGCGGATTCTAACTAACTTACTGACTAGCACCTCTGATTGGCCATTTCGTTCACATGCTCAACAGATACGATTGTGATTGGCTACAATGCTCCGTGCTTGTAAAAACACGCTGTAAACAGAAACTTTTGATGCTCAGAGAGCGCTCAAACAAACACGAACAAGAACGTTTGAAAGGAGTGTCTACCAGAGGGGACCGTTTGACAAACCTACAACATATAGCTGCACAATTCTGGATATTCTGAAAATCATGATTTTTTTTGTTTAAAATAGAGATCATGATTCTCTTAAACAAAATAACATGTAATTTACTAGAGGTTCTGACAAAATGTTAATGGTTAATGTTAATCTATTTAGAAATAGTGAATTAATTTGAATAAATTATTATTATTATTAAAAATAGGTTTGAATGAATGATTCAATGACTCACTTCATAAAGACTTCACTTGTTTCATTACTGGATGAATCAGCATTTTTGAATGAATCTCTTGAATGAATGATTCAATGACAAATACATTTTAACAGTCACTTGTCGCCACCTACTGGTGTAACAATGTAATTGATCATCTTTATTTGAAGCTACAAGTTACTTTCAAAAGGTGATTTACTTTATTTTGATCGCTACCGTAGACATCAGTGTTTATATCCGAAATATAAACTTTTATCCCTGTACTTCTATGATGTTTGAATTATTGTAACAGAAATAATGAAACTGTTTGGCTCAGCGGCAGCGCCAACACAGATTTGAATGCTGAGTTTGTTGTCAAAAGTTTAATAGACATAGCCAAAACATTGTCATTTAGGAATAAGATCGCAGGGTGTTTGAATCGAGATCCCAATCTTTTAATGATTTATTGTGCAGCTCTAACTAAGATGAGTCAAAAAAGTATAATTAATACAAAAAAAAGTCAAACCTTTTTCTTATCCAGATGGATTCCACTTATTTCGAAGTCAAACATGAACAGTTCAGCCACTCTTCTGCATCAGTAAAACAATATAGTAAATATTACAAAGTACTATTTACAAAGAAAACACCACAGACTTGCATTAATGAAGTAAACAGGATCGATTTGATTGAGATTTCATGTTGACTTTAAACATGCTTGGGCATTATCTTGTTTGCCAGCATTGTTCACTAAATTCTATGTAAAAACCTTGATTAGTAATCAAACATGAAGCAAGGTACAGGTTTGCACACTATGTCTATTTTCTTATAGGATAGATAGAGACTTAATATTCATGCAAGAACAAATAAATGATGGCATGGAATGGCATAATCATTACCCATGGAGCAAAAAATGTGCATCTCTATCATGGCTAATTTATCATAAAATAAAACAGAACATCTGATTTATACCTTGTCTCTGGGTCCAGTTTGGCAAAGATCTCTTTGTTATCCAACAGGTCCTTTAAGCTCTTACACAATTCAACATTGGTATTGAGCCTGTAGGACAAAATAAAAATCATAAATATCTCAGAAAAAAAAAAAAAAAATTATATATATATATATATATATAAATATATATATATAAAAAGTGGATAAAAATACAGCCCCACCTCTCCACCATAGTGCCAATGTTTATACAAGTCCTCTCTGCAGCCTCCCGGTAGGATGGATTGGGATGTGCCACTTTAATAAAGTCTGCCTACAAAAAACAAATAAATATATTTTTTAAAAATTATATATATATAATTTTTAAAAATATATTTAAAGTAATGTAATATATAAACAACTTGTTTACCATGTCTGCCACTCTGCATAGGCTGTCTGACAGTTTATCAAATATCTCCACAGTCTGGACTCCTGGGGGGCAGCGACAGGCTTTCTCCACCAGCTGCTCTGTCTCCTGCAGGGCTCTGTCCTGGACCACCTCAAAACCCTCAATGGAGCTGAGCTCTGGGACACCAAACAACCCCTGACAGACACATACACAGTTTGTATTTTACTCTATTAAAGGTCAAACAATCAGCAATTAAAATTAGACATAGATACAGACAGGTACGTACCACATTTTGTTGGAATAGGTCTAGTCTCCTCTGGACTTTGGCATTGAAAGCAGCTCCTACAGGTGACCAGGTGGTGACTGTCCTACAGACCCGCGCTGCTGCTGTCCCATGCCTGAGCAAACGCAGCAGCGGTCTGTACGCTGACATTACTGATGACAGTCAAACATACGACTCTGCAACTACACTCAAGTCACTCTTCACAGCCAGAAAAACCGACAACTAAACTAACTAGATTAAACAACTCTAACAAACGGAAAAGCACTGCTGTAGATTGACATGCTCCTTCCAATGACAGTGAGTTAAAACTTAAATTTTACAGAAGCACTTTCGACACGTGAATAAATTCGTGAGAATTTCTAAAATCATATTTTACTATTTAAGAACGTTAAAATCAGCTTAATTAAAAAAAAAAAAATATGAATAAAGATGTGGTCTTATTATTCACAAGATATCCAAAGATGTTACAGTGAGTTTAAACAGCAAGTGAAAATGACGCGAATCATCTCTGATATTTCAAAATAAAGGTTCAACCATTTTCTGAAAACAAAAATCTCCTGAATATATATAGATATATATATATATATATATATATATATATATATATATATGACTTAGCAACAGTTCTCTGTAAATAATAATAATAATTATAAACATCTATCTGTTTAACATCAATATTTACGTTTTTCATCTCCTATTCTCCTATATTTCAAAATCAACCAGTATCTGACTTATATATGACTTAGCAACAGTTCTCTGTATATAATAATAATAATAATAATAATAATAATAATAATAATTAATATTATTTCATATGGTTGTTTAACATCAATTTAAACATTTACAATTTCTTTGAAAAACAAAAAAGAGACTTTGATAATAATAATAATAATAATTATATACATAATTAATAACAATTTGAGTTAATTAACTCACTGGCGGCTACATAATTGAAATTTGACCAAATAATAATCTATCTATCTATCTATCTATCTATCTATCTATCTATCTATCTATCTATCTATCTATCTATCTATCTATCTATCTATCATCTCCATGATAGAAGTGGGCGTAGCTATCAATGGGCGTGGTTATTAGATGCATGACGCAGTACGTTCTGTGCGTGATGTGTGACGCGCACTCACTGCCGCACTGTACAGTCACATGACAGGCATTATGGAGCTCGTTCGCTGTCAAACTTTAATCCGTTTTTACTTTTAGAAGAGAAAAGCGATGGACAGAGCGGGATTTTTGACGGCTTCTGATCTCCAGTGATGTCAGGTCAGTTTTATATTCCTCTACAGACATACAAACCCCACGTGTAAACGTGATTGTGTTAAGATATGTTAAACAATGTCAGTTTCATGATAAACCATTGGCTAGTTTCTATTTTTGTTTTATTATTTCAAATATTATGCCATATTAATAAGTGGGAACTTTCAGGTATCATAGTTAAACAGTGTTTATTTATGCCAAATGTTTGCACAGTTGCTTAACACTCATTTTGGCTCATCTGGATGTTGACACATCCAGTGAAAACTATTCTGTTAGCTATATATGATTGTTTGACACATATACATTCAGAAAGATTAGCTATCTTTTAGCCGTGAACTGAAAACATGCTTTTAATGTATACTTATTTTGCAGAGTCATGCTCAGTCACTCTGTTTACTTATCTAACTAATGGTTACTCAAATGTTTTAATAATGTTGTCTAAGATTATGGTAAGATTATACTGTTTGTATTCTACATGGCGTAATTGCATCTGTATACTGTATGTGCACCTCAACACCATGTACTGAGCTGGACATCACTCCACCCAAGTGTAACTTGATGCATCTCTTTCTGTATTTCCACCTTGTTACACAGTTGCGTCTATGTATCTGTTATTTTGTAGCTAAACCCCTGCGTCATGTCTGTGGATGGCCCCCGGACCTCTGTTTTCACCTTTCAGTCCGCTGTTCACAGCCATCATGTTCTTCGCTCGCTGGAGGAACTGAGACAGAAGGAGCTCTTGTGTGATGTGACGGTTGAAGTGGAGCGCAGGAGCTTTCGAGCACACTCTTCAGTGCTGGCTTCCTGCAGCCACTATTTTTACACCAGACTGACAAACCACAGCCGACCAAACCTCACTGTCAGCTTACCAGATGAGGTAATGCTTGATATGGTGGATGGATGGGTTGAACCTGGAGGTTTTGAGAAACCTATGGTTAAGCTGTGTTGTCTTTATGATTTGTTGTTATTTTTAACAGATACAGATTTAACTGTAAAAAAATTAATGTGAGCAAACTCTAAAACAAACAATTCAAACAAAAATGAAAATTATGTCATCATTTACTCACGTATGAATAAATATTGAACCCAATGAAGGTCAGCATGAGGGTAAATGACACGATGTATATTATTATTTATTTGGATTTATTTATTCAAAAATACATTAAATTGTGATTCATACATACTTGAATACACCTCCTCTGTGATTACCATGTTTATAATTTCTGAATTAAAATTAATTTTGATATTTTTGAGGGGCAAAAACTAAAAAATGTAATGGTGATGCAACTGTCCTAAAATCATAATAAAGGAAAAAGCCTTAAAATAATACAATGATTTAAATGAATCTTTTATAATGATTATTTGTCAGAATTTTTTTTTACAAAACTTTTCACTGTTTATAAATATTTGTCCACAAATCAATGTCATGTGGTCCAACCAACATGCAGGAAATATTAGATATATAAAACAGGAAGTTATATAATAGAAAGGACTCCTGCTGACCCTCATAACTACGTCAAGGTCAACAATTCTCTTTTTTTTTTTTAATATCAGATCATTTGACCTTTTTTTGATTATGCAGGTTGTAAAATGTCACATGACTCCTCAAAAATGTAAAGATATTTATGAATTAATAATTCATGATATTTGTAAATAATAATAATAAATTAAAACCCTCATGTATTCAGGCTGTAAGAAACATATTTTTACTTTATACTTGATGGTTACACCACATTTTTAAACATTTCTTGAACATAGTTTGAAAAAGTTCTATTTTTTTTGATACTGCTTTTCATAATCCCATTTATTCTCATTCACGTTCATTATATGGAAAAGTGTATTGTAAACAGTAACTAACTTTTCCTTGAGTGTACGACAGAAGTCATACGAGTTTGGCACGACATGAGGGTGAGTAAATGATGACAGAGTGTTCATTATTGTTTTCAACTATTCCTTGAAAAATTGTTTACATTGCATTGCTGTCAAATTAGGCCTCATATATTGAGATTAAATTGAGCAAACTATGTTACAGCAATAACCCAGTAATGCGATTTGTAAATGATTTATTCATGCAGTAATCATGACGAGATCATTAATCTCCCAAGGTCACTGTGGAGGGATTTGAGCCTCTTCTGCAGTTCGCCTACACTGCAAAACTTCACTTCACGAAAGAAAACATCCTGGAGATCCACAGATGCGCCGAATTTCTTGGATTTCAAAACCTCGATAAGGCCTGCTTTGAATTCCTCATCCCAAAGTTTTCTGAAGGTGGTGGAACCTCAAAAAAAGTGAAGGGGAAAAGCAAGAGCCAAGCATCCAATAAGAAATCCCAAGCTATCAACAGTCCTAGTGACCAAAACCCTGAAACTGGAGAAGATCGTGTACCTCAGGATGCAGGAACAGTCATGCAGGCTGCATCTTCAACATCCTCTGTAGAATGTCCTAAAGATTGTCCCCCCATCCCAAATGACAAAGAAATGCAGTTAGATTTATCCCCGCTATACGCAAGAAGCTCTTCATACCACATGGGTGATGGCCAAGACCAGTTTTGCCTGGAGAACTGTGGCCCACAGTTGCCTTCCTCTTCTGTGGTGGCTGGTGAAGTTTGTCCTTTCCTGTCCACTTCGAGCACCAGTGACAATGAGAAACTGCATTCGGCTGTAGCTACCTGTGGTGCCGACATTTTAGCAATGGAGGAGCAATTCCAGAAGGAACTAGCAATGGAGGTACGTTGTGAACCACCTACTGATAAAGACCTGAGCATTGCCAGTATCACCGATGGCCACTTTGACCAACTTGAAGGGTCTCTAATGCCGCCCACCGACTGCAGCCAACTATGTCCTCTGAATTCCGTGGAGTCAAACGGGGTTTTGGACGGGATTTCCGGCGCTCCAGACCTCAGCAGCATTGGCACCGAGGACAACCAGGACTTTGATTCCAACAAACAAACGTTCTCTGAACTGACCCCCAAAGATGGCTTCACTGAACGAAGCGTAGTGGAAAGGGAAGTGGCTGAGCATCTCGCAAAGGGCTTTTGGCCGGATTTGAGCTCCACGTTAAATGAGCCGCTACCTTTGGACTCTATTGACCAGTCGTCTGCAGGAAACGGCTCGGACTTCCACTGGTTGAAGCATCTGGATCTGGGAGCTGCGCCCGATGATTGTCCCTTCCTGAGGGACCTGAGCTCCAGTGACAGACAGACCTCCACGGGACACACTCTGTCCAACGAGGACACTGGAGACAGTCCCTGCATGTCCCCAATTAACTCAAGGGAAAACTCTGAGTGTGAATCGGATGGAGACTGTGCACAATGTGGTAGCAATGAACAAGTGCAGGAGGTGAGCATGCTAGCACTCACGGTTGCAAAACTTCATGAAGTTAGAGGTGGAGTTTGGTGTCAAACTTCACCAATATTTTGTACTCGCTTGAGATTCCCTGACATGCTTCAAATAAAAGTTGCAGTCTCTACTGAAAAATGTAACCAATCTCTAGGCTGAACATCATCCATAATGCAGTGTTGACATCTCGGTTTTCTTCCCAGGTGGATTTGCCATTCCCTGTGGAGCAAATTTCCAGCATGACCCGGAGAGCATTCCTGCAGATGTTGAAACGCGAGAAACTGACCCCAGAACAGCTGGAGTTTGTTCAAGATGTGAGACGGCGCAGTAAGAACCGTGTGGCTGCTCAGCGCTGCCGCAAGAGGAAGTTAGACTGTATCTACTGGCTGGAGGGAGACATCAAGAAACTGGTATGTCTGTTTGATTCCAAAATGACATTTTGTGAATGTCCTCCAAATGTTATTTGAGTGATCCGAACAATTTGGGCCCCATTTACCTATGTATTTTAGCGGTGCCCACTTGTGATTGAATCAGCCAAGAAGGATTAGGCTAATAACTGACAGTTTTTGGTAGTTTAGTGCAATCAAACAACATGCAGCAGGATCATTGTAGTCTCATTTATGAGGGAATGATAGATGAGACAGTAACTTTTAATGAATTAATCAGAAAAATCAGTCTTGAACTCTCAAATTAATGGTTTGAATCTGTTAGGGTTCAAGGTTGACTCGTTCAAAGGTGTGTTTCCCAAATCTGCATAACTACCATAGTATAATGCTTCGATGGAGGAATGAACTGTTAATGACGTCACACAGGTGGTGGAGTAATATCTTCTGCTAATAAATTGGTTTGAAAATTCAAATTAAAGGGTTAGTTCACCCAAAAATGAAAATTCTGTCATTAATTACTCACCCTCATGTCGTTCCACACCCGTAAGACCTTCGTTCATCTTCGGAACACAAATTAAAATCCGATGGCTCAGTGAGGCCTCCATTGACACCAAGATAATTAACACTTTCAAATGCCCAGAAAGGGATTAAGACACATTTAAAACAGTTCATGTGACTACAGTGGTTCAACCTTAATGTTATGAAGCGACGAGAATACTTTTTGTGCGCCAAAAAAACAAAATAACGACTTTATTCAACAATATCTAGTGATGGGCGATTTCAAAACACTGCTTCATGAAGCTTCGAAGATTTACGAATCTTTTGTTTCGAATCAGTGGTTCGGAGCGCTTATCAAACTGACAAAGTCACGCCCCCCAGTGGTGAAATTTCGAAACACTTATGATGTAACGAAGCCTCGTTTACTGAAATCACATGACTTTGGCAGTTTGATACATGCTCCGAACCACTGATTCGAAACAAAAGATTCGTAAAGCTTCGAAGCTTCATGAAGCAGTGTTTTGAAATCGCCCATCACTAGATATTGTTGAATAAAGTTATTTTGTTTTTTGGCACACAAAAATTATTCTCGTCGCTTCATAACATTAAGGTTGAACCACTGCAGTCACATGAACTGTTTTAAATATGTCTTTAGTAGCTTTCTGGGCATCTGAAAGTGTTAATTATCTTGCTGTCATTGGAGGCCTCACTGAGCCATCGGATTTCATCAAAAATATCTTCATTTGTGTTCTGAAGATGAGCGAAGGTCTTACAGGTGTGGAACGACATGAGGGTGAGTAACTAATGACAGAATTTTCATTTTTGGGTGAACTAACCCTTTAATGTCAGATTATTGCTGTAAATAACAGACATGGCATCTGAGGATTATTTCGTTATCTTTGTTCTCTTTTGCTTTGCTTTATTTCCAGATTAGATAGATATCAGATTTTCACTTACACACTTATTGGGACCAAAAAAATTCACAATAACAATTATCAAAAATTCACAATAACAATGATCATGATATTGAACTATGACTACAAAAGCGTTGATGCCTGGAATCATCTTGATAATGAAAATACAGTTACAGTTTTGTGTAATAATGATACTCTCATTGGAAAAATAAAATTTTACCATGAAATAAAGTAATAAAAATTGTAAATGTTAAGAATATATACATTTGTATCCTAAATACAACAGTGCATAAATTAGACTTTAGTATATAGGCTTATTTAAAAACAAATATTAGTTGGGTTTTGTCTTAAAATTGAAATCCTTAAATTGAAAATCCCTTCCCTAACCATTTCCACATTGTGTATGGGCATAAAGTGTACAGTTATATTGCTTCTATTGTCCCTTTTTCAAATGAAGATTAAACCAATCATCAGTTTTTGTGAACATGTAATTTTTTTCACAATCAATAGCATGTGTTATGATTGTTTTTTCACCGTAAGGAATGCAAAGTACAAAATACAATCCTGAAATGAATCTTCTTTTGTTTCCACGTTTATCAGAGGAGCGAGAAGGAGAAATTACTGCAAGATCACAACCAGCTGAAGCTCAGCTTGGAGGATGTGCATCAGAACATCTCGGGTCTGTGGCAGAGCCTCGCTACGGACACCTCGCTGCAGTCCGAGCAGCTGCAAACGCTAACCAGGTACTTCTCCTCCGACTGTCCCACCTCCATCCTCCTGACCCCCATGGCCTCTCCAAGCCTGGCTGGCCCAGACCGGGACGCCCATGCGAACACCTCCCTGAACACCCTTCTTCCAGACACTTGTCCTGAAGGAGACACAGCAGCTCTCAGGTCGCCCGCTGCCTTCCTGCAAGACAACGTTCAGAGCACTGTTACAGATCCAGCTCCATGATGTCCAACAGAGTAAAGCCGCTTGGGAATGGTCCAATGTTTCATTTTTACTCAGGAGCTTACCTTTCTGCTGCCGTCAGTTACACTTTTGAGCATGACTTTCTTATTAGGAGCACTTTCATAACATTTCTAAGTATGGATGTGACTAAATTTGCACTATTTCCAGGAGTTTCATATGGAAATGCTACTATGCCTCTCATTCCTTGCATAGAAGTCATTCCTGTTATGTTTCACACATTTTGTGAACTCTGAAACTTTAAAAATGAATACGCTTGTGTTGTATTTCAGTATTTCAGAAATAAGCTCTGCCGAAGCTCATATGCATACACTTTGCTAATTATAACTTGATTATTTACATAATGGCAAAAGATGAATTGCCATTGGAAATTCATCTTTTGGAAATATATGGTTTGTTTAACTATGAATTGATAGTTATTGATAGATATTTTTTAAACCATCTTTTTGATATTTTGATTCAGTCATACCAATTTTTTTACATTTTGTCCAACAGGGTGGAAAAGTACGACAAACAACTGAAGCACAATACATAAAATAATTTATAGAATTAACTGCTAATACTTTCTCATGTTTATGCTGTTGTTTTCCCACCAAAAATGATGTCACTTCCTGGACAATAATGTCATTAATGAACTGGCATTTTTTTAGTTAAAGGGTTTTTTCAAAAGACTAACAAGGTGGAAAGTGATATTAAGGACACAGGAAATATCTAAAATCAACAATTAAACAAACGTCCCCAAATTTTGCATTTAACATTTTGATTAAAGAAAGAAAAACACCTGGAACATTTCTTAATAAATGACTTTTTATGCTTTTTAGGACATTTATTGTAATATTGTGATAAAAGAAAACAAACTAATATGACTTTAATCTTCAAAAATGGTCAGTTTTATATTTTATCCAAATATATACTACAGTATCTGTATATATGTTGGAGACTTGGAAATGTACTACATAACAGGAATGACTCATGGATTAATTTCCAGGACTAGCATTAATTAATAATCACTTACACTGCCACTATGGACAATCATTGTAATTCTCTTTATTATGTTAGTTGATTATGATTTTGTTATGCAATGTAGAGCATATAAGTACATTCCAGTGTAGCCTAATATGTCTTTATCATTACCAGCATGAGAATTGTGTATTGAATATGCATCTATTTTTTTTTTGTAAGTATTCGTATATGCATATGTCCTAGATATAGTAACATTTAAATAACTGCCATGTAAGTTTTCATGCATATCATGTAGGATTTGTGAAAAAATACATAGAATCCACAGTCTCTCTAAGGTAAGGGAAAAATAGTATATATATAAAAAAGATACTGTTAACTTTTTGCTTGCTAAATTGGAATGGGTTTGGAAAAGTCCAACATAAAATCAAAATTAATCCTATTTACTTTAATACATGTTTCTGGTCTCATTGTGCATGATTCTTCATTCCACATTATTTCAATGAAAAGTTTGTCTTGTAATATTTCATTAACATGCAATACCCTTTCAGCTGATGTATATAGACCATCCGGCCTATTGGCCGTTGGATTCGAGATTCAGGCATTATTTTAACTCTTATTGTGGTACAGAACATTCACTTTTCATGTACTGAGGAAAATCAATTTCTGACCTACATTTTGTTTTTGGTCAAATATCCTGTTTGAATCTACTTCACATTATGGAAGTAAAATGGATGTGAATGCCGTTTCATGTTGACTTTAATGCTTAGATAAATATACTAACTAATGTTCATTTTGCCATTGTAGTGTCAATGAAATGATGTATTTTTTACTTTTTTGTGCCTTTTTTTGTTGTTGTTTTAACCCTGTAACCAAAATACTGTCATATAAGCCTAGAATGCACTGTATAATTCACTATTTGATCCATATTTAACAAATAGTAGCAAATAAAATGTCAATAATAATTTTTTTTCACTAAATGTGTAAATGCAGTGGTGCTTGCTAAAAGTAATGTGCTAACAGACACCAAATAAATCAACCCTTTCAAAATGTAAAGCATGAAATATACATGTAAGCACATTTTCCCAGTCGGTCGAAGGCAAAGAATAGCTTGGTTTTTAAAAAGAGTCTCTACTGAAGAGATGATACAAATAATTGAGTGAGATCATGGTAAAGTTTCGTAAACACACTGATTTTACCATGTTCTCTCTAGCTGCCACACAATTATTAGTTACTGTTTTCCCCTGAGCCCTGTTTAAAACGACCAGCTCCTGAATAAGAGAAAGTGTGCAATAGACTATAGTGAAGCAGTTTCGACATAATAAAATGCTTATGTTTTAAAAGAGTCGATCAAATTCACATTAAAAATTCAAAATGGGAACATTTCTCAAAATGTGATGGAGCCCAGTGGTTGTCAGCAGTTGAGTAACTTCACCACAAGAGGTCAGAATAATCATGTATTATAGATAGCGCTCACATTCGCGCACACAAGGAGGCCCTACGTGATATTAAATACACTGTCATCCAATAAGCGTTATTATATACATTTAATGTGGCCATTCTTATACATCCGTCTCCGGCATTCCAGCGGCGCCCAGAGATGCTGCTACCTTTCTCTCTGCCACTGACAGGGCAAGGCTTTTTGGCATCAACAAGTGGTACTGGAGTCCAGGTTAGTCAGCTTTTGGTTGTATTATATTGTTTGTATTTACAGGAGAAGGAAAGTGCATAAACTGTGCATTAAAAAACAATTGTGCATGACAAAAACAGTTTTCATATTGCTTGAACTGTGCAATGGGGGGATTGTTATAAAATGTGTTGGAGACCACATCACAGACAGTTTTGGCCATAGACTGTAAAAAAAAGATGGACGACGCACCTTCACTCTCTTCCATTGTAGTAACTGAAGACGCCAGTGTGCCATTATGGCGCCAAAGTTCTTTTAAGACAAGTTATTTCACTCGGCGGCCATCTTTGAAACGCCTCGGGCATGCAAGTGCAGCTCCTATATCTTTGAATGGGGAGACATCAAATTCTCCAAAGCTGTTTGCCAAGCTTTCAATTAAATTTCATATTTGAAATCACCAATGAAATCTGACAACAACTGTCTCATAAATTTTGTTTCTAAACGCTCGAATCATGACAAAAAAACGGTATTTTTTCAGACTGGATCAAGCTAACGCGCATGTCCTAAGTGCACGTCTCTGACTGTTTCTATAGGAATCGGAGCTTCTAACGGCCGCTGCAAAGACTTTACTAATCAGCGATCGGCTCTTATTTAGAAGGCGGGACTTATTCTGTCGAATTGCGCGTTGCACTTTCTCCCATTCAAAACAATTGCTGCGTCCTACTTATACTACGCCCTAAAAGTATGTACTTTTTTGTGAAGAAAAAGTACATACTTTTGAGTGTGTAACAGAACAGTATGCAAGCTTTGGGACATACTACTTTGTCATAATTGCGTCTTTAACGGACGTTCTGTCGCTTACTTATGCAACCTGTAACCGTTTAAACTGCCCTGTCTATCATCTTGTTACAGTTAAAATCCTCCACATACAATTAAATTTAATTTCCTACCGTTTCGGAGAGAAATGTATCACTTTGATCTGCCAGTCATGGGTCTTTCATGCGGAGAACTCTCCTCATTAATCACTCAAACCCCTTTATCTTAACCGTTCTGCTTCGTATTTGTAGTTCTAATCGAATCCTCATTCACAGCGCAATGTGTTAAGGGCAATATTAGCCGTTAGAGTGTGCACGGATCTGCACTTCGGATTCTAACCGGAAAAAGCAGTCCATCCGGGTATCTTTGGAATACTCATTTCAACATACTACGATTTGGGACACACTAATTCTAATTTCGAATACTATTTAGAATGGATAGTATGCGAATTGGGATGCAGCAATAATGAGTGACACGTCTTGTGTTATTCTATAGTCTTTGATGGATCTTGAGTCTGGAGTCTGCGCATAGTGAACTTGGAGCCCGAGTTTGCGCAGTAGTGAGCACAAAGTGGAGCCGCGATATCAATGTCCTGCCCACACTCAGAACAAATCATTATGTCGGTGTGAAATAAACAGTTATAGAAATGTAGAGATTAAAGTTAAAGCTCCAATCACATCGCGAAGATCCAGAAAAAAGTCCGGTTGCGCCTCGGTGACTACTTCACTGAGAAGCTGTCAATCTCAGCTGTCAATCAGCTGTTTTTATAGCATCAACTAACTAACTAAAAACAAAGTTTTTAAAAGAACAAAGACTTGAACTAACACCAGCGTGATAAAAACTGCTTAAAATGACAGAAATTGTCTTTGGAAAAAAAAAATATTTGAAGTGTAATTTGATTGTTTAGTTTCTCATGTCCCACTAAATTTCATGGAGAGGTTGGGGTTTATGACTTACTGCTTCCATCCACCTGGGAGCGATCGAGACGCTTTGGCTTCACTTTTCAGGACTCTTGTGGCACGCTTGGTTTTGGCGGGGTGGTGGCTAATTTGTTTAAATTTGTATTATCTCAATTATACGTTTTCATATGATCTGCTTACGCCCCAGTGAGTTAGGTTGAGGGGTGAACCTTCATGCTTTCCCCCTAAAAATTGTACAATTAAATTGTTCATCGTCCGTAGGCCTACGTTTTTGTACAAATCACATCATAGAAATGCATACGAATTTGCCACCTCGTAAAATAGTACATTTTCGCATAAAATCGGGTTGGAATCTCTAGCTTGCCATAAAATAAAAGTAGGCTACAAGAGCCAAACCTTAAAAATCTATTTTGTCCTTTGCAGGAAGGTAAATCTCTATCTTGAGCAGCCCTGTCTTAGTGACTTTATTTTAAAGCTCCCTATAAAGATAAAGTTGTGTTTGGTTTGCCCTCCTGCAGTGAATTTAAATAATCTCCCATGTCTAGGGAACACTGGTTTTAATCAGTAGAAAAACCCATTTTCTGTTGGTCCATCTGTCTGCTCAAGGTCACCATGCCAGTTGCCATTTCCATTTCAGAGACCGTCGTTCTAAATCTAAACACTGCCAATTGGGTACGTTTGTGGACTTCTGTGAGTGTATTGATCGTTCCTTGTTTTGTTGAAACTAACTAGATTCAGAACACCATTAAAAACTCAATCATTTATCTTTTAAGATGTAATTACTCTGTGTGGCCCGACAGGTTCTTAGCTTCGTTCTTAATTGTCCTTTCAAGGTGATCTCATTTGTTTACCTCCTTCATGCATACTAAAGATCTCCAAATTACTTATTTTGTTTTGTTTTCCTCAAAGGTCTTTAATGAGGTGAGTGCTTAGAAATATTCTAGAGGTGTAGCCAACATGTGACAGGAAGGGATACTCCACATATAATCATAGATGATCGTACAAAACCACAGCAGCATATTGATACAATGCAATGAGAAATGAAATGCTGGTTGATAGGCTGTTGCTGTATCGATCTGTTATTGGATTCGGTTTAAAATCATGTTACTCTCCATCCAATGATTATGTTGCTTTGAAACAGTGGCATAAAGGGTCAATGATGACTGGTCCACCCAATTAAAGCTGCCAGAATATGCTAATGGTGTGTAAATAAAACAACATCAATAACCACAAAACACGTTACGCCAATGAGCAAAAACATTATGACCGCCTGCCTAACATGCTGTTGTTCCTTCTTGTGCTGCCAAACCAGCGCCGACCCGCCAAGGTATGGACTCTAAAAGACCCCTGGAGGTGTCCTGTGGTATCTGGCACCAAGACATTAGCAGCAGATCCTTCAAGTCCTGCAGGTTGTGAGGTGGAGCCGCAGTGGATCGAACTTGTTGGTCCAGCACATCTCACAGATGCTCAATTGGATTGAGATCTGGGGAATTTGGAGGCCTTAAACTCTTCATCATGTTCCTCAAACTATTCCTGAACAATGTGTGCAGTGTGGCAGGGTGCATTATCCTGCTGAAAGTGGCCACTTCCTCCAGGGAACACTATTGTCATGAAGAGGTGCACCTGGTCTGCAACAATGTTTAGGTAGGTGGCATGTGCCAAATTTTGGTCCAAATGAATGGCCAGACCCAGGGTTTCCCAGCAGATCATTGCTCAGAGCATCACACTCCCTCTACTGGCTTATCTTCACCCCACAGTGCATCCTGCTGCCATCACTTCCCCAGGTAAACGGCGCACATGTACACAGCCATCTATGTGATGTAAAAGAAAACGGGACTCATCGGACCAGGCGACCTTCTTCCATTGCTCTAAGGTCACTTCCGACACTCGTGTAACCATTGTAGGGGCTTTCGGCTGTGGACTAGGGTCATCATAGGCACTCTGACCGGCCCTATATGCATCACGGTGCGATTGCACTGTATGTTGTGACACATTCCTCCCATAGTCATCATTAAAATTTAGTGTGACTTGTGCAACAGAAGGCCTTCTGTCAGTTTGGTCCAGACGGGATAGCCTTCATTGCCCTTGCACATTGAGAAGCCTTGGGCGCCCAACGCCCCGTCATTGGTTTGTCCCTCCTCGGACCACTGTTGGTAAGTTCTCACCACTGCTGGCTGGGAGCAACCCACAAGGCTTGCCATTTCAGAGATGCGATGCTATGACCCATAAAAAGTGGTACTCACTACAGAGTCTATGATGGCCAGCTCCTCCTCTCTGGACGTCCAGTGGGGTGGAGAGATAGAGTTGTAGGTAGGGTTAGGGTAGGATTAGGGTGTGGTTGTACATTCTCTCCTCCTTGCTGGACGTTAGCTCCCCCTCGCTAGACGTCCAGCGAGGGGGAGCTAACGTAAGCTCCACCCATTTGCTCTGCAGTGAGCACCTTCTCCAAAAATTTGGCCCTTGTCAAAGGTCTTTACTCCTGCCCATTTCTCATGCATCCAAGATGTTTTCTACAAGAAATGATTGTTCGCTTACCATCTAATCTGACTTGACATTTGGCTTTGTTAGGAGATAATCAAATTTACTTTACCTACGAGTGGTCATAATGTTTTGGCTCATCAGTGTACAGTTTGTAATAGGGCTTTTCACACTGCGCTTAACCCCGGGTTATTGTCGTTCTAAACACCGCTTTACAACCCCAGGTAAAGGAACGTTTCACACTTGTAATTTAGAAGCGGGGTTAGCACCGCTTTTTACCCAGGGTTATGAATCCCTGCTCCGGAGCAGGGTTAGCACTGCTTTTTCAGTGTCAACCCCGTATTGGGGTGCCAAACATGTACAGTGTGAAATGATGCGGTGTTAAAATGTTAAGACTAGATGCTTAGCAACGGATAACCAATAGTGTGCCTCATATTCACATGCTTTAGTCAGTCAATGAGACAATGCGCATTGTATTTAAACAGTAAATTCAGTGTTTGAGGAAAAGTGTCAAATGCTGACTGAAAATGTGACAGTTTGATTGAAGAAGAGACCGTTTCATTCTTACCTTTATAGTCCGAAATGTCCATTCAGTATAAACTCGATAGTACAGTCGGCAATACGAGGATTTAGGAATGTACAATGTGAAACGTCAGCTTATGAATACCCGGGATTAACTGTTGACCCGGGGTAAATTATGAGCAGTGTGAAACGTGAAGCAAGATTTGTTTACCCGGGGTTTAGAATGACACAGGGTTAACTATTTCAAGTGTGAAAAGCACTAATGTGTATTTTTACAAATACATAGAACGATCATTTTGTTTCGTGCCTGTAATGGATTCACTTGGCTCTCGAGAGTCATGACCACTATTTCTACACCATGCGGACTGATTAGCAGTGAAGTGCAACAATCGCTGTTTTTAATGTCACATTTTTATTACTTTGCTGCCGAGCGAGTGGAGGTAAACAACCACATTGTCGGCTCTCTTGTAATATAGCACGGGTAAGTCCAATTCATTCTAGTGAATCGGTTCGTCTTAAAGTCTGCATGAAACTGAAGTTGCGATAGTTTTTTCTTCTCTACTGTGACGTATATGTGAGTGAAACAGCTTCTCAAACAAGAAAAAATTTATTTTGTCCATTGGGACTGGTTGTGGTTAGCTATTGGTGGATCTCATGTGAGTGACAGGTTGTCCTGCCCTCGTTGGATAGAGGCACAGAATAGAAGTCCTCCCTATTTCACAAAGATCCACCCACTTTGAGATTTCTGGCCTCACCACTGCTTTGAAATCTCAAACTACAGCCGAACAGCAAATTGGGAACAGGCCAAAAAAATATTCCATGTTAACTGCACTGGGAGAATATCAATCCTAATAATTAAGTCTCTTGGGATGTTACGCAGATGACAGGTTCTAGCTTAATAAAATTAATAAAAATGATTGGAATCTTTGAACTAGATGTTTAAAACATACAAAACCACTCCTAGAGAATAGATTTTTGTTATTGAACCTCTAAATCAAATCTGAGATATATGCCAAACTAGGAACAATGACTGTAGCTAGTAAATGAACTCATTCCTTTAACAAAATAAGGCAAGATGACCGTTATTTTTAGGATTACAATGATTATGATGAAATTAGTAGTGGTGGTGGTAGTAGTAATACTATTACTAAACATAATCAACAACTACAGTAGTCAACATTTGAACTGGATCAAAACCTTTCATCAAAGTTGTCCTAAAACCTTCTTCTTAGGACAACTTATTTCTTAGGACAACTTAGATTAACTTTTTTGATCAACTTCAAATGTTGACTACTGTACAATATGTTCTGTTTATAATCAGTGATAATTAGCTTCATTTTTTAATTGGCCCAGAGCCCTGAATGATCATTAAATCTAAACTTGTTCATAGACGTAAAAACCCATTTGAAAACAGATCAGTTTCAGTTGTTGTGTTGTAATGTCTGTCTCAGTTTTAATGGCTAATTCCATCAATTAAAGTTGACCCACCAGCATTAAACATACAGCATACAATCTTTGTGAGCACAGAGAAATATAATGGTTTTGCGTCGGTTATTCTGTTAAGCCTCAGTCTAGATTTAAGGCTGAACACACTGCATTGCTCCTTACGAAATTTTTCGATCTCCTCAAATCCTTTCCTGTAATTTTTCTGGCAACTCGCACTATGGATTATGTAAAGCTGTCACCATGGTGGTACAGACGGAAGAAGGACAGGATTTGAAAGTTTCAGAGGAAAGCCACTTAAAGTTGGAGACAATAAAAGCTTTGAGAAAAGAAGTACCACCACATACTCGTGCGCTGAGAGCTTCCGGCTCTTGGTGGCAGCATGTAGCCATGAAATTCATAATACAAGCCCACTTCAGCATATATTAAAGATTATTCCATCATTCCAGCTCAAAGACCTGATTTACTCACATATTAACCAGCTAAATATAATGCAAAAATAAGACTGCATGTAATATATATAAATAGATCTAAATAAAAAAAACTAAAGTTTTATTTCTCTCTCTCTCTCTCTATATATATAATATATATAATGTATTACAATAATACAATTTTGTATTATAATCCTTTATATCATTTTTATTTCAAAACGATTTCATATTTATCATTTTAAGAGTTATATATATATATTTAACCGTTCAAAGGCCAATACAGCCATTTCATTTGTGATTAAAATATCTTAAAATGTAATAAATGTATATATTTTTTATTCTGGCATGATTTTATAACATCATATATCAACATAGTGCAAAATGGTATTAAAATTATGTTTAGAAGTCGTTGCTTTGTTATGAGAAAGAATGTCCAGAAAAATGAATTTCATTGATGTCATTTGGAGTAACCAATATAAACGGACCATTTTGGATCAAGTCATGCGGTCAATATCATGTGACAAGATGTGACATCATTCAAACACCTGCAAAGGACCACATGGTCATGAAGCAAAGTAACTAACTCTCTTTTAACTATTTGAAAAATTCATGTTTTCACTTGCTCATACGCATGTCCCGAAACATCAGGTCATTCGGTGCAACCGCTATAAAACATGGAAAATGTTGTAGTATTTTAAAAACTTGTACTAAATACAAAATGTTTGATTGTCCTTTTGCTAGCTAGCTAGATATCAGCCTGTTAGTATTGTTTGAAAATATTGTCATTCGGTATAACCAAAAGTGTCATTCAGTAAAACCAAAATTTTGGTTAAACCAAATGACTTTTTTGGTGACAAAGTTTGTCCATCTTGTAAACAGTGACAAAAGCTGTGTTAACTGATTATAAAAACCACAATCTCATTGTTAATAGTGAATAAAACTTCAAAATTAATTATATATCCATTATGTTTTTTTTTTTTTTTTTACACTTTTAAAAACCTTATGTCAATGACGAATATATATAAATGGGTCCTATATGAATACAATTCTAAGTTAAATACATTTATAAATATGAATTATACGTGTGTGTGTGTATTAGATTATATATACAGTATGTGTGTTCTGTTCACTTATGTTGCATGAAGAAGAAAACACAAATCTGAGTTTGTGCATATTTTACTCAGTACTCTGAGTTTTTTTTTCTTTTCTTACAGAGGCATAGTTTGAAAAAGTTGAATATTTAATGTAAAAGCAACCTCACACATTTTCCCATACAGCAAAAAACAATATGGCAAATCAAAAGTTCTTAGAAAAATGTCTTAGATCTAGTTGATGTTATAAAGAGTGAAATAAAGTATGAACACTGGAAACATGTTTCATAAAAACGTACATTGAAGGTTACGCTTCTCCAGAGCTTCAATGTGTGGTCGTATGTTTTGTTGTGAACACAAAGGCAATAATGGTGATTGTTGTTCTGACCTTCTCATGAACAAAAGATCCTATCTGTTCACAAGCTTATAAAAAGCACTAATAATAATGTATTGTGTTTGTCCATCAGATTTACCCAATAAATTAGTATTAATGACAAGCATCCGTCGGGACGTACTTAGTGAAGAGAGGCTAAAATGGAACCGCACACATGTAGCATAAAACAGAGCAATAAAGATTTCAAAGAATTCAATTAAATAAACAGCTTACCAAATGCTCAAGTATACACATTATATACATTCCCTGGGTTGGGACAAAACAAACTAACAAACAAATATTTTCTTTACTTATATGAACTAATTGTATGGGACACTTGAAATAGATATTTTGACATTTGTTTTCTCATATATATATATATATGGGATCCTATACTTTAACAATGTTCCACCAATAATCACTTTAGCAAAGTAATATACAGCAATATTAACAAGGGTCGGTGAGCGAATCGAAATGAAACAATGCCGAACTTCCATTCAAAATGGCTGTTTAGATCAATTCACAAGGCGAGAACAAAAATTCATTCACTCGAGTGATAAAAGACAAATTCAATTAGGCTCTTCTTTTCATCCTGAGACTGTCTAAACCAATGACATTTTACAATGACTTTGTGCTTACGTTTGATACATTTTCAGGTTTGAAATAAACGCTCTGGGGGAAAATATTAACAGTGCAAGAATATACAGACAGGTATGATGGAAATAGAAAATAATCTCACTTCTAATGGTTACACACCAATTCTCATTTGTGCTTCATCGACTTCCTGCCATTTTCAATCTGCCGGCTTGTTTCGGGTGTCCGTACGTTACATAATTGTCCGTATGTCTTGGGCATATTCTTTATTACAGGGGGTACTTCAAAAAAACACCCACTTTCACAATGGAAAACAACAGACACGCACACAAAGACAGTACATGATATTTACATTATACATCTCACATATTCTTGTCTTAAAGCGTAATTATTGGCAAAGCCAAGGTTTTCCGACTTGAGATGAACCACATTTCTTGCCGCTCCCTGGTAATATCTGTAAAAAGGTATATAACAGGCACAGTGAGGGTGGTTGAGAAATCAGTATTCACTGGGAAATTAAATGAATAAACACAGCAACAAACATGACAAGCACATGTCTGTATATTTTGGCACTTGGCAAATCATACGGGGGTCATTTTGGAGGGGTGGGATAGGGTTTTTTGGCCTAAATGGACCTGGTGTTACAGTTACAAACTCAACTGATTTTTAGTTTCATTTGAAGTTTTTTTTTTTTTTTGGACGATTAGGATTCGTTTAAAAAAAGGCAACATTCTTTTGCAGCAGGTGGCGTGTCGAATTTGGCCTTAAAGAGGTTCGCAAACAGAGACAAAGCCAGACCAGACTAGTGCTGTTAGGGAGCGGAGCGCTATAACGCCTCCTCTGCTGGCTCGCAGTGTTGCCGTGACAATACTGAACAGAAAAAAAACAGAGGTGCTAAATGAAGTACTCTTTCTTTTCCTCTGCATGTGCGTGGTTCCCCTCCGCATTGATGATGGCAGTGTCTGCGTCAGGGGCGTCCTCCGCTCCTTTGGCCTCATTGGTTAAGTATGTCCCTGTCCACACAGTCCCACATAGGTCACATAGACACATAAGGTACAACAGTGGACATGTTGAAGCATTTTGCACACTATAGGTGAGGGGGCGAGAGAGGGGAGGGAAGCCGTACCTTTGTGCCTGGCCAGATATCGGCCCAGGACGATGATGAAGCACAGGGTGATGAAGACCACCACGGCCACCACTCCGCCGATGAGCGCGTGGTCGGGGCCGTGCTGCGTCAGAGCGTTAGGATCTGGAGGAGGAGGAGGAGACGGAGAGAGGACGGCGTGAAAAGATGCTTTTGATTTGCGCTCTGCACACCAGTGGAACAGCCGCTATAATTAGCCAATTATGGGTCGGGTGTGTTAATATAAGACGCGTGGACTCATTACTTCCCACAATTCACTAAATACAGTTGTAAGCATCTCAGCTGGAGCAGGCAGTCATTTCATTTTTTCACTTGATACCATTCAATTTAGATATTTTAAAACACTGCTTTCATACAATTTACAAACCACACTGAAGTGTGTGTGTGAACCGTAGCCCAGACCATCATGCTGTAGATTTGTGCTACATAAATTATGTGTTAAATCGTGCAGGTTGTTGAGGAAAGGTTGGCTTTCTAAGTGATCACACTTTTTGATTTTTGTCTTGCCAAACGAAAATCAAAAAATCCCACTGACTTAAATTAAAGGAACCCAGACCATGTCTAGAGACCAGAATATCATATAAGACACAGATGCAAATAAAATTTGCAAAATGTGCATTTTAAAAAAAAAAGCTCGATTGAGGTGGATAAACGTATTATTTGGTAAAAAGTTTAGCATTTTTAACCAAATAAATTCCTTGATGCGCTTCAAAAAAGTCATGTGACTAAAGCCAAGACAGTCTCATGACAGCTTGTACAGGGTGAAATCGTAACATATTGCATAAGTTTTGTGTGCTTTTCCCAATCATGGTTAGGTTCAGGTCTGGGTTATTTGTTTTTGTAATGTTCAACTTGTAGGACTGATTTCTTAAAGGGATAGTTCACCCAAAAAAGAAAATTCTGTAATTAATTACCCTCATGTCATTCCAAACTCATAAAATCTCCATTAATATTTTGTAAATTAAGTGGTAAATTGTGTTTTTTTGCACAAAGCACTCGCTTCATAAAATTGAGGTTAAACCACTGCAGTCACATGGATTACTGTAATGATGTCTTTACTACCTTTCTGGGGCTTGAAAGTGGTAGTTGCGTAGCCTGTCACTGGAGGGACAGAAAGCACTCAGATTTCATTAAAAAGATCTTCAGTGTGTTCCAAAGATGAATGATTGTCTTATGGGTTTGGAACAACATGAGGATGAGAGGACACCCTCACCTAATGACAGAATTTTCATTTTTGGGTGAATTATCTCTTTAAGATTTCTCCATCTTGATTTTTGTTAGGGCACTTAGGCCCTGTCCCAAATGGCACACTTCATATGCACTTACGGTCTTGTGGACTTACAATGGCACGCGGCAGTCCATGAGACCGTAAGGTGTCCCATTTGTCATTTTAGGTTTCAGAAGGGTGCTTGCAAGCGCCCCCCTTTGCAGTCGATATGCGAGCTCCGCAGCAGACTTCTACCTGACAGTCAAAGCGGCGTTATGTCAGGAAAGTGAGGACTTGTAGGAAGACCACGAGTGTTTAGGGTGCCATTTGGTACAGGGCCTTAGTCTGCATGCTCTAAACTGCAAGTCATTTTATTACATTTAATAAAAGAGGCACAGTAGAAACAACCCCCCCACCCCCCCTCAAAAAACCTGAACACCCATCCTAGCAACACCCTGGCTACCACCCAGACCTTTTTAACTCTTTCCCCACCATTGACGGAATTTTCTGGCTTTCCATGTTTTCACTGTTATATGGTAGGGGGCGCTATTACGCATCTTCTGAAAGAGTAGAAAATCTCCAGATCAAAACACAAGCAAAAAAAGAAGCAGAAAAAAGCGATAAAAGTATTTTTTATGCGCGTTGTAGTCTTTGACAAAAGCACGATTTTCTCAGCTTTTTGTTCAAAATGTTGCTTTTTTTTATGAAACTTACCACAAGTACTGATAAAAAGGAATGCATGAAGCTTGAATAGTATTTTTTGTTTGTTTGTTTAAAAGCAGAAGCTCTGTCTTTCTTTTGACATATTGCATGTTCAGATATTCATACAACAAAATATTTTGGGGGCCATGAAAGTTTTGAGAAATTGATCAAAACTGCTGGCGGACGATATTTTGAAGAATATGGGTAACCAAACAATTGATGGGCCCCACTGACTTCCATAGTATGGAAAAGAAATACTATGGAAGTCAATGGGGCCCATCAACTGTTTGGTTACCGACATTCTTCAAAATATCTTCTTTTGTGTTCAGCAGAAGAAAAAAATTAATATTCATTTTTGGGTGAACTATCCCTTTAAAACTCATTTATAATCTTTTGAATCATAAGCTTTTAGAAAAAATATATATTTTTTCTACATACACTGATATAATCATGATGCTTTAACACATTATATATATATATATATATATATATATATATTTCTGCTGTATGACATGCAGTCAATGCAGTCAAATTGAGTGATTGTAAACTGGTGTTTATTCAATGCCGGATCACAGAAACATCCCCAGTATGTCATGCTGCTTTGAGTTTTGGAGCCCAAGCAACATCAATTTAAAGCCAATGTTCTACTGACTTTCAATAGGCAGCAGGAGGGAGGGGTGGGGGGGATTTATCATTACAAGCGAATGCTGAACAGCTACCAAAGACCTGTCATATCTCACACAGCCCTGCGAGGACCAAAGTGACTCAATCCTTGGCGATATACAACAAGTTTAAAAACGGCAGGGGTTGCGGCAGGCTGATTTGTCTCCTGGGTTTAACTTTGAGTGAGCGAGCGCAGACTAGGGTGAATTTGGTCGCCTCTGAACTTCTACTGAATAAATCGCCACCTGGAGTCGTGAATCTTAAGCCCCCACTGCGGATAGCTTAGTACGCTAGACAGCTAGAGCTGCCACTACCTGCCTCGAATGTGTAGGAGGATTAGTTCACCTAAAAATTCTCATTCTTTCTTCCATGGAACACAAAAGGTGAATTTTTGATAAATAGCTTGGCCACACTCTTTTCCATAATGAAAGTTTATAAGGACTGGGAACAAAATTTAAGTTGTTATTCAATGAAAATCTGGTCCTCTGTGCGCTGCTAATCGCTGCGACCAAATCATTGAGTCAGTGAGTTGAACCAGATCAGTTTCCAGATTCATTTTGCGAACTGGAACAATTGATTTACTGAAAATATCCAACTAAAAGAAAATAGATTTTCTCACAATACTTCTTACAAGAAGGGGACAAATAATATTTTTAGAGAATAAAGGCCTGTACACACTGGGACGATTATCGCGTGTGCTTTTTGCCGACGCCTCGTGACTAAACAAAGGGCGCCAATGTGAGTGTGCACACTGACGCGTAAAACGCCAGGCGTAAAAGTGCCATTTTGTTAAAAAACGCCTCGGGTTCGTTTTTTTGGTTTGACGCGCTGCGTTAAAAACTGGCCGACCAATGAGATTTTGTTCACGTGCCTGGAGCTGCTGAAGTTACAGTAAAACACGACTTGGTGGCGCTCAAGGACAAAACGGTCTTGCCGAACACACATTGATACCTAAAGACGACGAAGAGGAAGTAAGTAGACGAAGAAGACCCCTACAAACTATGGGTGCTCTGCCAGTTCTTGGCCACACCAATAGATGTGTATTATATGCCATTTTATTTCTGTATTTTTATTGTTTTTTTTTTGGTTTTTTTTACATTCAAGAAATATAGTTGAGAATGTCTATTTCATAAATATGTTTATTTGCACTACCGTTCACTTGCACTACTGTCATTGTGACTTATTTGCTCTACCGTTTCTGACCACCATCTCCTCATGTCATGTATATGCCATATATGCCATTTTATATCTGTATTTTTATCTTCTTTAATTTTATTAATGTCTAATTCATAAATATGTTTATTTGCACATTCACTCGGCGCATTGCCAGTGAAAATCACTTGGGTATGAACACAAAAACGTCTCGAAAAACGCTGGCGACAAGTGCGCGTGATAATCGTCCCGGTGTGTACACGAATTAAATTTTGGGTTGTTTTGCTACTTTTATGGAGCTTTTGTATAATTTTTCAAGCTTAAAAGTGCAGTAAGAGATTTCTGAGAAATGCTGTTGAAAGTGGATCGGAACGAGCTCCACAACACACTTGTAGCCAATCAGCAGTAGGGGGCGTGTCCACTCATGATGGGGGAGGAGAGAGCGAGCAAGAGGGAGATTTGAAGAAAGACTGTAGAAAGGGAGATGGGTGAGAGACATTACAAATGAGAAAAGGTCCGAGGGATATCACTGGAGAAAGAAGGGTTATGATCAGGCAAGACCTTTAGGACCCGCGTTAATATCGGAAAAGCTTTCCAGTGCTGGAGAGACCGAAGTGGGAAGGCCTGAAAATGGATGGGGAGGTTGCGTTGTTTCTGCTTCAAACGTGAGTAACATTGTTTTTACTTTGCTTCAGAAGAGACATCCACTCTTGCATTGCGTGTTTGTGCATTTTGGGGTCGGAGCAATGAAGGGAGGGGTGTGTTTGTTTGGGTTGATTTCAAATATCAACAGTGTTTCTCAGAAATTGCTTACTGCACCTTTAAATGCTCATTCAGGCCAGGCAAAAAAATCCCCTTTTGTGTTCCACAGAATCAAGTCAGTCAAACAGGTTTGGGACAACATGAGGGTGACAGGACTTTCATTTTTGGGTGAAATATCCCTTTAACCTCACTTGAAGGGAACAGGACAAAATGGGTTTTTGTTTGACCTGGAGCGACTGTGTCCTGACACAGCACCTTTTGGCCCCGCGTTGGGCGCCATTTCAGTGCTTCTGCAAGGGTGTAAACTTTAACTATGTGTCTTTATTGCACTTCGAACTTGCTCTCATTAGCTCATAGTGATGAATGGCTCTCACTTCTGCTGCGCTTGGCAAAGTGACCCTGGGAGATGTGTAGAACAGGGACTTCTGCAGACCCATTTCTAACACATAAATGAACCCATTTTGTTCAATTAACATTGTGCTTTGTTTTGAGGCAAAATAAAAGCCATGTGGAAATTAAGTACAAAGAATGGTACGCTTTATAAGAGGCTGTTCAGAATCAAGTACACCAATCTTGATTCCTGAGATTTGATTCACTCCAATTTTGACAGCCTATGGTGTGCTGTATTTGCTGCCTAATCATTTTTACATACACAAAATCAGATATCAGATCAAACTTGCTATGTAGTATTTAAAGACTATTTAAAATATATAAAGCTTATACTATAAAGATAAAGCACTTTTTGTAAATTGCTATGGATGTCTGCTAAATGCTTTATATTGTAAATCTGAATAAATTTAGAAAACCGTCATGGCAAAATAATAATAATAAAATGGAAAGACGTTCAGATTTAAATCCATTATGGATCTTTTTCCATGCCATTATGAAAAACAAAATGGGCTTTAGCTTCCAAAAATGATTGCACATTTACACAGCAAAGCCATTATTTCTGCAGATGTCTTTCATTTTCTTATGAATATGCAGTTTGATAATATAGTTCAATTTATGGACCGCATTAAGCGCCCCCAACTCTGAATGAACTGTGTAGCAGTTACATGATTTCAAGCTGCTCTTCCAATTTCATTTTTCTCATTTAAATGAGCCTCAGGAATTATATACATTTACAATTCAAAAAGTTTATTTATTCTATTGCAATATTTCTCTTTGCCGTCTCAGCTTTGTGGATGGCTGTTGCTTAGAAATGTAGAGTTTTGCATATCCCTTGATAATAAGGATATTGGCTGTTCATTATGGCATCTTGTGAATAGACGGGTTTAAAGCAGTGATAAGAATAATGATGTTTGTCTTGTGCAGTACATCATCTTTAATTAAAGGCAGGATTCACATTCTAGAGCTTGTGTGGGACAGTAATGTCTCCTCATTTATTCACATGCACACACACTGACACTTTTTCTTTTATTCAAGGTCCTTTAATATCGATTCTCATGATTGTAAAATGTGGGAATGTGCTTGCTGTATTTGACCTTGGTTGTGTCAAGCTAGAAAAAAAATACTGCATTTATTTTAATTCTTAACCCACAAAGATTTCCGTGACTGGGAAAAAGAGCCACTTCTGATGCTTCGCCTTAAAGAAATGTTTTTGACCAATCCTACCTTAGCAGCTGTATTATAAGACTTCTGACCATTTTTAAATAGGTCTATGAAAGTCCTGTATGTTTGGATTGTTGAATACAGAAGTTTACAAAAACTGTCACATCTAATGTTGTTAAATTAATGTTTATTGCATTTTTAAAATTTCATGTGTGTTACCATGATGGTGTTTAGTGTTTGTGTGTATGACACTGTGTGCACCTTCTATATACAAGTATTGTCCTTCTCAGCTGGTGGAAAAGCTGCTTGTGATGAGCTTTGATTCATCATGTGACTCTCATCACCACTGTGTTTGGTGGTTGTCAGTGTATTACAAAGGTACAAAACAGATATTAGTACTTCAATAGGTTGGTAAATTAACATTATATCAGTTAATGAAATATGTAAATTTAATTTTTACCGTAAATTTAATGGAATTTTTTTTTATGTTTTATGTTGCAAGTTCTAGCAACCACAGCTGCCCTTTTTTTACCATAAATTTTACTGGGATTTTTTTTTACAGTGTATAGTAATAACCATAAATTAGGCATAATTATATGCAACTAACCCTAGACCAAACCCTAATCCTACCCTAACCCTAAAATAAGTACATGTACTTAAGTAATATTACTCAGTACTTGTATGTATAATTACACAGTAATAGGGACACATTAAAATGAAGTGTAACCAAAAGTTTTATTTTTGGCAAATGTAAAGGCCTTTACACACCGGGACAAATATCGCATGCGCGATTATCGCCGACGTTTAACGCCTCATGACTAAACAAAGGGCGCCAATGTGAGTGTGCACACCAACGCGAAAAACGGCAGGTGTAAAAGCGTCATTTTTTAAAAAACACCTCGGGTTCATTTTTTTGGTTTGACACGCCGCGTTAAAAACTGGCCAACCAATGAGATTTGCGCTTTTTACATTCATGAAATATACTTGAGAATGTCTATTTCATAAATATGTTTTTTTGCACTACCGTTCACTTGCGCTACTGTCATTTTGACTTATTTGCACCACCATCTCCTCATGTCATGCATATGCCATATGCAATTTTATATCTGTATTTTTATCTTCTTTATTAATAATATCATAAATATGTTTATTTGCACTACCGTTCAGCACAAGCGCCATATACTGTCAGGGAGTGAATTTGCACGTTCACTTGGCGCATCGCCAGTGAAAATCGCTTGGGTATGAACACGAAAAACGCTGGCGAAAAGCGCGCGATAATCGTTCCGGTGTGCAAGAGGCTTAAAGGTCCTTTTTACACCAAAAGTGAAATGAATAAGCCTCAGGCTGAAGGAAATGCAAATTCACGCCTGTACAGTACAGGTCAATAAATGAGAAAACAAAGTAACTTGCATTACTTATTTGAAAAAGTAACTTTAAGTAAATTTAAAAGTAATGCGTTACTTTACTCATTACTTTAAAAAAGGAATCTGATTGCATAACTCAAGTTACTTGTAATGCGTTACCCCAACACTGGAAATATCTATTTAATTTTACCACTTTATCAGCATATTTTGCTGAAAAACATTCTGTAAGTGAGCATAAGCAAAGAGTCCAGTCCTTTAAACAGACATGACGGACTAGAAAACACTTATGATATCTCCAGATGTATTTGGTGGGTGATTAACAGCTGGCTAATGAAGGTCAAAAGCATGTGTATCAAAGACTTTATATATCCAAAGATGGTGCACTCATATTACTTATGAATGGGAGAAAGTGCAACAGGCAATATGATGGAATAAGTCATGCCTTCTAAATAAAAGAGCCATTTGCTGACTGATTAAGTCATCTTGTCACTGCAGGTTGTGTTCTGAGACGCGTGCTTATGACCGCACATACACACATTGGCTGGTCTAGCCTTAAAAAAAATAAGCTTTTTTAAAGCTAATTGAGCTCAAGAAACAACATTTATGGGACAGTTCATGTTAGATTTTGTTGCTTATTTGAAATGTTATTTAATCGTGAGTTCGGGAAGCTTTTTTTTTTTTTTTTTTTTTTTTTTTTGAGATTTCAGGATTCCCCCATTCAAATAGATAAGACTTGGTCTTGGATGCCCGAAATAGCTGCCTGGAGGTGTTGCAAATATGGCTGCCGAGCGAACAGACTTTCCTTGAAAGGGACTTTGATGTGTATCTTTCTGTTGATAGAGCAAAGACACACTGAACTCCTTTGGAAATGGAGCTAGTTTGTGAAAGTAAAGAGATCATTAGTCTCATTCACGGATGGTGACATGTGGCCCAAGACGTAAGTCATTTTGCTTGAGCGTTAATGAATTCCATTAAGATCTCGCATGTGAAAGGCCAGAGGCACAAAACAAATGTGTTTTATGGCACACACACACCCCCAATCAGAATCTTCATACGTTTTAAATGAACATTTGCATCAAAATAAATCACTGTGGAATTAATTAGTGTTGATTTCTTGATTTACAATTTGTGGCAAAGACCCTGTGAAATTGTACATAGAAATGTCTGTGGGGATATGAAATGAGGTCGTCTTATTGGAATGTTCCAGGTTCAGAACAAGTTAAGCTCTACTGTGGCCTATGGGAGTTTGTTTGTGCCACCGAATAAAAAAAATAAACAAGTGAAAATAAATTAGCAATAGAGTAATTGAGTAATAGAGTAAAATCTCACAATTCTGAATTTTTTTTCTTGCAATTGTGAGTTTATATCTCGCAATCAGTATTGGTTGTAATGCATTACTACGTAATTAATTACTAATTACTTTTCCCTTGAAAAAAAGTACACTCTCAGAAAAAAGGTACGGTGCTGTCACTGGGGCAGTACTCTAAGGTACAAAGGTGAAAAGGTACATCTTTGTACCTTACTTACCCCTAAATGGTACATATTAGTACTTTAAAAGTACATATTAGTACTTTTTCACTTTTATACCTTTTTTCGGGATTACTCTTATGGCGCTTTTCCACTGCGTGGAATGACTCGACTCGGCACGGCTCGGCTCGCTTACTTTCGGTTGCTTTTCCACTGCAGTTTAGTACCACTTCAAAGTCGGTGGGATTATAGACTGATCATTATAGTTGCGCCGCCTTTACTGCCGTGGATCTGCTCCTCGGCTACCAACGAGTCTGCACGTCATCTACTGACCACGATACAACCATTTCTTTTTTCAAGTTCGTGCAACGGTCGTTTAAAAAAAGTCACGTTAACAAATGATACTGCAGTGACTGTTACTGACTATTTAAATCTAGCGGGTTTGGTGTCTTGTGTTTCAAATCCAATGATGCTGGTAGTGACGATTCTCTCTGACCAATCAGTGATCTGCAGTGTTTACACGTCACATTTAGTATCGGTTTGGCACGCTTGGAACCTCAACCGAGGTGGGACTATTTAAGCGAGCTGTACCGTTCCATACCGAGCCGTCCCGTGCAGTGGAAAAGCGCTAAAAAGTGATCCATACCAAGCCGTCCCGAACCGCACCATGCAGTGGAAAAGCGCCGTTATTTTATCTGTAATTTAATTATTGTTACTTCTGGTGTAATTGCATTAAATACTATATAGACTATAGAACAATTCTATATAAAACAAAATAGTGAATTTAACATCAAAATGTAATAGATTTAATTGAAAAAATTAATTTAGAGTAATTAATACAGAAATTTAACTGTTGAAGATGTAATTAGTAGCTAGTAAGTAGCTTTTTTTAGTAACTTACTCAACACTGCTCACAATTTAGACTTTATGACTCAATTACAAGAAAAAGCGAGAAAAAAGAGAAAAAAGCCACAATTGCGACTTTATTTCTCAGAAATGTTAGATATAAACTTATAAAGTCCAAATTGCACAATATAAACTCGCAATTCTGAGAAAAAAAGTGTCAAGTATAAACTCGCAATTGTGAAAAAATGAACTGCCACTAAAAGTTTTGAAAACTCCGCCTACTTTGCTCTAGCCAGCGTAGCGCAAACTATTTTTTTTACAGTCTATGATCAAATCGCTTTGTATCTGAAGGTCTGCGCTGAATCCAGCGGCGAGCGCAGCACATTCCGCGTCCTGTGAGTTATAAAGTCAGAACCGCGCGATATAAACTCGCAACTCTGAGAAAAAAGTCAGAATTGTGAGATATTACCTATTTTTGTATTCCCTGGCGGAAACAAGCATCCAAAATGGCCTGCTATCGATTAACACAGAATACAATTTCAGTCCATCCCTCAGTTTGCAGAAACAAGCGTAAATTGTGTTTATAATAATGCAAGGCATTCTGGATGGTATTTTGTTATTTTTATTATAGCGATATTTAACAATTCTTCATTTGTTTTGAACCAGTAACGTTCCTTATATAAATATGAACTGTGTTCTAAATACAGATGGCACCTGAGATACAATCTTTACATGTGTATGTGAGCGCTGTCATCTCCACACATTCAATTTGCAGCTCATGTTCACTGTACTCCCAGTGGAATATGGTGTGGGTGGCATAAAATATGATTAGATTTTAAAAACAAATTACAGTTTCTAATTATTAAAATCAATTCCCTCATGGGAGAGCAGGCTAAGGAAATCTGACCTGTGGCAAATAGTTAGAACACATCGAGGTGGAACATTCAGCACAGAGACCCCAGTGAAATAGACGTCCAAGCTGAAAAATCAATGGTTCACAAAAAAACAAAACAAAACAGGACATAAACTGCACATAGCAAAATAAAACATGTTCTCAAAAGGCCATACCATGCACACACTGATGACATATAATAATATGTTTTCATGGCAGCGATTTAACAGTCATTGCTGCAACTCAGTTCTAGTGAGTTAAACAAAAACTAGAAGTTTCTTTTTTTTATAGCTTTGTGTTTATGCCTTTCAAATGGTCTACTACAAGGACACTGAGCTATCGTCTAGAAATGAGTGCTGGTTTCTTAAGATTCAGTCTGTCTGGTTATTAGAGATAATAACAAAAAGGAACTAAAGCAGACTTGGAAAAAAGTCTTATTTTTAGATATAATGTACCATTTCATCAAAACTTTAAAATATTCATTTTTCACTAAGGCTCAACTATTTTATGGGTCAGTGACAGCTCATATTTTGTGTACAGACTTATTTATTAATATATGTAAATAGGTGTAAAAAATTATATTTGACTATATAATTATATATTTTTTAGTGCTGTCAAACGGTTAATCGCATCCAAAATAAAAGTTTGTTTACATAATATATGTGTGTGTACTGTGTATATTTACAAATACACACACATGCATGTATGTTTAAGAAAAATATATTGTATTTATATATAAAATATTTATATATAATATAAATTATATATATATATACACACACACATGTAAATATTTCTTAAATATATACATTTATATATTTATACATAATTTTTTACAATATTTGTGTATTTATATATACACAATAAATATACATAGTACACACACATATTTTGTAAACACAAACTTTTATTTTGGATGTGATTAAGCGCGATTAATCGTTTGACAGTACTAATTTTATTTAAAGATTTACTTGGTTACACCTCTTGATATTTGATGTTCAAAATGGCCTCAACTTTGTTCAAAAATGTATGAAACACAAATTTGTAGAAAAATGCTTTTCTTTTCTTTTTTGAGAAAAAAAAAAAAAATATATATATATATATATATATATATATATATATATATATATATATAAATTGTCTATAGTAGGAGTAAGAAAAAAATATATTAAGATTTTCTTACATTACATTTGATGTTGAAAATGGCCTAAAAAAATTTCAAAAATGCATGACACTGACACAAATGCAAAAATGACTGTACATTTCTAAGATCATGCATTTTCAACTACATTTTTAAAAACATATTCCCTTTTCGTCATCTGGTATTGGCCTATCCTTGTGCCATTGACCCTTCACAATATAAACTGCATTTCTAACTTTTCCAGATTCTTCCTAACAGAAATAAGATGAATTTCATTTCACTGACACCAGTAAGTGTGCCAGAGTTTTAAGCATCCCTTGTGTGAATGACAGCACCATGGAGCACCATGACATTTCACAAAGATCAGCAGTGCTCCCATGCAAGGCAATGGCTCCCAGCTCATGCTATGGAGGAGGTTAATTGGCGTAACTCGACCCAGCACTCCACAAGCGACATTACAGCGCCTTGTCTCGCAATGATGATGTCAGCACTCCAGCAAAAAATATTTACCTGTAGTTGTACCTGGGAAATCTTTAGCTGTTGCCATGGACGCAGACAGAAAGGGGCAGTAAGGGAAGACAAGGGTGAGGACATCACAAGGGGAGAGAATAAAAAAAAAAAAAAAAAAAAACTGGCCACAAAACTCAAAACCATTAATGAAGACACTAACCGACAGCATTATCCTGCAGTCAGAATGATGGAACATGGACGACTGGGACGACATAATGGTTCCAAGTACAAATGCAGTTTTGTACAAACTAACACATCCTGCAAAACACATCCATTTGGACATATTCATAACTATACATTCTTGTTAATCTCTGATGTCTGCTACGTCCCGCTGCACTGCTCTGTAATGATGTTACTTATCATGTAAATCGCTCTGTATTTCAAGCCTCTGAAGCTGAAGATATTTTTTACTGCATTAATCCTAGTTTAGTCATTTGATTTACTAGCCTCTTTATCTTGTACAGATTAAAAGAACGGGCATGACAAATTGGGACAATGGGTCTCATTCACTCATTTAATCGTGTGTACGCACCGAGTTTGTGTGTAAGATCTGCATATGAACGTCTTCATGGACAAATCATGATTCATCAATAACTTTTGTACTTAAGGTACGTTTACATGACAATGATGTACTAAAAACGGAAACGTTTTTCCTTTGCGTTTTTCGTGTACAGACGACAACATTGTCAAAATGATCTCCGTTCACACAGATCCGCGACAACGATGAAAAATCGCTGTATTATGCTGCCAGGCCAGTAGTTGGCGATGTCATTTTGTAAAGAAAAACTATGTGCCTATAGACTGAACACATAATACGCATGGCATCACCGTTTTCACAAATTCGCGCTTTTGTCATTTGCACAGAGACGATAATGGTATCATTTTTAAAAACTTGCACTTTAAAACCTGTTTTCAAAAGTTTGCATTTTCAGGCCCCCAAAACGCAGTTGTGGTGTAAATGAACAGCCAAAACGCATAAAAAGTTTTCCGTTTTTAGTTAAAAAACAACAAAAAATAACAGAAACAACTAAAACCACACATATACGCAAAACATACTCATGGTGGCCTTATAATTGTCATAAGATTAAATTTTATACACAGATATTTCATCTTCAATGTATTTCATCATATACAGTGAAAGAGTAAAGGTGTGGTCACATTTATTTCATGGCCGAAATCCAGTCATTCCAATGGGAATCTGCGCGATTGGGAGTTTCATGTGAGGCAAAAAAGTTTGTCACGTAGATTTCACTTATGTTCAAGTTGGTCATGTCAATTCGACGTGCTGACCAACAGAAAACTGCTTGGTTTGAAAGTGACTTCTGTGTGAGATGTGCTTCCTACATCTCAACGCTATTGACAATGGACCTTTTTTCATGTGAAATTTCACTAAAATTGTGACCAAAGGAGTACTTCACCGCTGGCAAACTGTGCTTTCAATAAAACTTTACTGCCTATACAGTAGAAAAGCGAAAAAAATTGAAATCGGTGCTACCTGACTAGAGGAAACGGAGAAAAAAGGCTGTTGTCTTCCTTTTGCCAAACAGGTAGGAAAACTTCAACACCCATAATGCACTGGGCATGTTGCTGTTCAAGGCCACTCCCACCAGTCTGCTATGGATACACTTGCCAGAGTCAAATACTGCCTTGCTTTAGTAGGAAATACTTCTTAGCAAACTTTTAGTCATAATGGTGTCGACTTGTATTGTTCCCGGGAGCAAGAATTCAAAGAGTAAACGTTTAGCGGGAGTGAGTTACTTTAGGTTTTACAGAGGCTCCTAAAAATGGAGAAAACACTGCAATGAAAAATCTGAAAAACCTCCATGTTTGTAGTCAACATTTCAAACTGGATGACCACAACACAGAAACGGAGGGGAAAAACTGAAAGAAACTGCCGTTCTGTCAGTTCTGCCCAAAGCAAAACACCGTTGAGTACAGGTAAGAAAGCTGTTGTGTTCCATTTTTACCATAATGCTGTTAAAGAGTAGACAAAGTACAATACCAGCGATGAAAGGCTGTAAAAAAAGGTTATACGGAAAGCCCTTATTTGGAATTTGGGTGTATTTTTTGCAAATGACTAGCCTCATTAGAATACTCCAAATTCATTAATATTAGAATAAAATTTAAGAACAAATTCATGTGTATTGCACGTATTATGAATTAGGTGGATTTTTTTTTTTTTTTGTGAGAAGTTCTCCTTTGCATACAAATACGAATAATCCACGCAATAACTAGTGAATGAGACCCAACGTTGCTTGTTCCCATGTGCTTATTCGTTCACACTGGAGAATCTGCCCTTCGATTTACTGAAACAGAGCAGATGTCTGATTTGAAATGCCTTTTATCTCTCACCTCTTTGACAGAATGACAACCAGAATTTCATCTGTGGCTAGCTTTTTTCCCTCAACACTGGAGCCAAAAACCTTTTAGTCCAATTTGTACAGTCAGGAAAAAAAGAATGTCTGATGTAAAAAGGTGGAGGTGACGTGAAGTGGCAGCGAGAGAGATGGAGAAAGACAGAGATGCGAAGAGAGGAAAAGATCAACATTCCCGCTGTAGTTCAAACGCTGTGTGACTGTTCCCGGCTCATTTCTGCTGCGGGCTGAGTGTGTTTCCCCCAGGGTTTCTGATGTGGGTGAATCTCACGAATCCTGACAAGAACATGGGTCATATTTCACCTCAAAAGAAGTATGAAATTATATTTTGTTTAAAGAACATTAAGCCTGTTTTTAGTGTTGTTGATGGAGATTTCGCATACGTGCCCCTGGTGGCCATTGAGGGTACCGCAAGTTACAAAATATACACACATTTTGGGTCAGTGATGAAAAGTAGTCTCTTATGCTCAGTAAAAATAGTAATATTGTGAAATTAAATTACAGTTTAAAATATTAATTTTCTATTTTAATATCTTTTAAAATGTAATTTATTCATGTGACGGAACAATTTCCTTCAGAAATCATTCTAATATGAAGAAGAAACAGTGATTATTATGTTTTTAGCATAACCCTAATTGATGGAGTGTGTAGCTTTTTACTTCTTAAACAACCATGTACTGTAGGAAGACATATCATGGCCATATTCCAGGATGACAATGTCAAGATTCATCAGGCTCAAATTGTGAAAGAATGGTTTGGAGGGAGCATGAAGAATTATTTTCACACATGAATTGGCACCTCTGAGTCCAGACCTTAAATTCATTGAAAGTGTTTGGGATGTGCTGGAGTAGACTTTTATTTCCATGAAGATCTTGTATTGACAATGCAAGAGGTGAGCACTCTGTAAAGTCTACTCCAGCACAACCCAAAGACTTTCAATGAATCAGTTTGAGCCTGATGAATCTTGACATTGTCATCCTGGAATATGGCCATGATACGTCTTCATACATGGTTGTTTAAGAAATGAAAATCTACACACTTCATCAATTAGGGTTAGAAGACGAACTGATGCCAAACATATAACATGGTAGAAACATAATAATCACAGCAATAATGATCCAGTCATAGACTTTTAGGTATTTGCCTATTTAAATCCAAACAGTGACGACTTCTTCTTCTTTTTTTTTTTTTGGCTGGGCAGTGTATGACCTGGATTTTTTTTTTTTTGTGCAAACATCACCATTTGCCCTGTTCTACAGATCACCTTGTCCAAATCTACACAAAAACAGCTTTATTTACATGTTTATTTTCTGTTTTTCTTGTTGACCAAGCCTCCTCTTCTGGTTCTCTAATGTTTAATGCTTGACTTCTCAATCAGAAACGTGACCATTTGCTAGTTTCCTCAGCCTGCAGACATCAAATGCGGGGTGTTTTGATCAGTCTCTACACAGCGTGGGCTGCCCACGCCTTTCCTTTACATGTCTCCCGAACTGATTACAGATACATAATTAGCTCTTTAAATAAGACCTAAGACTGAAGAGGAGGAAAAAGTTAAAAGGAGTATAAATACAACTCAGCAGTTTCAAGCTATTTGGTAAGGATTTCGTTTAGGGTCAAACTGCCTCACAAGTGCCTCTGGAAGCATTTCATCTCTTGCTCCGGCAGCAGGGCGCGCTTCTGAAAAGACGTCAATTTTATGGATGTTTGCACGCTTTTCCGAGCAAGTAAACGAAACTCTTTTTCATCTGTTCTCATGGTTTTAATTGAGAGGGGGTTGGTAGCGAACACATGCTGATTATAGGAAGCAAAGCAATAAATATTTTACAGTTCCAAGCAAACGCTGGATTAAACCCATGAGACATAAATGCTGATGCTCATTTAAAAGTCAGAGGAGAACTCGGGGCTCAGAGTAGCCAGAGGGTGTCTCGTCTGCTCAGACCTACTGCTGGGTACAATTAGACTATACATTACACCTGCAAGAGAGATGTCACAGGTCTCTCAACGGCTCAATAACACTCAGATATAGGAGCGTGCAGACCAATACATGGATTTTCACATCTAGAGGAGAAATTGGATTGTCTGTGGACACTGCTGTTTTCTAGCTCATGCTTGTCTTTCTAGAAATTGCCTGCTGCTGCAGGCTTGACTTCTGAATATGTTCAGTTTTGTCTTTATGGGCTTTTTGACATTCATTTATACAGCAAGATAAGCTAATATAGCTAGCCACAGCTCTGATGACTACAGTACATATAGAGCTACACTGTAAAAAAATGTTTCAAAGATGTAAATATATAAAAATAGACAACTTGAGTAAGTTTTACAAGAAAATACTTCAAAATATCATGTTAAATTCAACTTCTGAGTGAAATTTGTTTCTATATGAAATACCCAAATGGATGTATTTGTTTATCTTATTTTCCATCTTATCATTTCCCTCTCCACCAGCCCCTAAATTGGGCATAACAACTTGCAAAACTAAAATAATACTATTTTAACATTATTTCTTTTATTTATTTAATATCATTTATGTTTGGTTTATTTTACAGTACATGTACTTGCATGTACTTACCTAAGAAAATTCTGGGTAATATAAGGTAACTTCATGTGTTAATGTTAGGTTCAGGTGTAGGTTCAGGGTTAGTACCTAGTTATTACCCAGTAATTATATTTACTGTAATAAGTAAATAGTATGTACATGGGGAACAGGCCTGTAAAATATAGTACTACCAAATTTATTACAAATAAAAATTCTGAAACTCTGTTGCAGATGTGTATATTTAAATACTGTAGGCATATGAATCTCACCAATATTACTAGCACCGTTTCTGAGAAAAAAAAAAAAATAAAAAATTGTGTAAACATGTTACTATGAAAACATTGATGTGTTTATTTGAGCATCCTTAGCAGCCCAACATAGTGGCACTGGCTTAAACCAATGGTGTGAGTTTGGGGGCGGGGCTAAACGTTTCAACCAATGGCAGTTGGGGTGGAGGTGTAAAAAGAATCCTGATTGATGATCCTAGTGGTACAAAAATTATACACTTTACACATTTAAAGGGTTAGTTCACCCAAAAATGAAAATTATGTAATTTATTACTCACCCTCATGTCGTTCTACACCCGTAAGTTCATCTTCAGAACACAAATTAAGATATTTTTGATAAAATCCGATGGCTCAGTGAGGCCTCTATTGCCAGCAAGATAATTAACACTTTCAGATGCCCAGAAAGCTACTAAAGACATATTTAAAACAGTTCATGTGACTACAGTGGTTCAACCTTAATGTTATAAAGCGACGAGAATACAAAAACAAAATAGCGACTTTATTTAACAATATCTAGTGATTGGTGATTTCAAAACACTGCTTCATGAAGCTTCGAAGCTTTACGAATCTTTTGTTTCAAATCAGTGGTTCGGATCGCCTATCAAACTGCCAAAGTCACGTGAACGATTGAAATTTCGAAATGACGTAACGAAGCCTCGTTTAGTGAAATCACGTGACTTTGGTGCTCTGAACCACTGATTCGAAACAAAAGATTCATAAAGCTTCGAAGCTTCATGAAGCAGTGTTTTTAAATCGCCCATCACTAGATATTGTTGAATAAAGTTATTTTGTTTTTTTGGCGCACAAAAAGTATTCTCGTCGCTTTATAATATTAAGGTTGAACCACTGTAGTGACATGAACTGTTTTAAATATGTCTTTAGTACCTTTCTGGGCATTGAAAGTGTTAATTATCTTGCTGGCAATGCAGGCCTCACTGAGCCATTGGATTTCATCAAAAATATCTTACTTTGTGTTCTGAAGATGAACGAAGGTCTTACAGGTGTGGAACGACATGAGGGTGAGTAATTAATGACAGAATTTTCATTTTGGGTGAACTAACCTTTTAAACATACACATTCAGAACAGAGTTGTACTAAATGGTACTTAAATTAAAAATAATAGTATTGTTTTGGTTTAGTATATAATGTACTGTAGTTTCAATCAATTATTCCCTTGTGAAAAAGAGGTACACTTTAGCATACTTTTAACAAGAGTACATATTATAGAAATAACATACTTAAAAAATATACATAAGTGCAAAGTGAATGAAAATGAAATTACTAAATGAAAATGTATTATCGTTAAAATTTTTATTAAATGCTTAAATTTAGAGTGATTTTTTGACTCACTTAAGTAGGACTTAAGTTCATCTTTATATGTAATTTAATAAATACTTTTATTGTCTTTGAAATATGTTTGAAGTGTTCTGCCGAATGTACCGACAAGCATTTCAATTAAATTAAATTAATTACATTAAATTTAAATTGAATTAAATATACCTTATTGTCATTTTTTTATGTCTTTATTTTACAGTCCTGTTCCCCATGTACATATGATGTACTTATTACAGTAATTGCAATAACTGGGTAATAACTAGGAACTAAACCTGAACCTACACCAAACCTAACCTTAACCCCTGTAGTTACCTTATAGTACGCAGTACTTTCTTAGGTTAGTACACATAAGTACACATACTGTAAAATAAAGTGAAACCATCACTTCTACTGAAACTTGTATGCAATGTGTTTAAATATATTCGTAATTACACATTTGTAATGATGAAGTTGCAATTTAATACATATCAAATATATTAAAATTAAATGTAACATCAAATAACACACTACAGTTAAAAATATATCCAAGTACTGTTAGTACTTGTTATTTCGAAGGATAAAACACTAAACAAACCTAAGTAATGTTAAATATCACGGCCCAATTTGCCATCCTACTTAACAGAATACTAACATGACAGAATTTGCCATCCTGCTTTATATTTATTGCCTTTCCTAAACACCAGCAATTCCTATTTCTATCTGTCCTTGGAAAAATAAAGTGTACCTACCAGCAGACACATTAATAAACGGAAATTAAAACGGTAACTGGAGATGAATAGAGACTGTGTGATTTCAACTGACATTTATTGCCACTTGGCAGTCGTACCATTAGCAAATTAGGTTCATTCGAGAGCCGAGTCGGACAACTCATCCTGAGAGGAAGGGCTTAATAAATATCACTCGGGTGAAGTCAGACATCTAGATGAATTAGAAGCAGAGGTAATGAGTCATGTGAATGAGATTCTCTCTCTTTGTCTCTCTACACCTGTCTGTCTCTCGCTTCCTCTCAATTCTTTAACCTGGAGGTCAAGGTTTGACTGGTTAGCATGGTTCGGTTAGTCTTTGCTAGTAAATGATATAAATAAAAGTGTTATTTTCCATTGACAACCATTCAAAAGTAGATCTGTAAATAATTGTAATAATAATTTTGTATTCTTTTGGCTAGCATGTCGCTAATATATCATTATGCTAACTTTCTTCAAGTATAATAGATCTTCTTGGTTTAATCTGATTCAGTTGTAGAGTATCTACAGTAGTGAAGATCTTTATTTTGTGTGTCTGCTTGTCTTGTTAATGTGGCCAAATAAATCTAGGGCAACAGAAAGGCATGGAGAGTTGTGGGCTCAACTTTCAAAAGGCGTCCGTCCATAAAGAACCCTCCTGTTGTGACAAATCCCACATCTTTGTTTTTATTACAAAAAAATGTGTACCTTCCAAATGATCTCTCTCAAAGATTGCTGTTGGGCCTATTAAAAAGCGATGCTACAAATCCGTCTCTGTCCCAAGAGCTCTGTATCTTCCTTCCAATTTTAGCTTGACAAATGTTATCCGCATTAGCAGTGGACCCTTAATTGCGTGTTCTTCTCTTGTTTTACTTCCTGTTTTGGAGAACCAACTTATCATTTCTGGCTCCGTCTCACTTTGGTGGCAAATACTGCAGCCACCAGCAGTTTCTGCTGTATACCTCCAACACACAAAAACACTGGTAAACTAGGCCAGGAGGAGTTTACTGAGTGCGTACGTATGTGCGTTTTGATGCAGATTACGATGGATATTAACATAAACTTTCACAAATAAAATAAATAATGAGAACACATGAGAATATAAAAAATAAATAAATAAACTTATGGATTTATTGCCCTCCAGAGGTTATGTTGACCCAGAAGTACTTACCATACACATACAGCGTAAATTCATCCCTGTTGGTGCCTAGTTGGTTGCTGGCCTCACAGCGATATGTGCCGTTGTCTGTTTTGTTCAGTGTGGTAATGATTAGATCTCTACCCTCCACGATCATTCGTTCAACATCAGGAAGCTCACCTCCATCTTTTGTCCATAAAACTGGCTCAGGCCTAAAAACAACAGAGTAATTTAGCTTTAGACTTTAGAAATATAAATATTATAATATATATCAGTATGGGACTTCACCAGTATGTGAAAAGCTATAGGTAGCTGACTTGCTAATGTAATCACCAAAGGATATTAAGAGCCCATACTGTTTCTCATGACAGTAACTGGTCACTTAGTCATTATGGAAATGACACTACATGACAGTTGAGCATCTTTTTGCATTTCAAACACAAAGAAATTCAATGCTTTCCATGGATTAGAAATGAATTATTGTTGAGTACATATAAAAAAAATCTGTGTTCAAGTTCCTTTCATTGCACTCTTTCAAGCTATTTTTAACATTAGAACGCATCAATGTAAATTGTACCCCCATTGTACTTCCATTGTAAACGTATAACATGAAAAATTCTCAGCTTCTGTAATCTTTTTAGGCCATAGGTTCAGTAGTCTAGAGGCAAAAAAGATTTTTCTCTCATTTTGTTATCATATCTGCTCAAGGAACTTTTTACGGTTTTGTCCTCTACCTCAGAAAGGTCACACTAAAAGAGTTACAACTGTCTCTAGACGATTATATGACTCACTAAATCTCTCCCAAATATCACAATTTGATTTAGTATTATTGCTTTTTGTTCTCGGCATGCAGATAAGGGCCGCCTTGAGACGTGATGATTCTGCAAGTTCAACTTCATAAGACAAACCATATTCAAACAATGTTCACGTAGGTGATTAAAAGAAAGCTGCACTCACAGTGGGTTGCCTTTGGATACGCACTCCAGTTTGAAGTACTGTCCTTCCTGAGGTACTATTACTGAGTGCACAATCTGGACCTGGGGAGGATCTGGATTGACAACAAAGCAAACAAAATAAAAACACAACAAAACAACAAAAACACAAGTCACAACAAAAACAAAAAACACCAAAACGAAACAAAACAAAAACATAAGACAACAAAAACAAAACAAAACAAAAACTCAAGACAACAAAACAGAACAAACACAAGACACAACAAAAACACAAAACAAAACAAAAACACAAGACACAACAAAAACACATGACACAACAAAAACAAAAAAGACAAAACGAAACAAAAATACAAGACACAACAAAAACAAAAAAAACAAAACGAAACAAAACAAAAACAAGACAAAAACACAACACAAAAGACAACAAAACAACAAAAACAAGACAACAAAAACGCAAAACAGGACAAAAACAAGACAACAAAAACAAAACAAAAAATGAAACAAAACAAACAAGACAAAACAGAACAAAAACACACGACAACAAAAACAAAATGAAACAAAACAAAAACACAAGACAACAAAAACAAAATGAAACAAAACAAAAACACAAGACAACAAAAACAAAAAACACGAAACAAAACAAAAACACAACACAACACAACAAAAACACAAAACAAAAGACAACAAAACAGAACAAAAACAAGACAACAAAAAACAAAACGAAACAAAACAAGACACAATAAAAACACAAAACAGCAAAACAAAACAAAAAACGAAAACAAAACAAAAAACAAGACAACAAAACAACAAAAACACAAAACAAAAACACAAGACAACAAAAACACGAAACAAAACAAAAATGCAAGACACAACAAAGATAAAAACAAAACAAGGAGGAATAAAGGATAATTTTTGTAAATATTATATATAAATTACACAATCATACATTGTAAAATACTAGCATTTTGTCACACCAAACCACTTTAAAAAAGAAATAGCTTGTTAATTGTAAAAGTTACACTATTCTGAAAACATGTTACTGAGCTACTGTTAAACGACTCCAAAACATTGCTAAGTTGCAGTTACTGTACACACAACCCTGGCTCTGCCGCTCTTTAAACTGGTGCTGGCAGACGTCCCGTTTCAGATGATCTGAAAGCAGTTTCCGTTAAACTAAAGTCAGGAGGGAAACTGGTCCAAAAACATGACTCACAGTGGACCTCCAGCACTTCTGTGACTTGGTGCGGCAAGGAGCCCAGAGCTATGTGCTCCACCACGCAGGTGTATGCTGCTCCGTCGTCCTTCCTGTCCACCTTGAGGTGTACGTTGCTCCTGACCGTGAATGACCTCCCAGTGGCGTTTACCTCCTTCTGACCTGCCAAAACAGTCACAAGAAGCCCTATCAAGCTAATGTTACACATACAGTACTGTACAAGTACTTCATTTAGTATATCATGTTTTATGATTATAAAGTGTTCTGTGATACTCAAGACTGTATACAGACATGCGTCAGGGGCTTCAATTTAGATATATAGAAATGCATACAGGCTAAGCATGCTGGATAATAATTTCTTATACAGTACAGACATCAGATGACTATTTAAGGAAGAAAGCAAAAAAGCTGCTGTTCCACACATTAGCACTACTGCATATAACATTTCAACAAACAAGAAGTTAATATTAAGTAACTTACATTTCAGACACAATATTGGCAGTTACTTTTTTCTATATTTGTCCACCAACGAAAATAGTTCCAAATGAAATCAAAGCAAAATCAATGTCTACAAGCAACACTGGTGATTCTTTCCTGAATGAATGTGAACCGGTTGAGTTGATGATTTAATATCTCAATCAAAAATACACTTGTTTCATTGAATGAATCGGTTAAGTGAATAATTCAATTACATCTCATTTTCCTGTCATCTTAAATTTCTTGTTGTTTTAGCCATTTATAAGTTGTGTTGTATAAAAGTGTCTGCTAAATAAATAATTGATAAATAAATCAGTGTTTTCAACAACTCATTCATAACGAAAGTCACTTTTTCATTCCTGAATGAATCAATGTTTTTGAACAAATCGATTTAATGACTCACTGAATAGACCACAGACTGGCTGTCTGGAGCTTGTAAACACACAACTGAAATGACACAATGAGTGCACTTCCTGGAACGCTGCTGGCCAATCAAATTTGATGTGTTGTATAAGAATATTTTCTTATTTTCTTATATATTTAATCTCATATGTGATTATACAGGTATTATCCTTAAATTTTGTGTTTATACATCAACAGCAATATGACATTCTTCTGTTTGCAGAAAAGGTTTCATTTGCAATCACACGGAAGAACAGCAATCCACCAATAGAAAATACCCTAAATACTACACAGCTCAAAATATTGTGCCTTTTAGCTTGGACATTATTTGAAATCCTGTGGAAATGTGATAAACAAAACATCATTTAGAGCTCATAAAGAGTCTTTATAATGTCTGTGTGAGGAACAGCAGAGAAAGTGATAGAGAATCAGCAACCAGAGATAATGGCACTTAAAGCCATGTCTGCGTACCGTGAAAGCCCTGGATCAACGGCATCATGAATGGCTAAGTAAAACATCGCCCTGGAGGATTGCCTCCAGCAAACATCTCACTAAACATATACATGCATGACCTGCCCAGATAAAACGGACGAGTATCACTCCTTCCCTAGATGCACAGACACAGTAAAACAGTCTATGGTGTCCTTGGCTTTTTTTCATCCAAATCCCATCCATGTTGTCCATTCAAAACATTGATGGAACACTAAAGAAATAAAATGAAATGGCAAATCCATTTTACTTCCATTATGTTTGTAACTGGTAGAGCACAGCGCTAGCAACACAAAGGCTGTTGGTTCAATTCCCAGGGAACACTAGTATTGATAAAAATGCATCCCCTGAATGTGCTGCAAGTCACTTCGGATTTAGCACCTGCCAAATGTAATGTAAATGTAATGTGTTGTATTTCCGAGTGAATCAGGATGATGTGAGCTGAAAAGGAAAGTCATTTTAGAGGTGAAGCAAATTACTACCTTTTGATACTATATATATATATATATACATATATATATATATATATATATATATATATATATCAATGGCGAGCGGTGACTTTTTTAACCGGGTATGCTGGGTGGTGTGTCACGTAAAAAAATGTGGCCTAGTTTACTCATTTACTTGCTCATGACAAATAGCAACACAGCGAAAAGTATTTCTAATATGTTGGACCTTTTATTGAGAGTAGCCCATATTTACCTGTTGAGACGTGCCTTCACAAGCAACTGTAAGAGCTTTTGTGATGTTTGAGTCGATGGAGGCTCGACATGCGAAAGGTGCGTTTGCAAAATATGCTGTATTTTTGTAATCCGCTAGGTGCCGCTAGTGTCACAGAAACGACATACTTATTGTGCAAACTGATGACTTTTAACAAATGCACAGATTATCGATTAACATCCTCTGATAGGCCTAGTAGGACTGTCTTAAACAAGTTTTGACAAGTTTTCATAAAACAATTCTCTATGGAGAAAATGAAATACTATGAAAATAGTTTTAGTTATGATTTTTTTCCCCCATTTGGCTAAGTCTAGTTAGTTTTGTATCAAATACAATGTGATTTTCGGTGATCGAGATCTGGCAGCAGCTCATTTTTCCTCTTGGGTGAGCGATCCGCTCACAGCTTATCCTGCCATGAAAACTCCCATAGGCCAGCAAACCAATGAGAACGCGTGACAATGATGACGTTCCATAACAAAAGCGCGAAGGCGCAAAAGCTGCTGTAGATCAGCTTACCCGGAAGTCTCCGTAACTGGCAGATTTAAAGAAAATTACCGTCGTTTGCCAAATAAATAAATTACGGACAGTTACATACACATTTCCAATCATTTAGGCTTTATGGTACACCTCAAACAAGGGATTTAAGGGATTATTTATTTTATATATATATATATATATATATATATATATATATATATATACACACACACACCCATCAGGCATAACATTAGGAAGTGAATAACACTGATTATCTCTTCATCACGGCACCTGTTAGTGGGTGGGATATATTAGGCAGCAAGTGAACATTTTGAAGCAGGAAATTATATATATATATATATATATATATATATATATATATATATATATATATATATATATATATACACAGTATAGGAAATTAATGACATGCTATTATTACAAAATATGTACGAATTTATGAGTTTTGGTATGAATTCGGGTCCCTGCTAGTGCTCAGTATGAGGAACGACTGGTATGTAATTTCATATACAGCAACAAGTGTTGATGCTAATTGCTGTGGAATATGGTGCAGTGTGATATCTGGTCAGTGGCGTGAAAGCTAGATATTGTGCGTATTAAGCAGCTGAAGCACATATCTCTCTCTCTCTATATCAACACTAGCGTCAGTCAGATGCTCGCATTGGATTGCCTACAGCGCTGCCATACTCCTCCAGATGCATGCTATCATCTGACGCTTCAGGAAGACTGATCACCTTTTTATTTTTTTGAAGATGAGCTGCAAATAAATGTTGCAAAATGCCCGTTTTTTTTTTAAAAGGGATAGTTCACCCAAACATGAAAAGTCTGTTCTATTATCATTTACTTAGCTTCATGTCATTCCAAACCTGTGAAGCACAAAAGAACATGTTTTGAAAAATGATTTGTATCAACATGAGGGTGAGTTTTTTGTGTGAACTACCCCTTTAAGGTAGAGGTATCTAAACAATCTTGTGTTTTTATTACATAGGGCCATTTAATACCAATAATAAACTAGTGTGAGTGACTTTTATTTTGTTTCCTTACTCTAATGAGTGTATGTTGTTTATCTCATTATCTCAGAGAAACTGCAGTTAAGTCCAATCTGCCATTTCTCACCCTCCTCCAGAACAGACCTCTGAAACGCTTCTGGTGTGTAGGTAAAAATCAACCAGTGAAAATCAATTGCATATCTCAGAGGAGAGGTAGAAATATTGTAAATAGATTTTTTTCACTTTTATTATTACATTTCGATGTTGGATTATTGCCAAGGAGCTGCTATGTGGTTACTAAGATGTTCTGAGTGTTTTTTTGTGTGATCTGAGTGGCATGGCAGGTGGTTGCTAGGAATTCTGGATTGCTACTTACTGGCAAAAACACCCACCCACAAGGTTTCAATGTAAATATTATGTTTTAGCAAATCGTGGAGAGAACAAAGTCTTAATTCGTGGGAACAAATTCTTAATATTTTTTTTGTGTGCATGTCAAATACAGGGCTCCGTACACTTAGTAAAGTAACAGCACATCTCTCCTCAACAAGCTGCATGATTTAAGTTGTCTGTAACACAAATAGTGCAGGACGATTTACGTTTAGTCCTTAGGGTTGATGTTAGTTTAAATCCCTTACCGTAAGTAGAAGCAATTATTCTTCAGATAGCATGATAGCAGATAGCAGTTTGACACAACACCAATATTTGAGCTTATAGACCAGGGAATGGTTACACCAGCTGTAAGTTAAAACTTAGCTTAGTTGTGGTGTAAATGGGTTACAAGTTACAATAATAAGTTATTGTAATAAGTTACAATTTAAGCATTACTAACTTCATTAAACTTTTTTAAAATGTCACCCCACATATGCACAGCTTTTCAACACTACTTCTGTTTACAAATTTGAAGGCTCCTTACTGAATTAGTAAAGGCAGATGTCATGTTGCAGTATGCGACTACACATTACAGATTCCAACTTCTTACCTACTAAGTTCACCCAAAAATGAATATTCTGTCATTTACTCACCTCATGTTGTTTCAAAACTGTATGACTTTCTTTCTTCTGTGTAAAATAAAAGATGTTTTGAGAAATGTCTCATTGTTTTTTGCACATACAGTTGAAGTCAATACTGTTTGGTTACCAACATTCTTCAAAATATCTTTGTTTGTGTTCCACTAAAGAAAGAAAGAAAGAAAGAAATACAGGTTTGGAACGACATGAGGGTAAGTAAATCATGACAAAATAGTCATTTTTGGTTGAACTGTCCCTTTAAGAACAAATGGTGCAACCAAATTAAGTACAAATTTCGTTACAAAAGCAGAGTTTTCACCGCAGGAACTTTCCCCAGGAACTAGGGCACTCGGTGTGTCGACCGCAGGGACCAGCGGTCCAGGTAAAAATTCCCCCCTCAGAAAGTCCCTGCTTTTTCAAAGTTCAGAAACTTTCGGGGGTGGGACTTGGGCGCTGAACATGCTGATTGGTTGAGTTCACGCAACATTTTGATTTGTTGACTACACGCAGCATTTTATTTCAACCACCATTTTTTAAAGTCTGTTGTAGTGCATGCAGTAAGAGTTGTTTGCTATTCGAATCAACAATGGAGTTTAAAAAATACGACCGATGGACCAACGGCGAGCTTCAGGCTTTATTAAGCTTATATGCGGAGGACAAAACGGTACGAGCATGGTACTTTAGACCGCAATGGAAACGCAAACAGCAACAGGTCTGGGGGAAAAAAGTTCCTGGGACAAAATAGGGGCTTTCACACCGAATAGTTCTAGGAACTCAGTTATAGGAACTAGCCACTAGGATAGTTCCCTGAGAACTAATTTTCCCCGGGCCATGTTCCTGGTTGCATTCGCACCAGAAATAGGAACTCTGAAGCGGCTGACAGCGGCGTCTTTAAGACATATCATCGAGGCGGAGAAAAGAGCGCAACCCTGCAGACAACAGGTAAATGTCGTTATTGCTGTTTTCCATGTTCGTGAAGTAAATATGTTTACACGGCTTTTTAAAAATGCCGGGTGCCGGTGTTTGACACCAATCAATGGACACTCACGTCACTGATAGTTCCTACAGTGCTTGTTTAGACCCTACTCTGAAGTAGGAGCTAATTTAGATTTTGGTTCCCCCAAAAGGAGTTCCTAGAACTAAAATCGTTCCTGTGAACACGGCAAAATCCTGGTACTTCAGCCAACAGTTCTAGGAACTATGAAAAGGATCCTCCAGTGCGAAACCCCCTATTGTTCCGGGTAATTTAGGTGGAAAAGTGGCTAAATTAACTTGTAGTTACTAACCCCCTATACTTTAACCTTCATGTCCTAGTTTAACACAGTCCTTGTGAATGGCTGATGCAAACCTATCCAGATGTGTTAAAACAGCATGAAAAGCACATGAAAGGAGGAAATTAGTATAGTAGCACAGTTCCAGATAAAGTAAATAGCAAAAATCAAAACAAAACAAAACAAAACAAAAAAACACACAGGCAAACCCCTGTGGTAAATAAGCTCTCAGGAGATCCTGGATTTGTGCTGAAGTTTCAAGAATTGCACAGGCAGCACTGAAAGTTCTGTCGACGGCAGCCTGGGTATCCATCAACGTGACCTGATCCACAAGGCTTCATATCTCCCTGACCATCCTAAAGTGAGCGGTATCGCACCGTGTTAGATATTCTGTTTGGGCTTACGTGCTGGTCTCTAGAAGCACATCCAATACGTCTCACAAGATCAGATCACAGAGCGAGATTCCTTTGAATTGGAGTGAGTGACAGGCAGTCCGGCTGTGATGCTATGTTCCCGCGTGCCACTGGCCTTTAAGTATGGCTTGCATGAATGCCATCTCTGAGTCGGGCTTGTCTAACAGAGTCTCAGGCCATCAATCACCACCACCAGATCAGCCGACTGGGGCTTCTGCCCGAGATGTGTGAGCCTCAGCCCTCGGAGGGATGTCAGGGGTAACATATTGGTTAAAGTTGAACTGATGTGTTGTGTTATACTGCACTACCATACATTGGTTTGACTCAAAGAATGAATTCATTTACAATTTTTTTTTTTGTCAGAAAAGGTTCATTGTTCGGACAAATACGTAGTCTTGTTTCACTTCACTGGTTAAGCCAGTGTTTACACTATATAAATAAAAAATATATAATTTACATAATTACATAAATTTTAAGATTAAAAAGACATTAATTTTTTTTAAAAAGACATTAATACTTTTATTCAGCAAGGATGCAATTAATTAAAAGTGACATTAAAGACATTAATAATGTTATAAAAGATTTATTTTTCAAATAAATGCTCTTCTTTCGAACTTTCTATTCATTAAAAAAAAAATTCTCACAGTTTCTACAAATATATGAAGCAGCACAACTCTTTTCAACATTGATAATAATAATAAATGTTTCTTGAGCAGCAAATCAGATTTCTGAAGGATCATGTGACACTGAAGACTGGAGCAATAACTGTTGAAAATTCAGCTTTGCCATCACAGGAATTAATTAGATTTTAAAATATTCGAAAAGTATGGAAGCCTGTTTCCACTAATGAATAAAAAATAAAAAAAGGAAATTGTGACTTTTAATCTCACAGTTTTTCTTTTTTTCCTTGCAATTGAGAGTTTACATCACGCAATTCTGACTTTATAACTCGAAATTTCAAGTTTATATCTCACAATTCTGACTTTATAACTTGCCATCGCAAGTTTCTATCAATACTAAACTATACCGCTGTGAGATGCTTTGTAAAGAGCTGCACAATTCATAAAGATGCACATTATGCACCACTTGCACTCTAACAACATGTGCAACTGTTCATTGCACACAGTTAGCTCTAGGCTATCCGGGGGGATTTGTTTACCTTGCACCTCCTTGTCGTTTCTAAACCATCGGATGTCAGCAGCTGGTTTGCTGCCAGATGTGGTGCATGTCAGTGTGACGTCCTCCCCCTCCTGGGCAGGTCTCGAGAGGCCTGTGATTTCTGGTTTTGCTGGAACGCCTACAAACAGAGGAGGAGGATTATGGGCAGCACTGATGGAAACATGGGTGATTCTATGATTTCAGCCTCCCACCTGAACGTGAACTGATGTGGTTCAGAGGAATAGTATCACCACTGTAGGATGAACAAAACACAACAAAATAAAACAAAACAAAACAAAACAATTGCCTGTAAAGTATTTGAGCGAGCTCTTAACACATTATTGTCCTTCACGTCTATTGCGATCTCAAAATTCTGGCTGGTTGATAATACCTAGAATATCAAAATCAACCGCAGGCAGTAGATCCTTTTGCTTTTTAACACCTAAACTTTGGAACAGTCTTCCTAGCATTGTTTGGGAAGCACACACTCTATCAGTTTAAATCTAGACTAAAAAAACATCACTTTAAGCTGGCATACACTTAACACATAATCTACTTCTATAATTCAAACCATAAATAAATTGTTAGGCTGCATAAATTAGGTCAGCTGGAACCGGGAACACTTCCCATAACACCTGATGTACTCGCTACATCATAAGAAGAATGGCGTCTACACTAATATTAGTCTCTCTCTGTTTATCCCGAGGTTTGCCGTAGTCTGCCAGATCCAGGCCGTATCCAGATGAGATGAAGGACCTGCGCCTAGATACAACGACAATGCAGCCCTGAAGTGTCAACTTAACTATCCCCTGCGAAGGCCTCCTTCCCATTCCTTTCCCTATGTATAGATAAAACATTATCAAAATGATTCCAGTTTGCATGGATCCGCAGAAACGACTAATAATTCTGTATTATGCAGGCCAGACAAGTAATATGGCAATGTCACCTTGTAAAGAAAGACTAAGCGTCTGCGCACATACACATTCAAACACACATACCTATAGACTAAACAAGTAAATGAACGGCAAGAACACATTAAAAGTCTTCTGTTTTCAGTTAAAAAGGTGTCATTTAAGTGGCCCCTAAGTTAATAATTAATGATTTTTACACTGGAAGTGATTCAATCAAAAACTTACTTTAGCTCGATAATAACTTTTTCCTAGAGCTGCTGTAAAGCCAAAATAATCTCTGTCCATTAATTTTCCTATTATCACTGTGAAGCTGCTTTGAAACAATCTGTATTGTAAAAAGCGCTATATAAATGCAGATGACTTGACTTTTAAACAATATGCATTGTGAAAAGTGGTATTCAAACATAATATAAATGTAGTACCGCCACTGTTGGATGAACAAAACAAAACAACTAAAAGAGGTATATTAATTTTAGGCGTACAGAGTGAGAAGTGCACAAGCTGATTATAAACCAAAGCAGTGACACATCTAATGACTCCATCAGCCAGTGTGAACTTCTCTCATTTACATCACTCTCTGTGTCACCAAAGGGCAAAAAGAAAACAAGATCATGTGAAGGAAAAGAACACACAGACCCCAGATCAGTGATGGGTGTGTTGACCTTAAAAGCACAGACTGATGAGGATGTGAGGGAGATGAATCTACGAGAAGTCTTACCTAACACAGTCAGGAAGGCTTTGGAAGTCTTGACAGGCATGGTGAAGAGCGAGCATGTATACTGTCCTTCATCTGACAGAGTAACATCACTGATGCTGATGGTCAGCTCCTTCCACGAGGCTCGAACCAGTTCAATCCGGTTGTCCCTTAATGCTAAGATATAAAAACAATAACTAATCAATAAGGTAAAAAATGACTTTTGGAAACATCCAACAGTCACATTGCCTGAAAAAAGTGTTTTAGTGGTACCATGGTAAAGTGATGGTATCAACCTTAGTATTTCGTATTTGGTAGCATGTGTAATGGAATTGGTCGAGTGAAGGATTCAAAGGATTCATTCATTCAGTATATAATGAAAAGTGTGCACCTTTCTGCTTATACTAAAGTTCATGTACGTAAGTTCTTAATCAGCACTGTCAGCATATGCAGTGCATTACAAATCTGTCATATTATCAACATATTTATGTACCATAGTGTCACATGATATTTGAAATCACATCACAGAATATCACCCTGCAACTCTAGCCTAGTTTCCCCATTGAAGCTAAGCAGTCTGGTCAATGTCTGGACCCTGTGATGTGTCCTAATACCCCAATATAGTGATGCAGACACTATACATTAAAAGACAGCATGGATTAGAAGTAATATCTAGGTCCTGATACGCTGAGGGTATTGTCATTTGAAAATAACATCTGAATCCTGACCAAATTTGCCCACTGGCTTCTATCAACTACAAACAGTTTGAGAAAAGCACTAAATATAACAAATTATTATCATTATTAATGCCATGGAACATGTCCATATATAGTACCATGGTTCTGTTTATTAGTGAACTTTTTGTAAACATTAGAGGTTTTCAAGCTTGAAATACACTATATTGCCAAAAGTATTGGGACACCCCTCCAAATCATTGAATTCAGGTGTTCCAATCACTTCCATGGCCACAGGTGTATAAAATCAAGCACCTAGGCATGCAGACTGCTTCTACAAACATTTGTGAAAGAATAGGTCGCTCTCAGGAGCTCAGTGAATTCAAGCGTGGTACAGTGATAGGTTGCCACCTGTGCAATAAGTCCATTCATGAAATTTCCTCACTACTAAATATTCCACGGTCAACTGTTAGTGGTATCATAAAGTGGAAGCAATTGGGAACAACAGCAACTCAGCCACGAAGTGGTAGGCCACGTAAAATCACAGAGCGGGGTCAACACATGCTGAGGTGCACAGTGCGCAGAAGTCGCCAACTTTCTGCAGAGTCAATAGCTACAGACCTCCAAACTTCGTGTGGCCTTCAGATTAGCTCAAGAACAGTGTGTAGAGAGCTTCATGGAATGGGTTTCCATGGCTGAACAGCTGCATCCAAGCCTTGCATCACCAAGTGCAATGCAAAGCGTCGGATGCAGTGGTGTAAAGCACGCCGCCCTGGACTCTAGAGCAGTGGAGACATGTTCACTGGAGTGACGAATCACACTTCTCTGTCTGGCAATCCGATGGACAAGTCTGGGTTTGGCGGTTGCCAGGAGAATGGTACTTGTCTGACTGCATTGTAAAGTTTGGTGGAGGGGGGATTATGGTGTGGGGTTGTTTTTCAGGGGTTGGGCTTGGCCCCTTAGCTCCAGTGAAAGGAACTCTTAATGCTTCAGCATACCAAGACATTTTAGACAATTTCAGGCTCCCAACTTTGTGGAAACAGTTTGGGGATGGCCCCTTCCTGTTCCAACATGACTGCGCACCAGTGCACAAAGCAAGGTCCATAAAGACATGGATGAGTGAGTCTGGTGTGGAGGAACTTGACTGGCCTGCACAGAGTCCTGACCTCAACCCGACAGAACACCTTTGGGATGAATTAGAGCGGAGACTGCGAGCCAGGCCTTCTCGTCCAACATCTGACCTCACAAATGCGCTTCGAGAAGAATGGTCAAAAATTCCCATAAACACACTCCTAAACCTTGTGGAAAGCCTTCCCAGAAGAGTTGAAGCTGTTATAGCTGCAAAGGGTGGGCCAACTCCATATTAAACCATACGGATTAAGAATGGGATGTCATTAAAGTTCATGTGCATGTAAAGGCAGGCGTCCCAAAACTTTTGGCAATATAGTGTATCTTGGAGGTAAAACTTATGCTCACTTACTAATTCATGACATTATGAATTATTCACAAGATCAGTTTTTACACATGATAGTGACACAAACATTTTTGAAAGTCACACTGTTGTGAATATCCACTGCGACTGACTGTCACCTTCACATTGAAGCCGTTTGTTGTCTCTAACTTGAGTTTCAACACTTTCTACCTCTCTGCCACAAGCAGCCATTCATTCATTATGTTTGCAATTTCCAAGAAGAGCTTTCGGCAGCTGAGAGACTGGTGAACAGAAAGGTCACATTATTCATCACCTCACACTGTCTGAAATGCACAATCCACTTGTATTGTGTCGTTTGAAAAAAGCAAGAGAGACTGAGACTTTTCATTTAACATCTTGAACACTTTTGCTTCACCTCAGTTTGCCTTTTGGCTTGAAATCAAAATTGACTCTCTTCATATTGTTAATGCATGTTACTGGTCTTACTGCGAACAATTCCATGCATATAATTTTTTTATACATGTATACTGACCTTATCATTTTTAATAAAAATGTCAATCACAGTTAAGACAGTTAAGCCAATAGCATTCAGATCTGCATTCATTCTGATATACAGCTCTCACAATCCAATCAACGGATGCATAAAATCAAGTCCCACCCTTTGTTTTTTTGTTTCAACAAAAGTGTGTTGACTCTCATGCTTTGGTCTCTGTAAACTCTGTAACACTGAAGAATTCCAAACAGACGTGTTCACCGTCCTATTGGGAACATTGTTACATGCACACAATGACATGTCAAATAAAAAAAAAAGGATTTACTTCCATGCCAGTAGAGACAATTGTGTCGTCTTTCGAAGCCTTTTAAACGTACATTAATGTTAAAAAAGCAACGCGTCTCCAAACAATAAGATCTGACGCTACAAGACAGCGTCTTTCTAGAGGATGTGTCAAGACAGTTTAAATATTCCTTCTGAATGTATGCTGAGTTATGAATAGAGGATGAATAGAGGGTTTGTGGAGATGGCAAATGCCTGGGGGGAAGGGGGAATGGGTTGGCACGGAGACACAGCGGAATTGGATAAAGGCAGGAAAGGTGATCAGGTCTGGGCTCGCGCTACACATGGGCCTGCTGATAGAGTCCAACGAAACCCAGCGAGACAAGGACCATCAAAGCGTAGGAACAGATGACACATTTTCACCAGCCCATATCTTCCTCAGACACAGAGGGAGGAATGGAAGAAAAGAGTTCGCTCTCTCGTTGTTTACAGAAAAGACAAACACATACACACTCATAGGCTGAACATCACAAAGGTGATGATAAGCTGCCAAGGCGGGGAACAGTCGCTGTTTGTAGCACAGCCGAGGGTTGATGGTACAGTGCCTAGACTCTAAAACGCTTGGCGGTTTCCATTCAAGTCATACAATGATAACATATAGGGATGTGGGCGTTGGAAAAAAATGACAGAGAAGAGAAGAAAGATATTGAGAGGAAGAAAAAAGATTCACCCACACAGAGTCTGAAATCGACTTCCTTCAGTGGTCAAATCTGTCTCTGCACCAGGGTCAAATGAAGAGGTGAATACTACTCTCAAAGAAAGCTCAATACTACAATCTCGTGATGCGCTGGTTCATTTCACTTACACTGAGACTTTGTGCTACGTCTTATTCTGACACAATGGTGTCAAGCTCAAAACATTATCCAGAATCCATTGACAGAAACAAGTTTACAAAGGTTTGAATAACCCTACAGACAACTGTTATCAATTCAACGCAGGCCAACAGGGGCTGGCAAAACTCCGCATCCACATTTCCAAAAAAAGAATCGAAAGCTTGCCAGATGCCCAGAGTTAGCTCCAATCTGTCAACCTCCGTGAAATGCCAACGTCTGACAAAGCTCTTTTTCCCAGAGCTTAAATAAGTCGACATGATGAAATGGTTGGTTTCCAACCTCCTTCTGACTTATTCAATGCAGTTTATTCCACTTAGAGAGCAGTATAAATCCCTTGATTTGACCTTGCGCCCTTCTCTATCTTTTTCAGGGAAGAAGGGAACTCTGCAAGGCTGACTTGTAGATGACCTGACAGACATCCCAGCATTCCCTTGGGCTGGAGCAGTCTGACAACTGCCTGATGGTGCGAACTCCTGTTTAGCATCTTTGAGTGGTGCTTTTATCTAAGACTCTTTGTGGCTTACAAATAAAAACTTGGCGAGAAGAATTGCAGCCGAATCGAAGACGACGGCAATGGATAATGGAGCAGATTGTCAATGTTATTTTTAAGGTCGTAAGTGCATGCGAATGTGGGTGTGGTTGGATAATATTGTGTGTTTAGACATATTTGGTGTTGTTGCTCTTGGAAGGAAAAGAACTGCCAACAAAACGTCTTCGCACCTTTCTTGTGAACAATCATTTGGCAGTGCACTTTGAGAGACTCCCAGCACTTTTCCACACAAGGCTCTGAAACCACATTTAACATCCAACTTTGGAGCCGAGCTTCTACTCTGACATAATCAGACCACTCCATCTGATGAGGAGACGGAAAACGGGGCGACATGAGCGACAGGCCCCGCGGCTGTGACTGTCCCACAGCTGGCAGTGTCGATCTTGGCATTGACACATTTAGAGAAGCCAGAAGTTCCAGTCTCTGCAATTAGACTGCTCCAACGGCCAGCTGTGATTGGTCACTGTCTGGACAGGCTGTGATTATTGCAGGGACGTGAGCATGTACTTCTGTTGTAGACAGGAAGCTACTTCCCAGCAGCTCTCGGGGCCAAGAAAGTGCTCTACTGCAGGTGGCCAATAATCGGAGGTTAAAACAGATCTTATGAACCAGGTGCAAGGGATAAACTGGGCAACAACTGACATGATGACATTTGAACACTTGTGGGATTATTAGAGACTTTTTTACACCAAGCCATATCAGGTCAAATTTGACATTAGACATTCTCAGCTAACAATGGGGAATAGATACTGCACATAAAAGAGCTAAACTAGAACCTAATTCTCTCTGACAAATCTCTAAGGTTTAGTTTCTTATGCTGCATCACAAAAAGTTAGCCTTTGTTCATCAAGCTTGTTGCTATATCAAAACACAAGACAAGACATTTTTGGGTCAGTCGAAGAACACAATGCTTTCATGTGAGCTGTATTACACTGAGAGCATGTAAAACTGAGATTCAGAACGTACAATATCCACAGCTTATCCAGAAATGCAATGGCGAACAGAATATGCAAACATGCAGAGTTTGTTTCATCAGATAGGATTAACTGTTGTTTACCCTTCTTAGGAGGAACACCGTTTAAAGCATTCCCACAAACATTGTGGGTCATTGAAGTCGAATTAGACCTGACAATCATGATGTTTGAGGTCACTACATGAAGTGTTTTATCACTGATCTTTCACTTTGTGAACATCAATCTAAATGGTCATTAGTTAATAACCAAGCATACTGTTAACTCAATCAACCTTTGTCCATCTTCACATTCATCAACAACCAAGATGTAAGACCCAAATGAACTTAAGACAGTCATAGTAGAAACCATTCCTTATCTCTGCCTTACAACACCCTTAATGCTAAGCTACAAATAGAGACTTTCTGAAATGTCACACAGCACTTAACATTTCATTTATCGACTGGTAATGCTATAATGATAGGAGCCCATTAGAGGCCCATTTGGCTCTATGTGAGGTGTTGAGCTTTAAAAATGACATTTAACTAAGTGTGGAAATGTTAGATGGGGATGACTTGTTTTACTTGTCTTCTGTCCAGAAGGTTTAGAGTCAAAAGTGTGGTTTAGACAAAGTGAAAAACAGAATAACTTGTTAAAAAAAATTTAACATTTACATTACAGTCTATAAGTGTAGAAGTGTTTAATGGAATGCAGCACTTAAGCAACATCTTGAGTTTGATTTCCTTGAGAATGAAGCAAGCCTGTTGATCCTGCTGAAAGCAGAGAGATGACCAGAACTGAAGTAGAAAAGAAAGAGGGATGAGATTGGGAAATGTTGCAAGCCAAATTTGAACCCACATTTCCCACACAAGCTCCATAACTACATTTGTGGTGCACATTGTATATGCATTGACCAATAGGCCACAGTTTCAGTGGTCATACCGTAGCTGAAGTCAATTCAGTTTACATATACATCTACGCATTTGTCAGACACTTTTATCTTACATTGAGTGCTTTTACACGCACCCTCATAATGCGATTATAATGGGATTTCGGCAATATTGCGATTAAACTTTATCTCTTGTAAACGCAATGCTTCAATCAAACGAATGCGATTAAGATCGTAATCGTAGTAACCACAATCGCATTAAACTAGGTGGTGTACACCAATTTTAATCACAACAAACAGGCATGTAAACACCTTAATCGCATTATTACCGCTCTGACCAAAGTGCACATGTGCTCGGACGTACAAGGATGCCGTGTGTTGTTCACACAACTTCATGAATGAACTCCGTGACATTATTCTGAAGTTCTCTCTTCACCAAATCACTAAAACTCTGTCAACACAACTCGCTACGCAGTCTCTGATGAATTTTCATTCATCAGAGTAATGAAAATTGCATGTAAACTGGAGTGAAGAGTTCTGCTCGTGTCATGTAAACATCTTGCTGCGATTACTCTGATTATGAGAAATAATCGCATTACTGGTGCACATGTAAACATAGTGAGTGTATTCAAGGTATACACTGAATCAGTTCACGCATTCTCTGGGAATTGAACCCATGACATTGGCATAGCTCAAAATAATTATACAATCTGTGCTTGAAATATGCCTGAAACAAATTAATATTGAGTCATTATCTCTGAGATCTCACCTTTTGTACTTTTATTTAATATCCTAGAAGTGTCCTTGTTGTCCTCGACTTTTCTGTGAGTTGAACGTGTGTTGGACTTTTTCATCTGTTTCTGAAAAGGATTTTGCCCCACACAGATATAGTAAATTATCACAGTCTGATTTCTCACATTTATTGTCCCACAGCGGTGAATGCTAATATAAATCATGATGGCCTCAATAGTACACAAGGGACCAGCTGGAATTGACAATGCAGAATGTGCTGATACAAGTAAAACCTGAAAACACCCAGCAGACAGCAGCATTATTGCATAAACCCTTGCAAAAAATGTAAGGAAAAGACAATTTACTGATATAACCTTGCAGACCTTTGTAGGCTTAAACATAACCAGACGACTATACAATGTCACAGGGCCTCATGTTGTTACTCTGCATTTTGCTCGCTTTTGAATCTTCTTATCTAATGAGCGATTTAACGAGTCCATTAATGCAGTAATTTAGAACATAACAACATTTTGATTGCCGCAGGCCAATTAAGAGCCCACTCTGCAATTTGACCTTTTGCAATTTGAGCTGAACATCTCTAATGAATGTCAGGAATCATGCGCCAGAAGCATTTGAGATACCCACTGAAAGAGCAGTTAATACTGCTGCAGCTCAGAAAAAAATTCGCCATCAATATGTATACCGTAAAATGCTGTTTGTTATAGACAGTCTCAGATACATAGAGTCGGATTTCAGCATCTACATTCCCAAACACATCTGGTAAAGACACATATGCCGCACAACAAGATAGAGCATCTCTACATTATTCAGGATCTGTGAGGGTAGTTTGATCTCTCATTATGAAGTGCAAAATGAACACCTTCTGCAGGTGCTGTTTTCCCATAAGCAGGGTCTTTACATCATGTTACAGAGGAGCAACAGACATACACATTCTAATTTATCCTGGTCTAGCATGATGAATCATACGCTGTGATCACATTAATAGTGCACGATAAGGGAGACATGTGGTGCTTATCGATTTTTCAGTGGTGGCGACTTATCATAGCTGCACTTCTCTCCTAATGGCCTTGGGCTAAAATGGATCTGCAAACTCTTGGTCAAACACACCAGCTGCACGGATGCTTTTATCCAAACCAGTACACTTATTACAGCAACAGTTCCCCTGGAGGGGAGGTTAAGCACCATACTCAAGGGCACAGGAGTGGTGGCTTATGGATTATTATCTCATGCAAGATTCAAACCAACCACCTTTTGGTTACCAGACTCGATTTTATCATTCTTGCTAGGGCTGGGCCAGGGGTTGTTTCAGTATTATTTACATACTTACCATTTTTTTTCCCATATTAATTTATAGTTTAATTTTTTGTAATTTTGTTATGTGCTTTTGTAATTTTTTATTTTTTTTTATATTTCTATATAGCTTTAGCTTTTTATTTCATTTAGTTGCCAATGCAACAATTTTAATTTTCATTTACGTTTTATTTTTTAAGTTTAAGTTTTTCATCTTATACTTTTTTATTTTATTTTATTTTATTTTAGCTTTACTTCAATTACCAAAAACAATTTTAATAGTTTTAGTTAACGATAACAACACAGCAGCTGGGTGATATAACTCAAAAAATGATATCTAAATATTTTTCAGGCTTTTGACGAACCATCTAAATCTAAATTTTTAATATGGTAAAAAAAAAAAAAAAAAAAAAAAAAAAAAATATATATATATATATATATATATATATATATATATATATATATTAATAATAAATTAAATAATTTGTATAATAAATAATATATGTAATGATTTAAAATAATCAAGGCATGTATTCCCATATCTTGTATTTTCTTTGTAGTTTTCCGTTGTTGATTTATTTATTGATTTTGTTTCTCTACTCCTTCGTTTGTGTGCATCATTACAGCCACCGTGACAATGTAACTGTTCTGCTCTTTACTATTAATCATTGAAGTTTGAATAAATCTGTCTTAATGCTCTCATAATGACATACCCTATAGGAAACTTAATTGCCAAATAAAACAAGCACATTCAAATCATATGTCCACATCATATGTGTATTCAATTGTGTGTTACATTAAAGGATTAGTTCACTTTCAAATGAAAATTACCCCAAGCTTTACTCACCCTCAATGACGATGCGTTTGTGTAAAAAAAAATAACCATATTTAACAAGTTATGAAATAAAATATCTAGCTTCCGCCAGACTGCCTTCCGTATTCAAATTACATCAAAAACGGAACTGGCATTGCGTCATTTGGATAGGGAAGGCGTAGGACGTAGCATAAGCTTTTTGAACTGCGATAGTTTTACACTTTCTTTGTACATTGAATATTGACGCCGGTCTGGCGGAAGCTAGATATTTTACTTTATAACTTGTTCAATATGGATTTTTTTTTTTACACAAACACATTGCTTCGCTTCAGAAGGCCTTTATTAACCCCCCGGAGCCCTGTGGAGTACGTTTATAATGAATGCATGCACTTTCTTCAGCTTCATACTAGTTGATCCCACTCACCACAATTATAAAGCTTGGATGCGTCAGGATATTTATTAATATATCTCCAATTGTGTTCATCAGAAAGAAGAAAGTCAAATACACCTAGGATGGATTGAGGGTGAGTAAAGCTTGGAGTAATTTTCATTTGAAAGTGAACCAATCCTTTAATAATAATAATAATAATAATAATAATAATAAAATGTCTTGCATCCTTTTCCCTAACCCTGTAGTACCACCACGAGAGAAAAAATGCCCTGAAAAAAGTAAAAACAAAATTATATATAAAATAGTTTCATACCGCCAGCGAAATACTAGCAATCCATCAAGCTTAGCCACTCTATCACTCAGTCTGCACACAGGGCGCGGTGGGCATTATTATGGATAAGCCACTGATATATAATTCAGAGGAGTGGTTGGTGTCTGTATAACGCAGACTTCTTGTGTCTTCACTTGGATACATGCAGAAGAGAGATATCTGTTAATCTAGGCGGGGTGGATTTAGGATTTAGCCCAGAATCACACAACCCCGCATACTCTCAGTGTGTTCTGTATGTGAATCACACACACGTACACACCTCCCTGCACTGTTTCGCAGGCTGTTCTCAGATATAGCCCTTATGTAGGAGTTACCTTACACAAAGGATAGGTGATGAGGGCAAACGGCAATGAATGAGGGTTATCTAGTCCGCTCTTTCCTTACTGTGGTGTAGTGAGCAAAAATTGCAGGTTGGTTCTGTTGTGATCAACAGTACCACTCCTAAGAAACAAGATTATCACTCCATCTGTGAGCCTTCAGGCCGCCCACTAAGTTGGTTGCATGCTGGGAGGTAAAGGGTTCAGTGCAGAAGAGCAGAGTGAACTTGATCGACCTGGCCATCATTTCTTGGTGGAAAGGCTGATAGTTTTTTATAATTACTGTTGTTACAAGCATAATAACCACCATAAAACGAAAAGTCTGTCCATGTCAGTAAATATCTAGTATATTTTTACATAATCTGAAGACAATGTGAGTTGCGCTTACCTTTACAAACAGAGGTCAGCTAGTATGAGCTGTGCAGCTAGCAGTGTAGCACAGTAATGCGTTACAGTAATAATATTACTGTCCGCAGAAATGGGTAGTGTAACATATTACTAATAAGTTTTTAGTAATACTATTACAGTTAAAGGATTAGTTCACTTTAAAATGAAAATTACCCCAAGTTTTACTCACCCTCAAGCCATCCTAGGTGTATATGACTTTCTTCTTTCAGATGAACACAATTTGAGTTATATTAATAAATATCCTGACGCATCCAAGCTTTATAATGGCAGTGAACGGGACCAACGAGTATGAAACTGAAGAAAGTGCATCCATCCATCATAAACGTACTCCACACGGCTCCGGGGGGTTAATAAAGGCCTTCTGAAGTGAAGCGAAGCGTTTGTGTAAGAAAAAACAAGTTATAAAGTAAAATATCTAGCTTCCGACAGACCGCCTTCCGTATTCAACTGTTAAGACCCTGAGATATTTTGTGTCTGTATCAGCTGTCCTTGTGTGTATACTATCTCTCTCTCTCTCTCTCTCTCTCTCTCTCTGTGTGTGTGTGTACAGACATGTTTGTGTTTCAGGTGGGCGTTGTCTCTATTAACCTGTGGAAAACTATGATTGGTCCTGCCAAGCACCTGGCCCACATATAAGGACCGCCCCAAACACTCATCCTCTGCCTTCGTGCCTCGTTGACTTTGTGCTTCGTGCCATCGTTCTTCACATTCATTGACTGTCTTCCTTCGCTATTGTTCATTTCGTCATCGTTTGATTGAGAAAGAGTGTCGTGCCATAGAGATTGTGAGTGTTTAGTGAAACTGTGAGTGTGTTTGTTAATTGTCATTGTAATTTCTGATTCCCTGGTTTATTTGATCATTGCCCGTTTGACTACGACTTGGATACCGAATCTGATTTGTTTGCCATAAGACTGTAAATACTGCTGTAAATATTTTTGCAAATACTTTTTGCCAAATTACGGGATGTAGGGGGTTTTATTTGTATCTTTTTTTCACTTTGGTTATGGTTAAGGGAGATGTATTTTGTTTTCTTTATTTTCGTTGAGGTAATTTAGTTTATAAAAGAAGATTGTTTTGTTTGTTATTTTGGCCTGGTCTGCCCCTGACGCTAAACCCTTTTTATTGTAAATAAAGCTTGTGTTATTCGACATCTCTCTGGTATTGAGACTTGATTCCTTCTTTCTGTTACGGATGACCCCTAGCAGTCGTAACAGAATTGGGGGCTCGTCCGGGATTTGAACCCGGAACCTCTCGCACCGAAGCAAGAATCATACCCCCTCTCTTACGAAGAAAGTGTAACGCCTCTCGCAGTTCAAAACGCTTACACTACATCCTACACCTTCCGTATTCAACTTACAAGAAAAAACGTAACTGACGCGACATGAAAATTTGAAAATCGAATCGCATTTGCGTGGCGTGTTAAAACCCTATAATATTCTGGTTTTGAGATACTGCTCATTTTAGCTTTCGCCAGTCGAGAACCAAAAGGCTGATTTCTTTGAAAAGTAATAGCACACCTTTTCTCAAAATATTATTTCACGTATCATTCAAACACAAACTGTGCACGATGAGTTCCTTCCAATAGAGTTTGTTCCAATCCAAACACTAATTATGAGCCATAGATATAGTAATGGTTGATGTATCCTTTTCAAATGTGGTATTTTTGCACAAACACAGACTTCCCACTTTCACAATTGAGCGTCTTTTTCAAAGAGGATGTGCTTCTGGTTGCGCAGCGTAACATTATTATTCTTTTGAATCTCTTTGAAATTCAGCGCGGGCACCCATAAGCAATCTTCTTTTCCATTTCTTCATTCCAATGGTCCACAATCCAAATATAATAGACTGTACCTAAGCACATCAGTAAAAATATATATCTCACACACCCCGATTGGTCTAAAGCCTCATCTCGCTGTCAATGTGCATGATTGAGGATTAAAGCCATTTTTCAAATGATGGTTCAGTGACATTCGGTACTATAGCCGGCCCACAAATCACCATAAATACAGAGCAGCCAAGTTGTTTTTCATTCAAGAAGCCTTTCAATATTTGGATAATGGGCAGATTGGGATAAAAACATTCTCTATTGCTTTACAGCGCAAACAAATGCAACAAAGGTTGATCAAAATGGCGGAATTAGACAATGGATTAGATCAAATATGAATAATCTGACCAAAAGGAATATCAACCCACCAACTCATACTTATTACACCACAGTGAATGAGACACCTACGTCTAAATCCTTTAATACTGATTGCAGAAAAGTCTCTGGTCACTCAAGACCAGACCATTCATTTCCCAAGGCCACTAGAGATTGACAATCCTTCAGACTCGGTATACAGACCTAATTGTGACCACAGCCAATTTTCTCTCGATTCAATCTCTGTCTTTGCCATCCTGCCTCGCTCAATAGAGTACACTACTGCCCTGAATCTCCTGGTGCCAAACGTGCCCCCTCGTACTGCCGGCACACTGCTGACAATGACTGTTTTATTCCCACTGAGAGCAATACGTTTAAATGATGCACTTTAAATTGTTCACCCTACATGTTTCCCCCGGCATAATGATTTTCCCAAAATAACACACACACTCCTTATGAAAAAGGACATATGCAAATACAAGATACTCACAAAAGCAAATGTGTACTGCATTATGCTGAGCTGTGGTGTTATTACAACATATAGTAGGCTATCTATTACACAAGCGCCAACACAACAAACATTGTAATACCTTTCTTCCCCTCTATATAATTATTATATGAATTAATATAATATAATATAATATAATATAATATAACATAATACTGTTTTTACTGTATTTATGATCAAATGAATGCAGCTTTAGTGAGCAGAAGAGACTTTTAAAAACATTAAACAATTATATTATATTATATTATATTATATTATATTATATTATATTATATTATATTGTACTGTTTTTACCGTATTTTTGATCAAATAAATGCAGCTTTGGTGAGCAGAAGATACTTCTAAATTCATTAAACAATTATATTCTATTATATTTTATTACACGGCTCTGTGGAATACTTGATTCTGATTGGTCAATGGCGCCATCCAGCGGTATGTTATTCCCCGATAACAACCGCTGAAAACAGCTAACACAGGGTCATCTGGGTTACTGAAGTCTGCAGTGCTATATGCTTGTTAGGAACAGGTTTTCCTCGTGGACGTTTTGCCTTTGGTGAGCTAATAAAATATTAAAAAGCAGTCAAATTTTGTGTATTTATTTAATTATGTCATCCGGTATCGCGGACTCGCTCTCTCGTTTCATACAAACGCAGCTGCTGCTATTTTCCAACTATTGTTTTGTTCACTGTAATGGATTAAGATAACAAACAGGTACGATTTTAAATCAGTTTAATCTCAGATCAATATCTTATCCCCATAATTCTTTATGTGGCGAAATGCCGTCTAATATGCTGTATGACTGTACCGTATCTCTTTAATGTGTTTCTGTCTAGTTTGAACTTGCCGCGCGAGCAACTGCTCTCTCCGCGGAAGCGGACTCAGATCGACTCAGATCAATATTTCGTGTCTAATTATTTACTTATGTGGCAAGCAGCCGTGTAATAAGCGGGATAATGTACATCCATCCGGTTGTTATCTCAGAATAAACCCCTACAGGCTGATACAAGACCTGATCACCCTGTCAGGGTTTATTCTGAGATAACAACCGGCTGGATGTACATTATCCCTTACATATTATATTATATTATATTATATTATATTATATTATACTGTTTTTACTGTATTTTTGATCAAATAAATGCAGATTTGGTGAGCAGAAGATACTTATTTTAAAAACATTAAATAAATAAATATATTATATTATATTATATTATACTGTTTTTACTGTATTTCTGATCACATAAAAGCAGCTTTGGTGAGAAGAAGAGATTTGTTCTGAACTTTTGAACGGTAGTGTATACATTAGACTCATTGAAAAAAACTCACTGAATGTCCTGCAGTCACAGTTGGCTGGTGTTAAAAGCACACAAATTGATGAATGGTGCTGAAATTAATTCACTTTTACATAACGCTACATTTCCCGTGGGTGCTTGAGCTCCTGAACACCCATGGGATCGGCGCTTATGACAACCACAATGTGTTCTGTGTGTCTGCGCCTTCACTCCAACACAACAAACACCATTCCTCCTCCAGCAAATGTTATTTCCTACAACCACTAAATTCACGTACTGCTCATTCTATTATCATCATGCTCCAAACAATTAACTTAATTAACATCTGGTGTGGTTAATGTACAATCTGAAGCGAGCACTTCCCACTACAGAATTACCACTGTTACTTCGCTCTCAACAACAGCACATCTGTCCACTCCAAGGGAGGTGGTTGAAGGACCGTTGCCAGGAGGGCATTATGTTGGCTGAACGCTGGCAGAATGTTGGCTGATCTTGCCAGCTTGCTCACTTCCTCCAATCTGTGTCAGTGTTACATCAAACCCCCTCGACTGGTTTGTCTGTCCCTCATGGCGACTGCAGTGGCAGTGCCAGACTCGGTACCCTGGTGTTTGCAAACATGGAGTAAAAGAAAACGTTCTACCCATATTTCGTGCAGTCGGGACAGCTTGCCAAAAACCGGCCGAATGTAGTTCACTTGGGAGATGTGAAAAGAAAACATGACAAAATACAAATATGGATACTTCTGGTGCATCTTGTACACGCAAACCTTTGGAAAAGGACTGGATGTGGAACAAGATGATACTCTGATGGATTCTTTCAGCTGTTTGAGAGTTCTGATCTTTTCATCATTCAACCCTCAAATTATTTAAACAAATAAAATTATTAAAATGTGAATGGTTAGTTCACCTAAAAATGAAAATATTGTCATCATTTAGGCCTCATTTGTTGTGATACAAAAAAAATGTATCAAGTTTTCCACAAAATATTAAAAACACGTGATTCTCAGATTAATTGCAAAGTTTGACTATCATACAATAAAAGTTTATCATTTGAATGTGTTTAAGGTCCTGCCAGTTTAAACATTCAAGCGATTTTAAACTATTTGAGCGCACAAAGACATGAAAGAGAAGTCAATTCTGAATGTGCGGTTATTTACTGTGCGCACACACACACAGAGCCACGCAGATGCAAGTGAACACCGAATGCCGTTCTCTTCCGCGTCTATTTGTGCCTGAATGGACACATACATGCAAAAAAATTGTCAAAACGCACATAAAACATCGAGTATCCTCATAAACACAGTTGCTTATGGCTTAGGTGAACTAAACAATTGAGAAAGAAAATCGGATGTGTAACAGTATTTTGGATCCGCGCATTTGGTCTTAAAGTGACAGCAGCCTAATATTCCTGCTGCTTTCTGTGTCATGAATGTTAATCAAACACCAAAAGACAAAGAGAAAAATCATTTTTGTAGCTTTAACACAGATTAATTATATTTAATAAGACTATGCAGTAAGGCTGCACAATAATGGTTAAACTGATAATCACGATTATTTTGCTCAAAATTATAATCACGATTATTCTATCAAAAACGGTAATGTAGTTATGGCCATTTTGCACGTTCTTTACCAACCTACACTTCACCCAAAAGGCCTGTAGGTGGCACACCGACTTCATTTAACCAACTATGATAACTTCGTTAGATGGTAAATCAATACAAAACACATGGTTTTGGTGAATGCTTTGTAATCTGTATTCACATTAGATTTTAAAGCAACACAATTCGTTTGCAAATGAGACAAACCACAGATTCAGATTGCCCTGCAAATTCGTAAAGCAAAGAACGATGCTTTTTGATATACATATTTATAAAGCCCCTGGCTAGGGACATTCTAAAATGCTTAACGTGAAAAACACTTAACGTGGCTTAATGTACTAAGACAGTCCAGAATATAAACGCTATGTGTTTAATTACACTTAAGTGTTTTCCTCCCATAGAAAACCGTTAAAGAAAACGTCACTTAATGTAGCCTACTAAGTGATATTAAAAGATCAAATTCTGCACAAACCAATTTTTCTGTATAGTATGCTTTATTAGTACAGTGTTTAATAAGTTTGGTATTTTAATGTCACTGTCTTAGTACATTAAGCCACGTTAAGCATTTTCTTCATGGGAGGAAAATGCTTAATTAAATGTGTTGTGTTCATATTCTGGGCTCATCTGCTTTTCTGTACATAGTATGCTTTATTAGTATGGTGTTCACTAAGTTTGGTTTGTTAATAACACTGTCTTAGTAAATTAAGCCACGTTAAGCGTTTTCATGTTAAGCGTTTTAGAATGTCCCAGTGGCGATATCATTTTCAACTGATTAACATTATTAAAACTGGTAAAACCAGGAACTTCAAAAGACAAAACAGCGAAACTCCTAATATTATTTCCAATAATTCCAAACTATGTTCATTTTCCCGAGTGAATTGTCACATAGGTTGCAAAAGTGCATTCTGCAAACAGTAAGGTGGAGATCCGTGTTGCATTTGTTGGAATTCATCGCTGAAGGTTTGATCATGGCAGATTTAGTCACACAAATAGTACGAGTGGCTTGTGAAGAAACAAAGACTGGCTGTATGACACTTTCATTGAAGCAGAATTTCGCTGTGGAGACCGCTAAACTCCAGTGCACATGTTTGTTTTCAGATCATCAGCGCTTCTTCCGCATTTAGAGGGAGCGCGTGCACAGAGTTGCCAGATTGCACAGATTAAGTAAAACACCGGGAAAGACAGTATATCTTTTTAAGGGAAAAGCTCTATTTGGGGGATTTAAGCTCTTTTCATCTGGCAACCACAAGCATATCCCAAAGAAAAAACACGTTTTCAGGATAAATAACGAGCGGGCCAATATTGTGTCGATTATTTGTAATCAATCGAGAGAAGCAGATATCGTTATCGCGATTAAAATACGATTAATCGTGCAGCCCTACTATGCAGTGTTATTTTGCATTTGATGATTCAATTTCTGTACGTGAATACTGTTAGACTTACCTGAAAAATATAAAGCACTATTTATTTCATTTGTATCTTTGTTCTGTTATATTTATCTACGCTTGTAATTTGTTCATTATTTTCTATGCGTATTCACTCACCTACAAATTCACCCCAATCATCCTAGAATGACTAATTCTTTCCAAATAGAGCTACTCAAGTCATCTGGTGAATTTTTCTCATATCGCAATATCTATCACAGAAAAACAAAATATCGCAATGTCAGTTTTTTTCCAATATCGTGCAGCCCTAATCCAAATGTAGCTTTAAAGAGACGATCCAGAATCATAATCCATAAAACAGGCAAGAGGTCAAACACACGGGCAAACAATCCAAATGAGCAACGAGGCAAAAAACACAGGCCAAACGGTAATCCAGAAATTAGGCAGAGAATCAAAAAAACCAAGAGACAGGAAACCAGGATAACGCTCAGAAATGCAGTGTAACAACATACAAGACTTTGCAAGGAAAGAGTGAATACACAGGGCATATATAGGCAGAGTTAGCAAGGTAATGAGACACAGGTGGAAGTAATCAGAACATTATTAGTCCAGGCAATGGGTTATGGGAAATGTAGTTCATGGTGAGATAAAGCAAATGGAAGGAGTGCCCTCTGGTGGCTATCATAGGCACTCTGGCTGGCAGGCGTGACAGTAAATAACAAAGGATTATTCTGATATGGAGTACTTAAATTTCTTTTTAGCAATAAGACATTATCTGTGATGTGCATGTACAGTAAATCCGGTCTGAAAGAGTTAGTTCACCCAAAAATGAAAAATCTGTCATTAAGTACTCACCCTCATGTCGTTCCACACCTGTAAGACCTTCGTTCATCTTCGGAATTCAAATTAAGATATTTTTAAATCCAATGGCTCAGTGAGGCCTGCATTGTCAGCA